>CM052129.1:19018132-19177331 GCA_028454255.1 Halictus ligatus
GTGTGTGTGTGTGTGTGTGTGTGTGTGTGTGTGTGTGTGTGTGTGTGCTATGAGATCGATAAGTTTTACAGTAAATATGACGACAATCGCAAGAACGTTCCAGTCGATCGAAAGTCTTCCCTAAAGCGTTCTATACCGCAGTAAAGTTATCTTCAAGCAGTCGCGGAGTCGTCTCTGGTTCATACTTAAAGCGGCCATTTTTTTTTCTCGTAATAAAATTCTATACGCGAGTGTTACAATTTTTTTGCCGCGCGCTCATGGTGCCTGTTTAATGAAGATAAAAGCAAACTTCCTTTTTTCCATCGGATCGGTGTCATAAAAGCCGAAGCAGTTCGGTAGAACAGCGTTTATGGCACACGTTTAAATCGTGTCGTTATTTCTTCCTATGACAGATTTACTGCCGCTCCATATTTTACCATTTCTTGCAGGTATCCATTATACGAAAGCGTCCGTACTGCAGCCAGCAACGTAACTTTGTATTCGCAGCGTACGCGTATAATTAGAATATACAATTCAAGACACTTCCCTTTCGTCCGTACCAAGAAATTTATGCTTTTCAAATAACATTTCATTCCTTTGCGCGTCCCCGTCTCCCTCCAATTTTCCATTTTTATCCCGGCAAGACGTCGCGGAAGAATGCAATGAAGTCTGTCTTCAAAGGGAAATCACGGACTAGTTTTCCGTCAAGTTACGAGATAATGAAGTTTAAAATCAAACGTTCCGTCTGCGGCCTCCTATTATTATTAACCGTCGCTCCACTGCGAAACAAGAACACTGCCGGTCCGCTTTCGGCTTAATAAGCAAGCATCAGACCCCAGTGATCGAAGCAACAAATTACATCGAACAGTCGCCGCGCGGCGTGCTGTCTTGAAACGTGCATTTTATTGTCAGCGAGCTGATCATGAGCCATTTTATACTCGACCCGACGCTCTTCGTCATCTTCACGGACCATTAAACTATCCGTTCTTTGCTTACAGTGTGCGTCAAAAAGACAGCACTCTCTCTCGAAAACAGTTTTCTTCGTTTCAAGGCCGCATCTTACTTTAGTTCATATTTTTCGAGATTTCAAGGTCATCCGAGTTCTTTGTTTCTTCAAATGGAATCACATATTTTCACAACCGAAGGGGAGTGATTTTACACCAAAAAGATCCGTCGAAAATATAGGATGAAATTTTTGAAGCTTTGTTTCCGAGAAACTCAAGTGTAAACATTGGAAAAAGTTGCGGTACGATTCGGAATTACACCCACTATTGGCGCACAGTTTAACGGGTAAAAAAGTTTTCCGGAAATTAGACAAGTCCTTTAAAAAATATTTCAGTGGCTCGTGTTTCTGACTCGGAGAGTAGACCCTAAACTCTTGACGCGGACTTATAAGTTTTCGCGAGCGCCAAGCAGTGTGTGTATAGTCGAAACGCGGCGGCTGATCATCGTGTAAGAAGTCTTAGAGCGAGAAAGCGAAATTTCGCAGGTTCCATAAATGTTTTCAGAATCGTTCTTTGCTTATTCCGGAATTTCGACGTAACCTCGTGCAAGATGCACGGACACTCGAGGGACTTTTCTAATTTTCAGGCCCTTGGACATTCCGAGGCAGCAGCCACGAGTTGGATATCTCTCTGTCCTTGTTCCCCGGACTGTCCTCGTAACCAAAAATGCTGTTCTGTCTTAGGAAGGCTCGGTTACTCTGTTTTTCATTCCTCCGGCCGGTGCATGCCCGTGACAGCGACCGGTCCCATTGTGTGCACCCTTTTTCCGGTTGCTTCTTATTCACGTATACGCTCACACATCGGCGATACTTTTTCCATCTGTCAGCCATCTCATTCTGCCTCTGACCCATCCACCACCCACGCGACCTTTTCTGTACTCATTTTTACACCAACCTAT
Source organism: Halictus ligatus (assembly GCA_028454255.1). Classification (NCBI taxonomy): domain Eukaryota; kingdom Metazoa; phylum Arthropoda; class Insecta; order Hymenoptera; family Halictidae; genus Halictus; species Halictus ligatus. Next base: position 19,020,014 of record CM052129.1, read on the forward strand.
CCTCTCGTTGTATAAACCGGCAACGCGCGCAGTCCCCGGGATGGAAAAGAAAACCAACAAGACGAAACAGTGTCGCCTTCGCGTTTAGCTTCTCTCCATTTCGATAATTGAGAAACGTTTGGTGCCACCGTCGCGGCTCTCGCGATCCCATGAATTATGGCGGCAATAGTACTGTTCGTGGACAGCTCTAACAATAAGTTAATCTCTATAGTGCTGCTCCCGGGTATCAACTGAGAGATCCCAACCAGCCACTAAATCTTTCGCCTTTGTGTTCGTTCGCGACGCCGGATATTTTCGGCCCGTGGTAAAACAATATACCCTATACAACGTGCGCGATACAAAGTATTCTATGCGTAGACATGATTTATTCATCCGTCTCCAATTTTTCGCGATGAGGTCAACGTCCCTATTTCCGATTGTGTCCCCATTTCTGCTCAGCATGCATACTTTTTTATGTAATGTAGAAACTTAAGCCTTCCATAATTACTTTCTTCTCGCTTAATAGGCGACCTAGGTCCGATTAATCATTATATGAAACGCTTATAAATATTATTGAACTACATAGGACTTCAGTTAGACGAAGCACCATTGTCCATATTTTCCTTGTCCATATTTCTCCCCTCCTCCAAATTGAATAAATACTGAAATATCAGCACCCTTTCAATTAAAAAGATAACGAAGTCGATATCTTCAATAGATTCTGAGGAAACAGCTTGGAATTCTTTAGTTGGTGCACCCTGTACATGAGGCTCAATATAAACTAGGTTCTACTGTAAAAAGAAAGATTGAAACAATTCCAAGAATTACCTACCAGTTATACAAACTGAATACGAAAATACAACATTTTTGGGACACCCTGTATAGTTCAATGTGTCATTGTATACATAGGTCAAAATCCGTATCGCTCTGCACTCTATTGGCAGCCGATCGAACTTCAACTGAGAGCGAATGGTAACACTCGATAGATGTTCGATGGTTGTCAAAGGAATCTCATTGACTGTTTCAATCCAGTAACAACAAAATATGACACTTTGTGTATACACACGAGTATATATTACTTTATAGAATAGAATATGTAAAATATTTTTTAATTTAAACTGTACACGTATATTGTCATTAATTCAGGCGGAAATATGATATTATTCGGTAGAAAGATAATGCGGATACGTATATAGAAACAAAAAATGCAATGTACGTGACAACTGAACGTGATATTGTTTTTTCCTACGCGAAGTGTCTTTTTAGAGAATTTTCATTATTTTCGTGTAAAACGTTTTTATTTGGATAAACTTATAATTTTATTTTTGTCACAATTCGTTTTTGTTTTGTGATCTTTCGAAATATTTAAAGGTGTCGTACTGTAATTGATTAAGGCACAGGGTAAGTAAATGAGACTGTAATTGGTTAAGTTTACTTCTGACCGTATTTTCAATATTTTTTTTATTTTTATTTATCTTCCAATGCATAGTCGAAGTTTTAATAGTACAAATTTGTATGTCAACTTTCGAGTTTGAACAAGGTTGTGCAATTAACCATATAATGAGGTTGTTCTTACTCTGCTTTCGTATCACACAGTGGACTAAATTAATCAAATTTGAATTCAAAAGAAAATTTTCGAATTCGATAGAATAATCCGTAACTGTAAAAGTGTCTGAATAACTGATTGTCAAAGTCCAGTGTAGCGTAGCACCATCTTTTCCGAACCGGAACAAAAACAATTAAAATCTTTCTACAAAATTTGAAATTTCTACGGGGCATTCGAATCTCTTTACAGAAATGTCTATTATACGTTATAACAGGTGTATAGATGACGTTTCGTTGCGAAGTAGCATAACAGTACAATCAAGTATCTCGTATTAATCCAAAATATCAAATAATTCGATAATCAACTCACCAAAATTTCCGAAAACTCCAAAAAGTGTCGGACCATTTACAAAATTTGCTTGTGCGCCACAAACGTTGTGAAATGCCTGGACTTGTTCAAGTTTGTACTATGCTGTCCTCTGACGGTAGTGTATCGCACTAAAGGCAAAGCTACATGGATGAACACACACGTGTACAATCTGAAACGAATTTGCGTAGGCGGCAAGTGTGACGAGGACAATAAACCTCGGTCATTGTGAAGAGACGATTACCTGGAATAACAGACACCGGTGGGATCCAGGGAAAACCGCGTAAAGTACAGCTGCGATCGCTTCAACGGAACAAGCAATTACCGCCGCGATCAAGATAAAAGCGAGAATAGACGACCGATAAGCGAGAAAGAGAAAAAAAGAAAGAGAGAGAGAGAGAGAGAGAGAGAGAAGAGAGAGAGAAGGAAAAGGCGAACAGCTGACACTAACACGTTCCATGAGCGTAGATGGCAGCGCGAGCTCAGTTGTTGATGAGCCACCGAGCCGAAAGTATAGGTATCGCCATCTGATGACCAGACGGAACATGCGTTCGGAAGACGCATCGGAACAGAACGCTCGAAGAAAAGAGAATCGTTCCGCAATTGTATTGCATACGGCCCCGCGCGCGGCTATCTAACTGTAAAGCCCATTCTGCGAGGAAGTGAGATAGATTCGCGTTAACGGTTCTCTCTTTCGGACTTTTTTTTTGACGGGCGGCTCGTAGCGTCCAGACCACGAGACGAGTGCAACAGTGATAGAGAAGTTGCGGGTGGAGGACGGCGAGGGACGACTGTCTATCAACCGCGTTTTCCCCGTGCTCCCGTACAAAGGGATATGCTCTGAATTCGGGGAGAAATACCCGCAGCACATGTATCTCGGATAGTACCGCCCGTGTTCTACGAGGTCGTAGCATGTGAAAATGGATTATAAAGCGAAGGTGTACAACGCTGCGAGGGAGGGCAAACTGAAACACCTGAAGGTAAGTCTATTTGTTGAATTCCACCATAACGGCATAACTGATCGTCGTTTGGCTCAAAAATACTTCTTTCGGAGTTTCTTGATCTTATCCGATAACGGTGATTTTTAAATACGCGTTCTGAGATCCTGTTCCGAATCCAGTCACCGGTTATCGACACCTCGACAATTGATCCAACCAAATATTAACACTTTATCTACCGGGAAACCTATTAATAGGTTTTTACCTGTGCTGTACTAAATGGAAGCTGAAAAATCTTCCACACAATAATCCCAAACGAAATTATCAGATTACCGTATTGAGTTGTTGGTTTTTGAACCTCCTGTTGCTTTTGACAAATTTATTAAAAAATCCTTGGCCACGGGATTTCCAAAAATTATGGTGTAATTAGTCGCCGGTACAATGTGGTAACATCCTGTGACGCACGGATGCAGCGGTCATAGCACGGACGCTACGTATTCGCGTCCAAATTGCAGTGTGAATCACCGTAAAAAAAATATGTGTGAAATATTTATACTGGGGAGGTTCGCAACGGGGACTGTATGGACTTTCAGTGTTGGCGTAATACATATCCAGTGTATTTTTACTGCTTCATGCTGCTACGAGTCTTATTTGCGTTGATGTGGATATCATGCGTTAACCGGGAAAACATATTGATTACTCTTACAAGTAGTCTGCGTGAAATATTACTTTATATTTTTATTATGCCACTGTTCGCATACCATAAATGCTAAATCTACAACTGTTCATATAGTGCGATTGTTCATATCGTTCGATTGAGCGATCAATACACATTTGACAATAAAAAACAATATATTATATCCATATATTTGTATAGACAATTTGAATGAATTGAATGAATGCTCGAAAGAAATGCGTATGTTACAGATTTTCTGAAATAGACTTTTCCGTTCAATGTTATTAAAAATTACTTCGGCTAAGCTTTTAGTACCCAATAACAAAATTTACCTTTTTCTGCCTGTTCTAACTGATGTTTCCGACTTCCGAATATTGTGCGTTTTTAAAGTTCTCTCCTTTTCTTATAAATCTATATAAATTACCTTTACATATTTACAAATTAATTTTTCACAGATTCACTAGGGTAAAGGATCCAATTACTATGCCTATATTAATTATACTAATTCTTAAAGCATAATGAATATTTAAAAAAAGAGATGTATAACATATATATTAACTGATTTTAATGAACAAAAATGTAATATCTCTATTTTTATTATTCATTATACTTTAAAAATAAGTGTAATTAATGTAGGTACAGTAATAGACGCCCTTTTCCTATTGTTTGATTGTACGCAGCACTTTCGTTTCGATAGTTACTGGAATATTGCCCATATAATGTACACAACTTCAGAAATTGCGGAAGGTCACGAGCTCGTGTTAGTGGGGTGTTATTTTTAGTTGTGGTTCTTTCATCTGTACTTAACTATGACATTCTACCATATTTTAACATTTTTTACTAATTGTCCAGCAAAGAATAGCTTTTTACTCATACGTATATGTTTATATTTATTTTCCCGCCATTTTTCAGTGAACACATGAATGAAGTTTTGTGAGTATCCGTACCCTAAATACTCCACAGTGAATGCATTATTATATATAATGAATGAATTCAGTGACGATAGTTTGTAGGATGTCAAAAATATATCTGTTTGACGAATTTCCGTCGCAGACATCCGTCGTCAGAGTTAACCTCAATATCGGAACCTCAGTATCGAAGTTTTAGCGCGCAACAAACATTGTTGTCGGACGGTACCCCTGGTTTTATTAATAATCTATCTCTACGCAGCAGTCGAATGCACACGGTGTCTTAAAAGCTGCATTTTGCGTCCACTGTTGTAATTGTTAGCGTTTATTAAAACAGTGGGATTTTACAATATCGCGTGTACAGTGTTGTAGGTATTAATGACTGTGTACATACAACTGTATGACTAAAGACTCGATATTACAATTGTGGGTGTACTTCTTTACGTGACGACTTGATGGCTCGACTGACTGTTAGCGACTTTCCCTTACAGCAAAGGTCGCCTATACTTGAGGGCTGTAAACCGCCCCTTAAACCTAAGATTCTGGAAGTGCCGATCGTTGTACACCAACAGTAATCCATAAAACAAATTCTCAACGGTCTTCAATCAAATACTTTAACAATGTAGCCAATTAGATCTTGGTCATTCGACAACCCGGTGGAAGTTGAACATTTTTAATAAACTCTTCGACCCTAAAATAAAGCATGCGGAGTAATGTTTGTTGATGTTAAAATGGCTGATTATAGGTGAATAGGTCGAACAAAATTATAATGATTAACAGTCTGCGAATTTTTATGCAGAATTAAAATTGTTTGCCTCAATTACAAGTAAGGGGAGCCAAGTGAAAATTCCTTGCTTCTTTATGTAATAATGTTACAATAATTTTTTAACTGTACAATAATACTAACTTAGCAGATTAAATATTTTCAATCTGTCCTCTGCTTTGAATTGCACTTACTCATTTGCTATCATAAATGCATAAAATCCGCAATGATTAACTTTGACGGTGTTTTCTACAAGTACAGGAGTGCGGATTTGTGTAGTTGATATTTCATCCTAGTAGTTCGAAACATCGAACGTGGACCATCTCATAACGTTTATGATTCGTGGCCGGCTTATCTTACACCGTACGCCGGCTTGTTCCACCTGTCACAGTGATAATATGAAGCAATTCGTTCGATTCATGCTTTCGAAGTGTATTGCGGCAAGAGGAGGCTAGCTTCTATGTACTCCTTTGGCTCACGTTTATCTCGAGTAGGAAATAGCCACGGCAAACAGCAGTTATATTTAGCAGTCGAGACGTCCGTCCATAGACACTAATGGGAAGTCTGCTTAGTTGAGTTTCCGTACGTATGCGCTTTTATACTCGCGCGCATCTACCGTGTATCTGTCCCACCGCGATGCATGAAATATGAGAAACATAGAGGGCGGAGTGGTGGGGCCACTACAGGTAATCAGAATTGCGAATTATTTGTAAGAACGTTACCCCGAACCTATAGCTAGGAGCAAAATTAAACCAGTGATGTACCATTTTACCTGAACATTTATGGGTCTATTAAGACGTGGTCACAGAAAAATTAAGGGGATCTAGATTTTTACTTGTTTGGATCTACGAAGGCTGTTCCCATTAAAAATATGAATTTTATTCCACTTTCTTAAAATTTGTCTATACAAATTTGGGAATTGCGTAAACATCCGCCAGACGTAATAAATAAGAAATGCAACAGTTGACTTTTTCTACAATTAGCACGATAAATACTTGAAGGCTTTCCAGATGAAATTTTTATTTGATTGCAATTGCAAAATAATGGAGTGTAGAAAGTTGACATTGTCGCATATACGAAATAAATTTTTATTTTTAATTTACATGTATCAGTCGAAATAATTTATTCTTGTAAACGGCAGATTTGGTTTGTGTCAGTCATTGAGGTTGTCAAAGTCCGAACATTTCTTAGAAATAGCTACTAAGCTTTAGTTGAACCGAAGAACCGTAGCTTGCATATTTTTGTTGGCTCGGTGCATGTTATTGCAATTGTTAAATTGCCCGTGATCATGCGCACGGTTTCAGCATGGCAGATTGCTCGAAGGGGGTCAATGTCGGCGGGTATTGATTAGCCTGATAGTTCAAGTAGTGTATTCGGCATACAGTTCGCCTCAGCGAATATGCTTGTGTGGTACAACGTGATACGGGGAAAACATTGTTCTTATGTTCGCGATGGGAGGATCGTAATCCGTCTTCAACCTCACGATCGATAATATACATTGAATAATTATGCTTGATTCCGATACGCTATTGGCGATTTATTATACTGTTAACATTGATCAGATGAGAATTGCGCCATTATTACACGAAAGTGTTATTTAGAAGTGTACAAATTTTTCATTTTGTACAGACACTAATGTAACGAATCTGACCTCAAATAATCTTTTACTAGTTTCTATACCATGCAAAAATAATTTCGCGAGGTGCACCGTATAATCGAAGAAATTCCTTTTGTATATGCATTGTTTTACAAAAATGACTGAATTTATTCAGATTTCTCGCAATTTTTACAGCCATATGTGCTCGAAATGAGCATGAGTAATTTCAATAATTGTAAAATAAAACCAGTTAAAAGATGCATATTATATTTTAAATTATAGTGCTTGTTTTGCAACAGACTGGTATGCGAACAATGAATTACATGCATATAAATAACGCAGTAATCTGTCAAACGAGATATTGCACACTTCACGTCGGGTATATTCAATTGAATGAAGAGGCAAGATATAAACGCCTCTAACTCGATAATTACGACCTACCAGCTACTACTCTTTGTGTGTTCATTTTCTTTATTGTTTTTTCTTCATAGTAGTGTTATCTGTTATCTGGTTTTATCTCGAAAGAGTTCTGATTAGAGTATTTTCCCGTTCCATTGTTTACACAGACCATTGTAGATACCTTAAAGTATTACAGTGTTTTCTCGACATATGTCAATAACACGGGTGTTGCCAGCGACATGTATCGTCTAGGTGTTATGGAATTTCTTAAAAATGATTTCCATTGAATACCAATCTACTGCCTAGGCAACTGGTGCTCGCGAGCCACATGTCCTCTTCTCACTCCTGAGACCCCTCACCATGCTCTCATGGAGTGTAGGAAAAGGGCAAGGAACCTATACAGGACGCATAGTTGCCAAATCAAGACTTGTTCCTCCACTCTAATTGCCCTTCTACAGCGCTATTCCCCACGCTTCTATTTCCCCTCAATTCGTGCTTCCTCCCTTCATCTGGGGACACTGGTAGGAGGTTATCAATTGTGGCCAGTCGTGGGGGAACCTGTACACTGATAGTGGGGGTCGTGAAGCGATAACATAAGAAAAATGCATCCACCCCCTTTTTTAAATGGAAATCTATGTTTTTGACTGCATCGATTGATATAGTTTCTTGGAACTTTACATAAAAGTATATTTATTATTTATTATTTAACTGTGCAATGCACTAAATGTCAGTACAAAGGAAGACGAAGATGCGAGTCATCGATCTTATCTATCCGAGATATTGATCTCTTTCAGATCGGCTTATTATCGCGTCGTTAATCAATTTTCTGACAGGATCGTTGGAAACGCGTTACCCTCAGTCGACTTTGTCCCTGCGCCGAAAGTTGTCCCCGGTTATTTGCCGATCATCGCGGCGATACCTACTTGAGTACGGAAAAAAGCCTTGGGGGTCTAATAACAAGTAGAACCAGTCGGTTTTATACATTCCATTAAAGCCGCGACTACTTGTCCACTCTGATAAACAAAACGTCACAGAATTTACGCCGCATTACTGTCCGCTCGTGAGTTATCTCCTGTATTCTGGCAAACAACGAAGTAGGAAGTACATATATTATAATCGCGGCACGGAATTACATGATTCACGTGCGACGAAACAAAAAACCTCAGCGTAACGACCGTATGTGAATTCTAAACGCTGAGTCCTATTAACGCATTATTGCCGGCGGAATTGCTGTTGTTTTATAATGGGATCTGTTCGAAATTTATTATATTTTTTCCCTTTGCAAAAATATTTTCCGCAGTTTCGTTCAGGAGTTATTAACGAAAAACGCGAATCAGCGAATACAGCAGGCGGATTGGTGCACAGTGGTACCAAATGGCCAAAAAGCGGCAAAAAAATCTGTAAAAACGAAACTATCCAACGAATTTGTTTGAAAATTTGTGGAGAGATTGCCACAGGACAACGTTTATTTGGCAAAAAAAAAAATTGTTGTAAAAAGTTGTTAACATTAAGTAATATGGGCTAATCGAAAATCTCTGTTTTCTGCCCATTTTTTATTTATGGAAGCATACAACAAATCCTTTAATAGATTTTAGTATGGAACTAATCGTTTTGGCAAGGCGTAATCTGACTTTGTGCAAAAAATCATGAAACCCTTCGAGACCCTTTCGCCACAATTTAAGTTTAAATATCAACTTTTAGAATTTCAAAGAGTGAATCGTGCAGAAGTTACGATTATTTGATGTTCCAGGTGAAATTTTTTAGGAATATTAAATATTTAATGACAATTTTTTTATCTTACATAAATTATTTTTATAGCGTTCTTTGGAGCACTACCAAAAAATACATGTTGCATTTTTGCGACAGTGATCCAGTGAACGAAAACTTTGTTTATTTAACATAAAAAATTGTTATTAAATATTGCACTGAACGGACTTTACCCAAATAAATGGATAGGACGTGGAGGATTAGTTTCTTGGCCAGCTCGCTCTCCGGATTTAACACTATTAGATTTTTTCCTCTGAGGAGCACTACACCAGAAAATATGAAACAACGGATAATTGCAGCATGTGCTAGAATAAGTTCAGAAACGATAAGACATGTACGTGATGCAGAGATACGAAGATTGCAACTTTGCATTGACGCAAACGATCACCAATTTGAGCATCTCCTGTAAGGTAATAAAGTTTATTTTACAATCATATTTGTCCTCGCATGATAACTCGCTGAATTCGTCTCAACACTGGCTATCACATCGTGATAAAAAAAACATAGAATTCCATTTAAAAAGACAGAGTTGACCTTGAAATCTCCTCTATGCCTCCACCCACGCAGAAAATGTTTGTGTCACAATATGTCCCCTTCTATACCGTGTAAGTTTTCTATATAACATCTTTTCATATTATTACAAATAGCGGCAATGTTCAAACTGGGCATAGTTATTGCCCCACCCTGTATAGGAAGGCTGAAAGACACTTGTTTACTCGGTTTTCTAAGTTGTTTACATTCTCCACACTTAACAATAAGAGCCAAAATTTTCGCGAGAGCAAGATTGTAGAACATAATAAATTTATTTTCGGATGATTACATTAGGAGGGTCGCCCACTATGCTGTACGTGCCGTGCCTCGTAAAATTATTTGTGTGGGTGTCAATATGGGCATACCGGAATTCCCCAATAACTTCATCAGCGCAGCGGTTTGCCAGTGAAAGTCTCACTCGAATCGAATAAGCGACGTATACCCAGGCGTTGCACAAATTTTGGATTACGCCCCAAAACTGGTGATTCGTCCCCTGTTTATCCCTACCAAAGGAATCATCTTTTCCCAAGCTGTGGTAGGGAATTGTGGATGAACTAGGGCATCTACACTAACAAGGGACATAGTTTGTTGAAAAATATTTAACACGTATTTTTTTTTCTTCTACAATGGTCCATATCTAGTGTGTGAAAACAGCCCTCTTTTAGGGGTGAAAACCCCATTTTTGCAAATATCTCAGGAACTAGAGGGTCCAGGACCATGATTTTTTTTTAATTTGTGTGTTATCGGTCGAGGAATATAGTCATATAAAAATATTTCCGAAAAAAAAAGATTTTTTAAATATAGTTTAAACAGTAATTTTGTTTTCTCGGGTGTGTAAACATATTAAGAATGAAAAAAAAAACTTGCAGTTTGTTGTAACTCAGGTAGAACACTTTTATTTTGTACGAAGATCAGCAGTCTAGCTATCAATATTTGAGAAATATTTATTTACGGAATTTCCAATTTGTAACTTTCTTTTGCCCGCCACTGTACATTGCGGAAATTGATCCAACGGATCGTGTTTGATATTCTCTGCTTCGTGATTGCGGCGCCAGAAACGTCACCATATGTTCGGTCAAAAGGTCTCCGTAAAATCAAGACTTGAGGAGTGGTGTAAATTGGTGTCAACCTTGAATAATAAGAACTGAAGTTGCGCAATTTACGCCGTATCCGCGGGAAATCTAGTAGAACACGACAGTTTGACCGCTCTCTGATTATTGCATAATGTCAAAATGCCGATATTACATCACGCCGATAGGATTAACGATATATCAAGATCTGCTCAGGACAATTCTAAGTTCCAGATTAATAAACAAGCGCGCCGATCGATTCCAATCCAGAAGGCAAATTAAATGGATTCTCCTATCTTGAAAGGGGAATTGAACGGAATAATTCATCGAACGTGTAATCAAATTTACTTGTTTGACCACTGGAATAGCTTGTTAGTGTCATTAATTATTCATTAAAGAATCGTCGATGACTAACAACGATGTCGTGAAAATATATTGACGACGCAGTTCTTGGTTGATAAGGGAAAAATTGAGAGATTCATAGTTGGTATATTTGCTGACGGATTTGTTTGATTTTGCAAGAAGTATAACAGTCATTGGAGTAATCGAAAGATCCTGATACGATAAAGATTTCTCGATCCCATTTGTCCCGCTTTCATTGAACTTCCACGGTTTAATCGATTTATCGATATCTCGGTCCTCGATTAAATGCAGCTTGCGCGCTTAGCTTTCCATGCAAGCGAAGCAAAAGATTGCAACTTTTCTAATTTTTTATTTTTTTAAAAATGAAACTCTTACCATCGTGTTCGTCACGTTTTTTTCTTTTTATTAAAATGACACGAAACACGGCATAGTTATGATCACAATTACTTGTGTACCGAATGAGCCGTCGAATGTTTAAAAGGAAAAGCGGCCGTTGTCCCGGACAGTAAATAAAGAAAACGAATTGCGCATAGGAAAAGCGACCATTCCCCGGAAAATAAAGAAACAAGACGAACGTTATAAAAGAAGGCAGACAGGGCAGCGCGAAGAGAGTATCAATAGAGATCGAGGGTGAAAGTCGTTACGTCGGGATTGTCGAAAATATCTGCGTACCCGTTTAGCCAGCTTTATTATTATTATTTAATTCAAATAAAGTTGGAAAAAGTACACAGAAGACATGGCAGGTAAACCAACGGACTTTACAATCCTAAGGCTGAAAGAGTTGCTGGAGAGTCGCGAATTATCGACGTCGGGCACGAAAACAGAGTTGATAGCGCGACTAAATGAATACGATCCGTCGGGGCAGTGGATGAAAGTGCCGCCCGAGGTCGAGTCGATGCAGGAGTCCATGCCGTATCTGGGGTACGTTGGCGAAGAAGACCCTGGGGGAGGCGCGATTCACAGCAGCGAATTAAGCAAACTGACCGGAGGAATGGAGCATCTGCTGCGGGTGGTAGGAAGAATAGCTCAGGAACTGGAAAACCTGAAAAGCGAACGCGCACACACACAGGAATCAGGACGGGGAAGCGACGTACCGGAAGAGCGGTCATGGCCGCAAACAAGAAGAGTACGTGTGAGTGTGAAATCTGTCGCAGAGTTATTAGGGTATTTTGACGGAAAGTCCGAAGATTTCCCGATCTGGTCGCGGCTGATGAGAGTATTAAAAAATACGTACGGCCTGTCAGACGACGAGGAAAAAATACTTATGGGAATGAGACTACGAGGTAAGGCGCAGGAATGGTTGCAGTCACACGCTGAATTCGTGGAAATGCCATTCAACATGCTGATGGTCGAATATAGGAAAATGTTCTTTTTTCGTTCGAGCAGAAGTGAAGCGCTGAGACAACTGCAGGAGCGGACATGGAAAAGGGGCGAGTCGTTCGTGGACTATTACCACGATAACATGATCAAGGCAAACAGGGTGACGATCAATGATTCCTAAGAGATTATTGACCATCTCGTGGAGAGCATTCCGGACTAAACGTTAAGGAACCAGGCGATCATGTACTGCTTCAGCAACCCCGAAACCATGTTGCAAGCTTTCGAGAAGGTCGCGCTACCACAGCCGAGGCAGGGAAGCAGTTTCCGAGGAGATCGGTGGAGGGCGAGTCCGCCGACGAGGACGGATGGAGGCCGGTGGAGGGCGAATCCGCCGCCGAGGACGGAGGGAGACCGTTCGAGGGTGAACCCACCGATAAGGACGGAGGAGCACCGGCAGGGAGACTGGAGGGCTCCGAGAAGAGATGCTGGGAACTTCTATAACTGCGGTGAAATGGGACACCTAAGCCGAAATTGCCCAGCCACGGATCGCGGCCTGCGATGTTACCGATGTGGAGAGCATGGACACATCGCGTCGAGATGCCCACAACAGAGCAGTGGAGGGACGTCAGGGAACGAGAACCTGGTAGCACAGATTTCCGGACAGATGGCCTGCAAATCGGTGAGAATAAACGGACTCAGTTTGACAGCTCTCATCGATACGGGTAGCGACTCGACGCTAATGAGAACCGAATGCCACGACAAAATCGGCGCACCGAGATTGCAGAATGGCGGGGTAGCGTTCCGGGGAATCGGGTCCGGAAATATAAAGACGCAGGTTAGTTCCAAGTCACACATCGCAATCGACGGGGACTGGTATCCGGTCACGGCGCACGTCGTGCCGGACGCATTGTTAAAATACGATCTACTTATAGGGGCAGATTTCCTAAGCAGAGTAGATGTCGCAATAAACAAAGGGGTCGGGTGAATAGGGGGAAGCGGGGAAAAGCGTACTGCCGACAGAGATATTCCGGATATATGTCGCATTGAATGTATAGAGGACGACGACGGGGTACATATACCGCATATTAGTGATGCCGCGGTGAAGGGTAAAGTCGAGCGGATGGTCGCGAACTACGTTCCCGAAAAGACACGCGAAACGAACGTTAAAATGCGTATAGTTGTAAAGGACGAACATCCGGTGTACCAATGAGCGCGACGGCTAGCGCCGACGGAGAGAACGCTGGTAAATAAGCAAATCGTGGAATGGATGCAGAAAGGCATCGTACAGCCGTCTTTGTCAGAGTACGCGATTCCGATTGTATTAGTAAGCAAGAAAGACGGTTCAAAACGGCTGTGTGTAGACTATCGAAAGATAAATGAACAGATTGTGAAAGACAGATATCCGTTACCGATAGTGGAAGAGCAGCTCGAATTTTCAGCACGCTTGACTTGAAAAACGGATTTTGTCACGTACCGGTGAGTGAAGACAGCCGTAAATTCACGTCGTTCGTCATACCCGACGGGCAGTACGAATTTTTGCGCGTACCTTTCGGTCTTTGTAATTCACCTGCCGTTTTCGTGAGGTTTATCGATGCCATGTTTAGAAAACTAATCAGCGAAAAAATAGTATTAACGTATGTGGACGACTTAATTGTACCAGCAGTCGATCTCGAATCCGCTACGCAAAAATTAGCGTAGGTACTTGTAACGGCGAGAGAGGCGGGCCTTGAGATAAATTGGAAGAAATGCGCGTTATTACAAAGCAGGGTAGAATTTTTAGGGCACATCGTCTAGAATGGTGAGATTCGGCCGTCCCAGCGAAAATCGCACGCTGTCGCCAAATTCTCGAAACCAACGACGATCGAACAAGTTCAAAGTTTTTTGGGGTTAACCGGGTATTTCCGCAAATTTATTAAAGGGTACGCATTCATCGCGAGGCCATTGAGAAATCTGCTACGAGACGGTGTCAAATTTGAGTACGGGACCAAGGAGACAGCGGCGTTCGAGGAACTTAAATTAAAATTATGCGAGTCGCCGGTGCTAAAATTGTATAGGGCAGAAGCACATATCGAGCTGCATACGGATGCATCAATGCACGGTTTCGGGGCGATATTAATGCAACTCTGCGACGATGGCGGCGAAATGCACCCGGTATATTTCGCGGGCGGGAAGACAACACCGGCAGAGGAAAAGTATTCCAGCTACGAGCTAGAGGTGACCGCAGTCATAAAGGGTCTCAAAAAATTTAGGACGTATCTTGTAGGTATCGAATTTAAGATAGTCACCGACTGCAAATCTTTCGCGCTGACGATGAGGAAGCGAGACCTATGCGTGCGCATAGCAAGATGGGCCCTACTGCTGGAGGAGTTCAATTACGCAATTGAACATCGACCGGGCAGAGCAATGAGGCATGTAGACGCGTTAAGCAGAAATCCGCTGCCGGTATGTTTAGCGATTTGCGAGGACAGCGGAATAGTATTTAAGATTAGGTGAGCGCAACAGGGAGACGACGAAACGCGCCGGGTCTACGAAGGGACCTAGGAAGGGAAGATAGACGGTTACGTGTACGGGGCGAGTTGCTTTTTAAAGTCGTCGACGGAGAAGCCCGATTGGTCGTGTCGACAGGGTTGCGAGCACAGGTGATACGACAAGCGCACGGGAATGGGCATTTCGAATGGTACCGAAATCTAGAAGCAGCGCAAAAATATTTCAACGCGACGCCGCACCGGAGCATCAACACATCTCCATTACAATTGTTTCTCGGGACACGGATGCGTGCAAAGGAGCACCCACAAGTACGGGAGATGCTGGAAGAAGAGTGGGCGGCCAGTTTCGAAGAGAACCTAAGCGAAACCAGAGCAAAAGCGAAAGAGGCAATTACGAAACTCAGGAGGAAAATAAAAAGGGTTTCAACAAACGGCGTAAGGAACCAACGAAGTACCAAAAGGACAGCCTGGTGGCCATAAAAAGAACGCAACAAGACCCGGGGATAAAATTAGCAGAAACATTTCTGGGGCCATACCGTATCGTGAGGACACTACGACATGACCGGTATGTCCTTGAAAAGGTCGGGAGCCATGAGGGGCCACACAAGACATCTACCTTGGCGGATCAGATGAAACCGTGGACACGCGAGGACTAAGGTAGCACCAGCGAAGATAGCGACGCGAGCGAACGCGAGTCAAGCGACGAATGAATGTGTAAGCGGACCAGTATGTACAGCACGTAATACGATCGCACATAGGAAAAGCGACCGTTGCCCTGGAAAATAAACAAATAAGACGAACGTTATAAAAGAGGGCAGGCAGGGCAGCGCGAAGAGAGTATTGATAGAGATCGAGAGTGAAAGTCGTTCAGTCGGGATTGTCGAAAATATCTGCGTACCCGTTTAGCCAGCTTTATTCCTACAGTAATTATATCGTGTTTGGTGTCATTTTAACCAAAAAAGCGAGGCAAATACGATGATGGAAGTGTTATTGATGAAAAACGAAAAAGGGGGAAAAGGGGAAAAAAAATCAAAAATTTTGATTTTTAAATTTAAAAGGCTGAGCCGGCACGAGTCCCTCGATGTTTACCGAAAGCCTGAACCTCAGTTCCTCTTTCTGTTTTTCTACGTTCGGCACACTACAAAGAATGTAGAACGTCTTCTATAACTGCCGCTTGGCAGACCCGATGATACGACAGTTACGGAGAGGATACTGTATCGCGTAATTAAAGGAATTTTCTCCATCTGTTATTCGAGGTTGTCAGCAACAGATACCCATCTACAGTTAATTAATCGGAGGTAGATCGCTGCGGTTACTCGAAAAAGTAATTCGGTAAATGCTAACAATCTGATAATCTGCCACATTCTCTAAGAGATGATACGCGCGTTTCAGTGGACTTTCAGTGGCGCGGACGCTGTCAATTTCCACCGGACGTGCATCATAATGATTGTTACGCGAGCTTATTAATTTTCAAACAAACCATGGTCGGAAGCACCCTCCCACCTTATCGAGGTTTTAATTTCCAACAGCTGGTATTACATAAATCATATCGGGCTCCCGAAGCTGCATGAAAATCGATAAGGCTCGCTTGTCTCGCCCCGTTCCACGCCCCTTGTTCTCTTCCACGGTATAAACAAGAACTAAACTGCCTAACCATCCCCATGACCCCGTCTCGTTCCGCGATAATCGACTTGGTCGAAATCTTCACACGGTATCTTACGAGTGGATCAAACTGTCTGCTCCTCGCATCTTATCTCGCAAAGCTCCGTGAGTAACTCTTGCCGTGCAGATACCGAATGCAGGGGCGCACCACGATCCTCTTAGACCCTCGACATTTTTCTAATGACCTCGCTGTCAGCCAACTCTCAGCCACCCTCGCGCGATGGATTCGTCGTCTGTCCTAAGGGTAATTCTGTTTTCAAGATTCCAAGGCTTGAAATACAGTAATGTTTTGGGCTGAACTTAAAATTAAACTTTCCCCCTTCTTGGGTACCTATTTTACAGGATGTTCGGAAAAGTATCGAGAATATTCCTGGGGTGGTTCTAAGCAATATTTTCACACACACACAGTCACTACAGTTTCGGCCCTCCTGACCTCTTCGACGTCCTCGTCGAAGTTATGAACTCTTTCTAATTGTTTAACGCAATACGAGGTTTTACACAGTCGTTCTGTACATCTTTAGCTTCGTTACTTGCAGAGCTGCTTCGTGCTCGTGTGACGACTCGATCCAAATATTCGTGTGCGGATGATACATATTTTAATCGGTCGACCGAGACTACATTCGAATAAACGCGTTGACTTTGCTGCTCGCCTTCGATGTCTCGTACTATATATCTATCTTTGTCTAGGACTTCGGAAATTTCGTATGGGCCGCAGTATTTTGGCACCAGTTTTCGACTTTCTCCCGTTGTCGGAATTTCGCTTCTTACCAGTACAATATGGCCCTTGTTATAAATTTTTGTTTATTTGCAGTTTTTATCATACTGCCGTTTCATCGCACCTTCGTTTTCACGTAACAGTTCTGAAACGTCGCGCTTTTCCTCCTCGGTTCCTAATTCGTTATTTATTTGCCTAATTTCTATCGTTAATGGATTTTCGCGCCATCCGCTGATTTTATAATTGAAAAAAATCACGTGGGGTGTTCGACGTGTGACCCTATGATAGCTACTGTTGATCGCCCACTGCACTTCATACAATTTTTCGTCCCAGTCTTCACAGGTTATCGTGCGCGTCGAATTAGCTGGGCAATTTAGTACATTTATTTGAATTTAGATTATCAGAATTTAGAAATTCTGTCCATTAGCTCGTGAAGTGCCGGTTGCAATTTTAACGTGTTCTACATCATGTTCGCTACAAAATTCGGCAAAACTTTTTGCCGTGAAGGCTGTTCCGCGATCGGTTATAATACGCATGGGCTTTCCGTAATGCAACATAAATTCCATTGTTACGCGAACGCGTCCGCGGCTAGAATTTTCCGAAGTCGATGAAGGTCGTAAATCTCCGTCCGAATTTTCTTCGTCGTCGCGAAACGCGTTGGACCTTATCACTAATTAAGGGGGTAGGGCTGATAGATTGTTTTAACGTGAAATAGACTGATTTTGAGTAACAGAGTATAATTTCTAACTTTAACAAGAAATATTCTACAATGCAGGGTTGCAGAATGATCGAGGAAAAACGTGAATGGTGGACGCGCGTAGTCTTGTCCTTTGCTTATCCTGCTTCTTTTTTCGGTGAGCGCATATTTATATGGATCTTCGTCTGCGCCAGACAGCCAATTAGCTTGATCTTGCTTGTTGATTGGTAACCTGGTTGACAATAAAGTTTTGTCATGAAATTTGCCAGATGGGTGAAGGATGACCTGAGTCATACTCATAAACCTTATTGGGGGCTGTGAAATATCCGAAAATTGTACCTGGAGTAAACGGATTGTGTCTATAAACGAATGACCTTTGAATTACTGTTGGGGCATGCGGCCGTAAGGTTAGCGCTGGTTTTTCCGTTACAGTGGCTGCGTAACATCTATCACAAATCTTATTGTTCTAACCGCGCCTACATCCTCTACAGCTTTTAGAACTACATATTTTCTGAATCCAAATACCGCCGCTGCTACATACTTTTTATCCCTTTCGGTAACAGGTAATGGTCCTAGATGGTCTACATGAACGCTTTGAAATGGCCTGTCACCCTTATCCAACGGGTATAAGAACCCTGGTTTTTTTTCCCAGGCGGCGTTTTATAATAAAGACAAGCTATACATCGATTCACGTACTTTGCGACGAATTCACGCATTTTGGGAAAATAATACTCTTGCTTCAGTTTCGCGAGGGTTTTATCGATACCTAAGTGCGCCAATGATCGGTTCGCTTCTGTTACTATTTCATATTTTAAGTCTGCCGGGACATATAATCGCCATCTTCCTTTCGTTATCTTATATACTCTCGCGTTGTGCATTGTAAACTTCGCGTGCGCATTCGCATCACCACTCTCTAACGCATCGCGTACCCCGCAGAATTTCCGCATCACTCCTCTGCATCGCCGCTTTCCAATCAGTCGTCATGTGTATTCCTAATATCGGAAGTCCTACCACTGTCGTATCCTCGGCTTCTCCGACCGGATTCCTGCTTAAGGCGGCCGGCTGGTCGACTCTGTGTAACCACACACATACATACATGAAATCCATATACGTATATGAACTTGCAAGGGTCAAAATCTTGACAAATTGACGCTTCAATATTGCAATGAGCAGTTTAAAAAAGTGGTCACTTGTGTTTCCTAAAAGTCCAATCTAGGTCTGTCCAGAGCCCAAATTGCGAATTTCTACCTGATCGTGAAGTAATTTGCAATATTCGGCAGCATACTGCCAGTCGTGAGGCGTTCCGCCATCTTGTGACGTCATCCTTGCTTCAGAAAGCGAGATTTCTGCCGAATATTACAATTACTCCACGATCAGGTAGAAATTCGCAATTTGGGCTCTGGACTGTTACGAGCCAGGGCTGCGAGCAACGCGAGAGGCCGGCAGGGGTTGTTACCCCAAGAATTGGATTCAAAATTGGAAATCTTTGTTAATCTGAATTTAACATTAGCAAGCCTCGTAACTTATATAATTTAATTGATACAATCACGTGATTGTATCAATTAAATTATATAAGTTACGAGGCTTGCTAATGTTAAATTCAGATTAACAAAGATTTCCAATTTTGAATCCAATTCTTGGGGTAACAACCCCTGCCGGCCTCTCGCGTTGCTCGCAGCCCTGGCTCGTAACAGTCCAGAGCCCAAATTGCGAATTTCTACCTGATCGTGGAGTAATTTGTAATATTCGGCAGAAATCTCGCTTTCTGAAGCAAGGATGACGTCACAAGATGGCGGAACGCCTCACGACTGGCAGTATGCTGCCGAATATTGCAAATTACTTCACGATCAGGTAGAAATTCGCAATTTGGGCTCTGGACAGACCTAGATTGGACTTTTAGGAAACACAAGTGACCACTTTTCAACTGCTCATTGCAATATTGAAGCGTCAATTTGTCAAGATTTTGACCCTTGTAAGTTCATATACGTATATGGATTTCATGCATGTGTGTGGTGACACAGAGTCGACCAGCCGGCCACCTTAACGTGTCCGCTACTTGATTTTGTTTACCCGTATGATACTGTAACGTGTAATCGAATTCTGAGAGCCGTACAAACCATCTCCCAATCCTGGGATTCAAATCGCGTTTGTCCGCTAACATTTTCAGGCTATTACAGTCGGCTCGGATTACAAAGTGTATTCCTATGAAGTACACGCGAAATTTTTCAAGCGCACATACGATCGCCGAATCCTCGAGTTCGCACGAATGATACTTCACCTTCTCAGGAGTAGTTTTTCGGTTAAAATAGTTAACAGGTTGCCATGTATTATCCGACTGTTTTTTAAGTAAAACGCCACCCAACCCTGCCGTACATGCATCAGTGTGCACCTCGGTTTCTGCACCATGATGATAGATCGTTAAACCCGGTCTAGTAGAAAGCAATTGCTTTATTTCTTCGAACGCTTTATTTTGTTCCAGCCCTCAACTAAACGGTACGTTTTTCTTTAAGAGATCGGTTAAGGGCTTCATTCTCACGGCAATGTTTTTTATAAACCGACGAAAATAGCTGCTTAACCCGACGAATCCTCGCACGTCTCTAATATTCTTTGGTTCAGGAAAGTTAATCACGCACTCGATCTTCAGCTTCCCCGGTCGAGTCTTTCCCACCAATATGTCTAAACCTAAATATTCTATTTCACGCTTTAGATAATGGCACTTTTTTCAATTAATCCGTAACCCGTTCGCGCGCAAAAGATCAAAGGCGTGCTGCAATCGTTGCAACCCCTCTTCGACGTCTCCACTTGGAAAAATAATGTCATCGAGGTAAGCTGTTCCCGTATCAAATCGCAGCGATCCTAAAATCGTATTGATAGCCCTCTGAAAAACCAATGGCGCATTGGTTAACCTGAAAGGCATACAGCGAAATTGGAAATGCCCGTCCGGCGTGACAAACGCGATTTCCCTCTCGTGACGACGGTTCCACCGGAATCTGGTAATAGCCACTGAACAGATCAATTGTACTATAATATCGATAGCCGCGCAACAAGTCGATTTGGTCGTCTATACGTGGTAACGGATATTTATCCTTCAATGTAATTTTGTTTAAAGCGCGGTAGTCGATACACATACGAACGTCTCCATTCCGCTTTTTTACTAAGATTACGGGGCTCAAAAACGGAGATTGACTGTCTTCGATCACGTTCGCGTCCTTTAATTCGTTTGTTAGATCGCTCAATTTTTTCCGTTCGTGATACGATAGACGTTCGTGATACACGATTGGTTTATCTAGCGTTAGCTGTATTTTCATCGCCGTGCAATTAGCTTCTCCTAATTGTTTAAAATTTTTCGCAAAAAGATCGCGGTTCGCGTTCAACATGTTTACAAGTTTTTCCGTATCTTCGCCGACGACATCCGTATCTATTTCTTGTCTCGTGACTTCGTCGCAATTGATCTCCTGCGTCAACCCTGAAGGATTGTCGTCACCCTCCCCCTCTTCGCATGTTTCGCCGCGAGCGACCATCTCGCCCTAGCGCACAGTAATGAGGCGCATCGGTAACGTTCAGGACCGGTAGCACCGCTAGTCCTTCACTGTTCTTATAATGCTGAGAGTCTGCGCGCAGTCCTCCCTCGACGCAAATGTTTTGCGCTGGTAACTGGCTGCGCACTGTCACGTGTCCTAGATAATTTCGTAGAATCATGTACGGACCTTCTGATACAAGCGTCGTCCGACGCGGAGCCGTGGTTACTGCTGTTGCCTGGCATACGTTGTCCAATGAGGGGGCGATGATCAGCTCGCCCCAGCCCGGCTGAGTATGACAACACCTTCAGCCTCGGTGTATGGATGCCCAACGAGGAGCGGTATGGCCTGACTACCGCTTGGCACCAGGTGTACAGTCACTCGAGTCTCTACGGCATCGATACTAATATTAGCGGTAAATATACCAATCGGACGTACCTGTCCTGCTCCACATCCGACGAAGGGATCCAGTATCGTCTCATGATACGTGAGCTGCAGTTCGTCAGCAACATCCCGACGCAATGCTACCACGCTGCTGCCTAAGTCGATGTAGCACTTTACAAGGTGGCCGTTGATGAGAACGTCCTTATAATATTTCCGGTGCGTGTCCTCCGTGATGTGCAGCACGGCAGGGGGTTGACTGCGCGCCCCTATTCTCGTCGTTTCAGTTGGAGTCGTGAATGTCATCGCCTGATCGCTTCTTCCATCCCGATTCGTCGTGGGCAGGCACGTGAGATATGGCCTGAGTTTATGGCCTATTGTCGCACCATGTGCCTTGCGTTGGCTCGCTACGGAGTTCTCACGCATGAGCCCAGATCCCGCTTCCAAATCCGGCAATAATTCGCTCGTTCTTTCATAACGGCTCAAAGGACCCAAAAAATCTCTGTATCTTGAATTGGTTAAACCGGCCACAATCCATTCAATGGTTTCGTCATCGGGCATCATCGCGCGGTTGCATCTCGCAAGTTTATCATAAAAATACTCTGACGTTTTGGGTGACCGTTTGTTTATAATGTTGTGTTTCTATTCGCGTGTCGATAGCGCTTGGTTTGCAAGGGAAGTCCCGACGTAACACGATCTTCCATTCCGCCCACATACGTTACCGTCGCGGAAAGCTATCTCTCCATTGTTTTGCGACACCCGCGAGCGAAGATAAAGCATAATGCCTTACCGCTATATCATCCCATTAATATAAATCACCGTATTCCCCGATTTTTTCGATCCATTCGTCCACGGAGAGCTGTTTGGATACCGGGTCGAATTTCGGTAGTACCTCCTCCACGTTGCGAAAGTGTTGCTCTGCCATGCCAGCTTCCGTCTTCGCCGCTCCAAAATCGAACAATCGCCACTCAATTTGGTCTCGCCGTAGTCTTCGCTTCTTCTTGACCGAAGCTTTCCACCCACGAAAACCCAACCCACGAAACGTCACTCTTTTTCGCCACACAGAAATTGCACCTTCCGACTCGCCACGTGTTCGTGATCGTGTTCTACCACGCGATATTTCTCGATTGCCAATAGATTTTCGCGATAGGATATCAGAAATCCCACTTCTGAGAAGCTGTTGTAAGTTTTTATTATTATTAAAAGGTTTAATAAAACTCACCGTTCGCTCGCCCGAATACCTCTGCTTACATCCGTTTCTGTGACAGGTCGTTCTTGTTTGTCTCTCACTCTTTCCTCATCCAACTTATAATTCGCTCCGTTTCAAATACATTCGATCACTCATTCGTCGTTTTATATTCACTCTCTCTCTCTCTCTCTCTCTCTCTCTCTCTCTCTCTCTCTCTCTCACACACACACGCGCGCGCACGCACACACACACACACACACACACACACAGTCACTATCACTACACATTTCGCGATGCAACGTTTTGTTTTTAACGAAAAACAGGAACCAATCAGAGCGCGGCTGACGCCCACTCAGCGGCAGCCCACGCGGTGCATAGCGTCAGCGTCGAGCTGTCGTTGTGTCGTGAACAAGAGAAGCAGCAGAAATGTTAACTCTTTATAAGATATTATAAAATACTAGGCATTTGAAAAAATAAATTTTGTTGTTTCACGGTCCCGACCTTACCATCCCTGTGCTCTTTTATCTCGGGGAACAAACCGCCCCTAAACATTTATGCCTAAGACTGCTGTCGTTGTATTTCACTGGTATAAGATAAGATTATCTTCCACGCAATTTCTGACCCAAGAATCGTCTGTTTGAATCGAGACTCTGAGAGCTCTTGTATCGCTTACGACAACGGTCTGACTATAATTCCTAAGATACATTCCGGGGATAGTCGTACGTTGAATCGCACGGCCACCTGGATTCCGTCGAACAACATGAATCACTGTATAGGCTCTCTTAGATACCGAAGTGTGTATCATACTCGAATTTTAGAGGTTTAACAAGTCCTACCTTTTCTGTCCTTGTAACCTTCATTCGCTTCTGGATTTATTCTCAAATAAACAAATAAATTTTTCGATTCTTGTACTTCCGTAGGAGTACAAAATATAGAAAATGCAAAAAAATATAAAATTTTGTTAAGTCCTCCAGTTGACTTGTTAAATTTAATATTCACGATTATGGTCGCTTGCAACATTAGTTATTCAGCTCTTTCATTGAAAGCGTTTCTTTTTCACACAGACGTTTCTCGCGTTTAAATATTAGGGGGCCCATATAAAAGTAAATTCCAGTTTTTATTTCTTAATTTATTATATAATCTCCATCATTATCAAGGACTGTTTGCCATCTCTCCTGCGAATTTTCAATCCCCTTCTTGTAGAAATCCAGGGTTCGTGAAGCAAATTATGACTCGAGGTGCCTCCTTACATTTTCTACAAAACTGAATGTTTTATTTCTTAAATAATGCTCCAGAGATCTGAAAAGATGATAGTCAGAGGAAACAATATCTGGTGAGTACGGGAAGTACGGTAAAGCTTCCCATTGCAATTCTTTGATTTTTTTCCTGAGTGTGTTTCGCTGTATGGGGCCGGGCATTGTCAATTTGCAGTATTACACCTTTTCTGTGGAACAAAGAGATGCCCTCTTTCTCAATAGTTCTGAATACAGCCGCTGTAATTGCTGACGATACAACTCAGCAGTAACTGCTTCTCCAGGATTCAACAACTAAAAGTGAATTATGCCACGACAGTCCTACCAAATGCACAGTAACACCTTCCTAAGCTATAAGCTAGATTTAGTGTTTGATATTGCGGTTTGATTTGCAGAAAGCCATTGCTTGGAACGCTTTATGCTATCGTAAAGAATCCATTTTTCATCTCCGGTAACGATTCTGCTAAGAAATGGATCTCTACGAAATCTGGATAGCAATGAAGTGCAAATTGACCGACAAATATTCTTGTTGGTCTCAGATAATTGAGACGGTATATGCTTTGCCCATATGGCTGCCTATGTGGTCCCAAGGCTTCTCGATAATTCTTGCATACTTAATTTTGGATCAGCTTCCAATAGAGATTTTAGGGTACATTGTCAACTTCTTGCATACTTAATTTTGGATCAGTTTCCACTAGAGATTTTAGGGTACATTGTCAAATTCAACTGATTGTCCACTTTGAGGCCTGTCAGAGAGATCATAATCACCAGTAGCAAACCTTCTGAACCAACGTTGATACTTGTTGACCTTCAATATATCTCCATAAACATCGCAAATTTTCTTTGTTGTTACCGCTGCATTAAATCCTGTATGAAAATGAAAAAATATGCAATGACGAATATGATCCTCGAAAGGTAGGGACGCCGCCATTTTATTACAGGGTTGTAGAAAAAAATTATACTTTTTAGAATATTTTGAACACAGGCTGCTTTACCGAAAACTGTAAAAGAATACGTGTTTTCTTTTCAACGATCGGTATAGAACTAAAGGCAAAACAAATTCTTTGCAAATAATTGATTACTTATGGGTATCCCTAATATATTGTTTTCGGTTCATCTCTGCTGTACGATAAATATAGGATCTCTTATAATATGTGTTTCGAGTCTTAAAACCCCTAAATTATGAATAATACGGCGAACTTCGAATTTTCTTTCTTAATTTCACGTTCGAGCGAGAAGAATTTTCTTTGTTCGCGATTTTCGCCGCGGTGTTTTAGCCGCGTTTTGTTCTCCCTTCGTTGTCCGGCCGTGTGATGCCCTTTTCTCTCCTCCCCCGCTGCAATTAATCCGTCTGTGTCTTGTAAAACGAGGAGAAAAGGGACGAAGAAGTAACGGGGTGACCCGCGAACGTCGCGCGAGTCAACTCTCTCATCGCATGTTCTAATATTACTCTGCTGGCGGAATATACGGTGAGTCAGGAACCATAACCGTGCACACGCATAGCCGTGCACGCCGAGAAAAGACATCGTAAAGTGGGCTGGAATCGTAAAAAACTGGAGAAAATTCATAAATCTCTTAATGATATGTCTTTACTTATAAACAGGACAGTTTTAAGGGTTTTTGGAGTCGCAGATTACGATTTCTTTGTTATGATGAGGAACCACTTTGTAATATACGATAACACACACGTTCCACAAGTCATCCGCCACTTGTTATCGTTAAACAGTGCCAACGCGAGGTACGTATTCGATTGTTCACGTAATTTCACCGGGTCACATTTCAATTACCGCGACCTGGTGCACTGTAATCGTTTCCCACCTGACTATGTATTGTATCTCGCCAATCGCATATTCATTCGATTGCAAACGAGACGTGAGGTCGGCAACTTTGTGCGATCCGTACCAATTAATTTGAATTCGAATTGAACGCTCGCCAAGAGTCTACAAGTCAGCATTGTTAATCACCCCGATTAATTTAATTACTTTTCATATCCTCGAGCTCTTTTCCGTTTGTGAAATCGGCATGCATGATTAACTCCGACCGTAATTGCGATAGACACAAGGTAAATCAGAATTCATGGCAGGAGACGATTTCTTTGTAAGACACGATTTCAACAATAGCGATTGTGGATGTACAATGACATTTCTTTGCACGAGCATCCGTTTTCGAATCGGTTAAAAACAGCAATAATTTGAAGAGTGCTTGTAGAAAACAATGTTAATGCCAATTAAGCTATAGGTCAGGGATGAGCATTTTCGTCGCTGGTGCTATAAGTGAGCCCATGCTATGTCAAGTGACGTTGATAGTGGTACGTATAGTCGCCAGATGAGGGGACGTAGCACGAATCAAGGGGAGAAAGTTACCCTCTCCCTACCAGTACCTGTTAGTCACGTGAATTTGTGACGCATGCGTGACAGAGACGAAACACGTCACGTGACCGGGCCCTTTGGGGAAGAGCGCGGTAGAAGGGGAAGTTCGAGTGGGGGAACAAGTCTTGATTTGGCTACTCCGTTTGACTTTTCCAGAGCCAGCAGGTCGGTAACTGCTGTATAATTTCCGTTCACAGCCTTCAACCACTGACTTAAGATCCGTCTAGGTTTGATCCGTCGGGTCTTAAGTCTGTGACTAAACCTGTCACATTTTTTGCTCTGTATTATCGATACTATGAATTCTGACAGCAGAAACATGCTTCAAGTTTTTGGCTTTATTCCGCAGAGAATTAAGACAAAATATAGCTCAATTTGTAGCTGGAGATATTTTCTAACGCGCACTACTCCCGATTTCTTACAGAAAACTCATCCAATGGCATAAAAATGCTTGGATTCCACGGCATGCACATCGTAATTTTTTGGCCTACTTCTAACGCTTATATTAGCAAATATTTGCATAATCTCGTCAGCTCATGACCAGTGCGCGCTAGATTGAACCTTCCTCTTTCGAATGAAACCTTTCTCGGCGAAAAAGGTTCTCATATAAGGACGAAAACTTGACGCATGTAAAATCATTTTTCGCCTATTTTTGTCGGTAATCTGGTCACTCTATCTTATCACGAATCTACGGAGTCTTGGCTCTTAACCTAACTCGACTGTGGCGTAAACCCCGAAATTGGAGTTGGGGACGCAACAATGTCAGTTTCCGTTGAAGTGCGAAAGACCGTTTACACGCACGCGGTGAATCGCAATTTCCAAGTAGGAAGTCTGCGAAAAACAGGCCATGAGAAAAGGCGGACAAAGAGCAAATGAATGTGCACATATAATTGATCCACTGTCTCGAGTTTTTGCGCGACATCATATCGGCCATCGCGATCAATGAACGGCCGTACGCGACTCACGCTTCTATAATTAACGTCTGGCGTGAATAGTGTGGCTATCCGCGCATTTGCATTTCTAATACGTTTTCCTGAATAATCGCACGCGATTTTTCGGACGACCACGGCCAGACAAGAGCTACATAGTAACAAACAGGTTGTTTTTGTCCGTTGCGGTGAACCGGTGGAGTTGTCGGCCTTTCCTTTTCCTCGTCGCAATGATGTGATGTCGTGTTAGGAAACCGTGGAATACGAGTCATTTTAGTTGTCAGTCAGGTATCACTTCGATAATAGACGTAGCGTGAACAAGAATAGTGTTTTTACTGCTTGCGCGATCGTGTAATAGCAAAATTACAGGAGAAATGTGTAGAGATTACAGTAGTATCTCCGTAACTGTCCTATCGTCGGATCTGCCGAGCGACTTTTCTAGTAGAGTAGTAGTACACATTCTTTGTAATGTGCCGGATAACGATTGAAAAATATTAACTCAGGTTCAGGCGTTTGGAAAACAGGAAAGGCTTCGTGCCAGTTCCGATTTTCGTCGATGAAACTTTTATCATAGTATGCGTCTCGTTTTTCTGATTAAAATGACACCAAACACGATGTAATTACGATCATAATAACTTGTGTGAAAAGCGATTAAATTTTCGGACATTTATGGTAGAGGTACACAAATTCTTAACTTCGCTTGTTACACAAGTAATTTTGGTCGTAAGTACATCGTGTTTGGTGTCATTTTAAGTAGAAAGACGAGACGTATACAATGGTAAAAGATTCGTTGAAAAAATCAAAGATTAGAAAAGTCGAAATCTTTTGTTTCGCTTGCAGCGGTAAAAGTGACAAAGGTGAAGGTTTTGCTGGACATGGAGTCAGATAATGTTGTACGACTCCAGCATTTTGTAATTTTTTGTAAAAAGAAAAAATATGAAGATAAAACTAAAATGTTGCTTAATGTTCTCTAAAAATGTCTTTCTTTCACACTGTCCCTAAATGTGAAAGAAGTGGTTGATTTACTCCATTTTATTAGGCCTACAGGAGTGCATGCATACTTCACTTCTTTCTTTCGTATTTACACTTGTTTCAATTGTATGCTGATGAGATGACGATACCACAGGTTGTGTTGCAAACAACACCAATACATATACTTAGGTCATACAAATCATACTATTGTTTAAAAATTTTAAATAACGAATAAAACTTGTTGTTTGTGAATGACAAATGTTGCGAACGGATGTAATGTGAACAGCCATCACGATTGTTCTATAGCTCATCTGTCGGGAAATTACAGTTGGCTGAGAACCGTTCAATGCTACGCAAAAAATGGGGAAAATCGTTCTTTACTTAAACGCAGTATTAGGAAAGCCCCAACAATGTAAACACCTTGTTGCTAATGAGTCATCAGCAGGTACAGCAAGGCTGTATTTAAACATCTGGATGTCAAAGAATCTTTCCTGATGCCGCGTATAGGGTGAAAAACCTTGGGGACCGCTGTCGCGTTTGAGGAAATTGAGCAACATTGAAACCAAAAAACTTGCAATTGTACTTCGAACCAAAATCTCTTGTGTTAGCCGACCTTGCCAGCTGCCAAGGCAACGAAACAATCGTATTCGCCGATTCCAATGTACTGTACAAATGCCAACGAAAACATTGTAAATATCCCTATTGTTAAATGGAGGTTCCTGGATATTTCTCACAAAAACAATATAAATCTTTTTATTGTTAAAATTCATTGTCCGTATTTACTGACATAGTGTCTTATAGTATTGTCAGAGGTTGTATATTCATGCAATTTTTTAGGAAATATGTGAACAAATTGATTTTTCCACTAGAGTAGATATTTGTCTACTTTCGTTTAATTTCGTCTCGATCGGAGAGGGAACTTGCAATCGCTTTGTCTCGAGTTTTTCCTAGTGATAAAACAAAGCGTTTCCACGTCGTATTGTTCGGAATATTTGACTTCAATGTCAGCCACATTCGTCTGATGAAACATTGAAACAGCATGTCATCACGGTCTCGAGTCAAGCAGCTTTCGATTTACGCACAATCGGGACTCTTTTTGTTTTTCCGCTCATCTCGTTCGCGTCTTTTCATTGTAGACAAGTTCGAACGATTTGAGCGTGCGCGTTGAATAATGGCCCGAAAGGTTCAGTCTCTGGGAATCCCTAATTGGGTGTTATTCGAATAAAAACCGAGATCGTGGCGTAAGACTTTTAATGAAGTCTGCGGTTAATGAAGCTGTTCGGACTTCCTAAGCGGATCGAACGCTGTGTAAATATGTGCTCAAGGACAGTTTTCCTATTGATTATGTATGCATTGTTTCAGGAAACTAGTTGTAATAATTTCGCTTTATAGTTACACTCTCACATCGACTTCTACTATAAACAATACTGAGAAGCAGCACAAAAAGCTTGCCAAACGAGTTACATCCGACGATGCACTTCATCCTCATCTATCTTCGTACGCTAAAGCATGCCAATTGTGGATTTCACACATTTCTCAAACATGTAAGAGAAACGGGGTTACATTCAAGAACACAGATTTTCTGTCAAGAAATCGTTTCGGTAGACAATGTGTCGAACACAAGATCCGAAAAGCATTTTATAATTTTCAATATTGTTACATAAAATTAAATGAAAAAAGATTGGTAAAGTGGCGTCTGACCCACACAAGTGTCACCAAATCAGGGGGAATTCACTCTAATTGAGGGGAAAGAGTTACCCCTTCTATGCCAGTACCGAATTAGTCACGTGACATTGTGACTCATGCGCGACAGAGACGGAACGCATCACGTGACTGGTACGTTGCGCACGCGCGGGGGAATGACGTCGTAGAAAAGGACAGGCAGAGTGGGAGGTAAGTCTTAATCTGGCAATTCTAGTCTCACATCGTGTAGGACTTCACATTTAAGTACAGCCATTAATTTATGAGAAATAACTTTCTTTCTTTTTGTTATGTAAAACCATATATTCTTTACAATAAAATAAAAACAAAGCAACATGAAGATATCGTTATTTTTAGGAAGAACATTTTAGAATTGATGCAAATGATTTCGTTATTTTTTAATTTAAAATTTAATAAAAGAGATAATCTTCAAAATAATATACAAAAAATCAGGTCATCTGATATCATTTCAAAGAACAAGTTTTCAATCATAAAATAAAATAACATTGAGTAACTACCGAATCGATTAACTTTCGAAAACTTTTTCAATTTTTCTTACACTTTCTTGACAAAATATTGGCGTTAGCATTTTTCTGTTTAAAATAAATTTGCTTAACAATTAGGCTTAATTCAAACATTGAAAGAATCCATTGTATGTCGTCATACCTTTACCAGAGCTTTTCTGTGTTCGAAGACACCTAGAAAAAAAGTGAAAATAGCAGAAAAATGTTTAATGCTTGATCGGTTTCCGGAAAGTAAATTCCTAGTTGGAAAAATATTCGCTTTCTTGCGTCACGGGGAGACGAATAATGTGCCTTGTTTTCAATCGGCGATTTGAATACAAAGGCATTTATGATCGACATATTAATTTTCATAAAGGACGACATGACAGTTACGCGCGTGTTCATCCATGCGAAAGGGACTCGTAAACGTTGTGCGAGAACGGTGGCCCCCGTCGTTCGCGTCATTTTACGATTGCTCCTATCCAATATGGTTTGTTCGTTAATTAACATTGGAGATACATCGCTCAGTCTATCCCGGGTTCAATTAAATTTGTGTACGTGTCATTACGCCCGCGCGTGTTGGCTCGTTAAAGATCTGACGCCACCCCCGGATACAGACACGCGAAATACGCGACTCCACGCATAAGACAATGTCTAATTAGGACGATAATCGGGGAGGAAGCAATTAACGGGATACGTAGACGACGACAATTGTGCCCGATCACAGTTGACTGCTACCATCTCCACAATTCAGATTTCGCCAAATCAAAAAAATATTGGTTCCAGAAGAATCTGGTCGAACTTGTAGAAAAAGATCGAATTAACTGAGTTAAACTGTACGCTCACCGGGTCAAAAACGACCTGATTATATAGAACACATATTTTTAACTGTATAATGAAATCTGTGGAAAGAGAAATAATTAATAACTGGATTTTTATGCAAGTAATAAGAATCAAATAGAATATTATTTCTTCTTTTAGTCATTTTAATACATGAAAAATAATATACAATGTATTCTCGATATATGTCAACGACACGCATCTTGCTAGCGTCATGTATTGTCCAGTAGACATACCCTAGTCGTGTTACGTTTACACTCCTCGATGTCCGAGGCCTCTCGAGCTTCTTGGCCTCTCACGGTATATACCCCGTGGTAGTGGGGATAATTCCGCGACGTTTTGATAAACGTACAGACCTTGGCGACATATATAAAGAAAACACTGTATTGACATCTTAACATTGTTTACGTTATCCTACAATTTTAAATCTCATGTACTCAATGTTGTTATAAATGTGTAATTATTAAAATTCGTAAAATACAGACAATTTAGGACGGTTTCATCACATTTTTTGTATATTTCGACTATCACAAAATATCACACTGTGTATATCGCATGCTAAATATATTGTCTTGATTTGATATTTATTGTATCAAGAAATATAAATATTTATTTTTCATATCTAGGATTCGTGAAATATAAACGGAGATAACAGCAAGGAATTATTTTTTTGTTGGTAACACTAAATTGAACAACATAGGGGCATGCCATAATCGTTATGAACCATGGAAATGATCGAAAAGTGGCATGTACTCCCCGACACGAGTTTACGATCACTTTTTTTATCGTGTTTGGATTTTTTACCTGGACCGTTCTGTTCGATAATGGTGATTTGCAGTTTACGTGTCATTTTCATGTGTTTTGTGTCTGTTTCGTAGATCATTAGATGCTCCAATAAACGCAGCGTAATTACAAGTGTAACTTGCGGATCGTCGTCCCATCCGACTTCCTAGAATCTTTTTATTGCCTCTATTGCATAAAACACTTAATAATACGGGTGACGGCACATATACTGTGTCTTGTACCTAATCGTTATTATACAATCGCGAGTTGAACTCTCGACGATACGTTGCCATTACCTGTAATCTCTCCCGTAATACTTTCCTCGATCCACGTAACTAACTCGCTTGGAAAGTAACATATGCTGTAATTCAACGTAACTCGGCATCAGATTACACTCCCGTGCATTCGGCTCGATATTTTCCCTATACCAACAGTGATACACAATTAAGCTGCTCGTCATTTTCAATCTCCTACGCTGTATGTATTACGTAACGCAGCCAGAGTCTCGTTTAACCAAGCCTCCATTAGCAAGCAACATTTCATGATGTTCAACAACATTTTGCATAAACATCGCAAAACCGCTTCCGTATTATCTTCATTCCTTCGAGTTACAGCAATGTCTCTCGATAAGTGTAAAAGAGATGTGCACGATATTTGTCAAACCCCACACTTCGGTTACTTTTTTGTGACATTAGATTAACTACATTTGGTTACTTCTTTGTGAAACTCTTGCTAGTATATCTGTGACATTTATCTGATTAAAGTGATTCGGAAGACGACATAATTCGGAGCATAATTGCTCGTTTAATCCACGATAATGTAGAACCTCGATTATTCGAACCGATGACATCAGAATTCTCCATTATCCAAGCATTTAAATAATTGAATTTAAAGCGATCCATATACAACGCGATTTATTGTACAAATCAGTGAAGATATAATCTAGCACTGTAGTCAGGTAACTGTTCTGTTATCCGAACACTCAAGTACAGATAATCGAGGTTGTACTATATCATGAATTAAATAAGTATGATCCAATTTGTGTCGTGTTTAGTGTCATTTTAATCGGAAAAATGTCACGAATGCGTTGCTAAAGGTTTCATTAGAAAAAAATTATCGAAAACAAAAAAGTTACATATTTAATGTCTGTACACGATATAAGGACCCTTTCGGTCCCGAATTTTTTACTATACATCAATCATCATTAGACAGCGGATCTTTATAAAATAATTTATAATTTTCTTAAAAAATAATCCTTAAGAATTTAGAAACCCTGTAATACCTAAGTTAAATGTAACAATATCGTATTTGCTAAATAAATATTTGGTTTAAAGCATTAATAAGTAAATCTGGAAAGTAGAAGCTGAAATGAATAAATAAATCTAGAAAAGAGAAGCTGAAATAAATGTGAAATAATTTGCATACTTTTTATTCGGAGAATATATGAACAAACGTGTGAGTCACTGTAAGAATGATTATGAATCACAGATATTTATCAACAGGGAAAACAATCTATTTGTCCGCGTAAGACGAATCCCGAGGTACTATAATTGTTCAAACTTACACAACTACTATAAAAGATATCACAGACTATTCATTACGTTATCGGGCACATACCAGTACACTGGATGAAGATCAAATTCAATTGTTCTTGCTTTATTAATATTAATTGTAATGGAGAAAATTATTTTGAGCATTGCTTTCATTATAAATTATTTATAGAGAATATCTCAGCATTCGTTTTTCACCGCATAAAGCCATATAGTTGCTTTTTATTTAGGAAATAAAGAAACTCAAGGTGACCTTTATACCTTTAGACCTTTACATCTTTATACCTTATTTATACCTCGACAAAATATTTTTAAGAGTTGAAGAGAATGTTTTGAAATTTTTCTAAGGTCTTCATAATTCGGCATTTTACCTAATCATTTTTGTCATAAATGCATAAAATCCGCAGTCCAATAATAAATATGTATGTTATTAATTTCCTTTAAACAGAAATAAAATTCTATTTTGTTATAAACAGTATTAGAGAAAACATAGGCATATAATAAATATAAACTTTCTTTCTTTTTTTTATGAAATCTTAAATGATAAAGAATTCCTAATCACTGTAAAATAAATAGTACAAGGGGTTAATAACAATGCTATGCATTTTTTTTAATAACAATGCTACGACCACTGTGCATAGCGTGATCACAACTCGCATCACCACGTCAGAGATCGTTACTAGAGTCCTCGCGGTCGGACGTCACAGAATCGTCGCGTCACAATGAAAAAAATGTGTATATCATTAGTACATTCACGTGCACGATCAACTGCGACGTATCACTCTTACGTAACGTGGTTAGGTGTAACAGGTACCATTGGAGCTATGGCATTACGTAGATGTTTCCGCGGACGCGGATTCTCGATCGTGCAGAACGTCACACAAGACGTTACGTAATGTGACGTCGGTCGTCAGGATAATACAGGAAGCTGCAGGTCCTCATACGTGGATCCAATCTCAGAATTCCCCTAACTGGTCCGATTATGTTTAATCGGAGAGCTCCGGGGACGAACGGCGCGATACCCGGTATGGAAAGCGGGGCATATTTAATAAATAAATAATTAGTTCGTGGAAGAGAATGTTCTAGGCGTGATCGAGTCCGTCGAGTCAGGTAATAATGACTCTGTTACTCACGGTTTTGCAAAATACTGAATTCGTGGAAAATGGGATAAACGAGCTAGGCACGAAAGTAATTGATATTTTTATCGTCTAATTTAATGTTTAACTGGATGATTTTTCAATGATGGATACTTGCGAAGAAGTAACGGAAAACAAATGCAATTAAAGTAACAAAAATTTTACTACAGTAGTGTCGCGTTAAGTATGGCAATCTCCTACTTCCTACACGATAAGTGTGAAAAAAATGTCCTCATTGCCGGGCATACCCCTCGAGTGACTGGCGAAGCTTGACCGCTCGACTCGGCCGACAAATGTAGCATGATATGAGTCAGGTACAGCGCATCCTCGATTATGTCAACAACACGGAACATATCCGAGCCGTGTTATGTTTGCACAAAGTTACTAGAAATGACCTCAAGAATCTCAGACAGGTACGTATACATATGTGTAAGTACATGTATAAATACATTAAATTGAACGCTATAGTGTACATTCTAATAAATTCTATGACTTTTCACGAAGATAATTTATTACAAACAATGTACCTTTACTTGACAACGTCCATTTATGTAACCACAATAATGTGTAACTACATGTCCATAAAAAACGGTAATAACCTTGAAAATGATGCAGAACAACTGTAAGAGCATACTTACTTGCTATGCATACCTTGACCCAAAATATTTAAAAAGTGCGGTAGTCCTTGATGGGGAACTTTCTGTCCAAGAACGAAAAAAACTATACAAGTATTTAATAGTTCGATATTTCCTTTTAGTTTGACGACTGCATCGAAAATCCGAAAGTGGATTTCAAAATTCCTCCATAAATTTTCGTTTGCAAAAGGGCTGCGGTTGAAAGCCTCGAATAAACCGGATACTATGCATACATAAACCGCAAACGTCTAAAATTCGATCCGGCGAATTAACTCTTAAATTCTTTAATTGTTTTCACATCAGTTCGTCAATTTCGGAGTTTGTCAGTCCCGTTAGGTAATAAAAATGTGTCTATTGTGTTGACACACATTCAATACGTAAAAATACTTTATTGCTTATCGAAAACCCTGAATATTTAAACAGCAATTACGTTTCCGATGTCTCATTTGGCAGTCAAATCCATTTGTTCCAAATACACTAAATATTCGAATTGTCCATCGTTCCTTCGCATTTTGAATTTACTTACTTCAAATATTCTGTAAAATATGCTCGTTCCATGGCCCATATATTCATCCCAAAGAAATTGCTTATACTGTGCCCATACTCGCCGGATCAAGAGTTGTTCCTTCACTCTAATTTCCCCTTCTATCGCGCCATTCCCCCGCGCTTCGGTCACGATGCGGTCACGTGACGCGTTTCGTCTTATGCAATGTCACGTGACTAATCTGGTACTGGCAGAAGGAGGGTAACTGTATTCCCCTCGGATCAAACGAATTACCCTGATCTGGCGACGCTGCTCCCACCATGGGGCGTTCAAGGAATCGGTGGCGATTGGAATCCCAAAGAAAATGTTTATATTGTGCTCATACTAGCCAGATCAAGATTTGTTACCCTACTCTAATTTCCCCTTCTACCGCGCCATGCCAACACGCTTCGGCCAGAGGTCGCAAAAAGTCCAAACGTGGTTCAAACCTCAAAACTTATTAAAAAATTATTGGTTCTGCTTGAAAATTGGTATTAGGCCGTTTTGGGGGTCGCTGATCACGAATCTGAACTTGACATTAGAAAATTCGCTGTCTCATATTGATCTGACCGAGGGGAACTAATTCTCCGGATAGCAAACTCTACCTTTTGTATTGTATAAAGTAGGTATTCTATTCGCACTTCATAGTTCCCAAAGAAGAAAGAATTGAAGAATTGCTTGTCTTTTTACGTACAATAAGATCCCATAATAAAAGATATAGGTTTCCATTTGGAAAAACAAAGTTGACCTTCAAATGACCTTGAAAACGCCATCCAAATAAAAAACTGATACTGCCTTGGTCACGTGTTTTACACTTTCTAAATATTTTTTATACTTTTCGAGATATTCGGCTGCAAAGTTTTCAAATGAACGGCCGATATAAAAACTGCGTTCGTGTTTGAAAATATAAAAAAAATTCGGATATATGATTCTTTACAAAAAGACTGACATTCTATTCAAAATCTGTTTAAACTTTACAGAAAGACAGTGCATACCTCTCACAGTTTGACAAGAAATGCAATGAAAGCACATAAAATACCTACTGTGCGTTACAAAAAACAGTGCTACGACCGCAGGGGCACCTAGAGGCAGCTAATTTTTTTTTAGAATTGCAAGATAAGACTTGCAACTTTTACTCTAAATCGTAAAAATTTATGCCTTCACTTTTACTCTTTCTTTGCATACACAGTTATCAGTTAGCAATAAACATTTGACACTAAAATTTGTGCAACTTACCTCCACAAACAGCATCCATAATGTACAATTAAAATCGAAACGCGTCAATACAATTTGTACACTGTGCACTTGAAAGTTGCAATGTGCTTCACAAGCTTAAAAAGGTATCGTGTAATGAACTCAAAGTTCGAACTGTGACTGTTGGTCAGGTATAAAAAAACGACCTTTTTGCTCCTCGATTATATCAACAACACGGGACATGCATCTCTGTCACGCATGCGTCACAGTGTCAAGTGACTAGCCCGGTACTGTCATAGAGCAATATGACAGTATTGCAACTGACCGCGTATTTTGCAACTGTATTTCCCTCAAATCGTGCTCCCTCCCCTCATCCGACGACTATGATCATGCTACTAGTTGTTGGTTTAGAATTGAAATTGATATTGCTGTAGCAATAGTATTAAATAGTAGTAATAGAAGTATGTATTAAAAATGACTTAACCGTGGATCACATACTTTAAAAAATTGCGAAATAATCGCCCGCAGATAATGCGTTGGTAACACCGAAAATCATAAATTTTTAACAAAGGTGAAAATCGGATCGTGTAACGGTTTTCCACGCAGCCCGATCGTCCGTGATTGCTAGACAGAGTAGGATCGAGAATGATCCAGAGTCGGGTGGCTATGGAGGTTGCGCAACAACCGGTAAAAGCCGATCAGGAAGAACAATTAGAAAGTTACGAGACACAAGGCGTTCTGGCGCATAAACGCTTATGCGATCGGCTCGTCGCGCGTAACCGTTGCATAAACATTGGCGTGCACGCAGGAGCATGCGCTCTTGCTACCGCGCCGTTTCTTGGCTCCTAGTTGACCACCACTTTGATCTCCTCTCTCTCTCTCTCTCTCCCTCTCTCTCCTCTCCCTCCTCTCCTCCCACCGCCCTCTTTTACCTCGCATCTCTCTCTTTCGGCCGGCTCTTTCTCTCCTGCTCTTTTTCGCATCGATTTGCTAGAATCTCGCGCACAGTTCGGGGAACCGTCGAACAGGCGACGAAACACGAACGTGTTCCGGCCGATCGTTTCGACTGCTCGTTCTCTCCTCCCTTTGCCACCGTCGTTCTTCGGCCGGTTCTTCGTCTCCCGTTTGCCGAAGAGTCTCGGTCCGCTGGTCCGATCGGTTGCTCGACTGGTTTCCCGCAGTCCTCGACAGCGTGTCATGGTAATTTCGATCGGCGGTGTCCGCGTTCTGCAGGTCTCTTCGGTCCCCGGTGCCCGGTACAGCGGCAACGTTCGTATCTAAAGAGTGTCGATGTTCGCGCCGCATAATCTATATCGTCGCGTGTTCAATTAACGTTGCCCGTTTCGTATTGGTTCCTCCTCGACGCGCGCCCTCGTTGTCGCTCTTCGAGGTGCTCGACTTGTTCGAAAAATCGTATCCGGTCGCAAGGAGTAAGACTTTCCTTTCTGTTTGCGATAAGTACAGTGACCCCCAACCGTCGCGAACTATAGCCGCGATTGAACCGAATGCGCCGGAGGGAACCCAGTCTGTTCTTACGTTCGACAGTTTGTAAAAAGTAGTTTCCCAACGAAATGGGATAGTTGTAGGCGTTCACGCACCGAACCGACACCAACGGGGAGCCGAGAGATGGATGATTACGAGGCAAACGTCGAAGATCGCTTCTCCAGGGTGAGTTCTCCACCGACTTGCGATCAGGAAGAGAAAACGTTTTTCATTGCGGTGTATTCGTACGACAAACGATCATTAGAGAGCAAGATTTTCTTAGCAATATAAAATATATCTGTCAAACTAATCATTCTTCGACATGGATGAAGTAATCCTTTTTTTATAGAGAATAAAAAATCGCATTGATTGCTGTGCAAAAAAGTAAACCAAGCGCTCCTTGGCTCCTTGTCCTTGGGGACCGATGTTAAACTTTTCGTTCAAGCGGCGTCGTTCCCGGGGGCCGACATCAAACTCCGTTTTGGCGATACGTCAGTCGACTCGGAGAGGTCTGTTTAGATACAAACTTACGGTTACTCGCGGCGTGAACGGGAAGTCCATAGATACATACAAGCTCCGCGCTTCAAGTGTTAAAAGATCAAGGTTGACCTTGAAATCTCCCAAACGGGGCCCCACTTATAAAGTAGTCATACACACCACACGTTCTCCACCCAAATACCACGTAATATTTAAACGGACGATAAAGATTTATAAAATGGTTATTTTTTCCGATTTTTTTGCGAATATTTAAAAAAGCTAAAAGAGACCGCCTATTATACGTATGGTATAGTTACTTAAAAGTTGCAGCTAGTAAAGTTACTTAAAACGTCATATATTTGAATTTAATCAAAATCGGAAAACAGAACCAGTTTGTAAATAATTGTCTTAAAGATTTTAGACTATCACAAAAAATACATGTGTACAGACTTCTTTGAACAATTTTCTGATCGCGTTATATGAGGGCCTACTGTATCTGCTCGTGAACGAGATGGCAGAAGAAAGTGTGCTAACAGGTGTGCAAATATTACCAAATACGGCATAATGTCTAAATACATCGTGTTAGACGAAAGTAGTCTGTAGATTGGTAAAAACGATTCCGTAAGATTTCACGGAGCCGGAGGAAACTTTCTTGTCCATTCAACAATTCATTTAATACCGCGGACTCTTTTCACGCCGACAAAAAGATCCGCCGCCGCAAGAACTACACGCCCGCTCGACCGTGAACGTGACAGAATAATTAATCGTCCTCCAAATAATTAAATTCTGTTTGCGAAGTGACCGATCATGATACCGTGATTTTCAGTAGACGAAAAAAAACTTCTCGATCACTCTTTTTTTTTCTTCCAGAACTTAACGATACTCGGGCAGGTTCTAATGACAATTATATCGCAAGCAGTGTTTTCACTAAATCATTAACAATAAAAAAAACCGTGACTTTTTTTTAATGGGAATGTTCTATACGAAAAGCTATGTTGACAATTCGCATTTTGTCTCGTGAAAGATGCATTGCGATATCTATCCGTGTTTTGAAACTGCTGGTTACACAATTGCGTCGAAGAATGGGTTCTGTTCAGCGGGAACAAAGTTAACCGAGCAATAAACTTTTCTTATGGCATTTCTGTGGCTAGCTTTCATTGGTCGGACGGGCCGGAGTGTTTAACAAAAATACGGCGAATCGATGCTTCGGTTACAATGAAAGGATCTATTATTTGAATGCCGCGTTACACAATGGTTGATCTAGTGGCCACAAAGGTATGACCACCATGGGTCGTGAAAAGGATTGTGGCCTAATCCCAGAGTCGCCAGGTCAGGGGAATTTAATCGAATGGAGAGGAAAGAGTTACCCCCTCTCTGCCGGTACCGGATTAGTCACGTGACATTGTGACGCGTCACGTGACCGGGCCGTGGCATATGCGCGGGAGAATAGCGTCGTGGAAGAGGAAGGGTAGAGTGGGAGACAAGTCTTAATCTGGCGGCGGCCTTCGCAAGGTTCGTTGGTTCCCTGAATGAATACAAATTTTTCAACATTCACAGATTTATATACCGCGTAAATTTATTATACTCAATCCATTCGAATTAAACGAGAGATCCGATTGGTGCATTTACATCGTCGCAAGTGCATAATTGTGGGTGGTCGGGTATCCGATATTTCGAGGCGGGGTCTGGTTGAGTATTTTGTTCGGGTATGGGACAAGAAATCTTTTAGGTAATATTCGTGGCCCCGATTTCAGCTTCGGGTAACCGGATGTTTCAAGGCCCGAGTCCAACTTCGGGTACCGGAATGTTTCGGGTCCCGACATGACCCGAGGCTCGGGTACTTCAATGCCCCTGATAATTACTAATTCAACGACTACTTTCTATGCTGAATAATTTTTGTTCGCCGGCTAGATCAAGAATTCAGTGAGCTATCATCATTTCGTCCAAACAATATTCGACTCGAGAATTCAGTTATTTTACACAAACCCGATCTTCATTGTACGAGCCCACGTACTGCATCGCATCGCGTAAAGTCTTTAACGCTTTCTTCATTTTTATAAAACGCGGAACGGATTTTTCTCGAATTATGAATTCAGTTTGAAGTGTTGGTGGGGGAGGGGCATTGCATCGGATTTCTCCGCGTATTTATCCAGCACCCGGTGTAATTGCCGACGTTGAACTCGGTCTTCTAAAAGAATTCCCCGTCCGTATTTCATGCGGTACATTCGCATTCAGACATCGTGCGTCTTCAGCGTTCGTTGCCTGCGGGAAAACAATATCTCTCTCTCTCTCTCTCTCTCTCTCTCTCCGAGCTTCCCATCGTCTGCCATTGAATCGACTTTTTTTCTCCCTTTCATGAATAAGACCGTGCAAGCCGTATGTTTATTTATACGGCGTTGTACCGACCAGGAAGACCATAATATATTATTCCCGATTCCATATTCTCCGGAAATCGCTCAGGC
Source organism: Halictus ligatus (assembly GCA_028454255.1). Lineage (NCBI taxonomy): Eukaryota > Metazoa > Arthropoda > Insecta > Hymenoptera > Halictidae > Halictus > Halictus ligatus. The sequence continues at coordinate 19,061,691 of CM052129.1, forward strand.
GATCGTCGCTAATTATCATGCTAATAGATCCGATTGGCCGAGGTGAACGTACTTGGCAAGCAGGCACGAGACAATGACTAATTCCCTCCGCAAACATTATAATACACACAACCGTAGCATCTCCGCTGCATTATAATAGCAATGAGCATTGCCTCGCTGCGACAGCGATACGGTGACAGATATTAGGTTGTTGCGTATAGTCTGACTTTGGAGGGGGGGGGGGGGCATACACCTAGGAGGCCGAAAAATGACCTTGACTTTGAGAAATTTTTTATTTCAACAAATGGTTATGTTCAAGAAACATTTAGCGCCTTAATTGTGTCACAGTTTTGTCTACAACATACTAAATTTCCGTTAAAAAATATCCATTAGAAGTGGCGTGGCAACCATGTTTATGAGGCGAAAGGTAGGCGAAGTGGGAAAATATTAACGTTTTTGCAATACTCGCAGAAACAACAAATTATTAATGTTTTTAAAGAAGTTGTTTGCAGAAAGAACGAAAGTTCAGCTATGAGAAAACCATTTATTTATTCGTATAAATAATGTATAATACAAATTAAGAACATAAAAATATATAATATATGTAAATAATTTCGTGGCAAGTGATTGAACAAACTCCTTTATTAAAACGCGCAACGTATGTATTACGACAGGTTTCAAGTGCAACAAATTGTTCTACAGGCTGTGTTAATCCTCTTTCTGGCTACGAGCCCACAGGAAAATAGAAGTTCAAATTTTTATCTTCTCCTGTCTCGGAAAGAGAACCGGTTTTCTCTCGGACTCAACGGTTCTGCTACGTTACCTGCATATTTTTTGCACTTTTACTTCGTTCCAACGAAAGCAATCAGAAAACCAATTCAACAGGTTTCATTTTCCGTTGCTCCGTGGTATGCAACCGATAACTGATACCACATCCGTTAACGCGCAGCGTTGCCAACCGGACTATGATGTTAATATGTTAACGATGTGAACTGAAGACGCAATACACCAATGACCTAATACCCTCCTTTGTCCAAAAACTCTGAAATGATCTGTAGATTATCAATGGGCTGGGGTTGTAATGCGTTTATGGCAAAAATGGATACGGAACAAAGCAGTGCACCTACTAAAACGATTTAAGGACGTCGGTGTGTTAGTTTCAGCTTAACACGTCGAACGCGATGCCGCACAATGAAACTATCCAACGAATTTGTTTGAAAATTTGTCGAGAGATTGCCACAGGTACGAAAATCTCTGTTTTCTGCCCATTTTTTTTTTTTTAATGAAAGCATACAACAAATTCTTGAATAGATTTTGGTCTGAGACTAATCGTGTTGACAAGGTGTAATATTGATCTAACTTTATGCAAAAAATCATGAGAACCTTCGAGACCCTTTCGTCGCAATTTAAATTTAAATATCAACTTTCAGAATTTCCTAGAGTGAATTGTGTGGAAGTTACGATTATTTGATGTTCCAGGTGAAATTTTTTAGGAATATTTCTAAATAATAAAGAAAAATGTGAAGTGCATATGATTTATTAATTCTTTATCTACAAAAAAAATATTTAATAACAATTTCTTTTATCTTACATAAATTATTTTTATAACGTTCATTGGAGCACTACCAAAAAATACCTGTTGCATTTTTGCGACAGTGGTCCAGTGAACGAAAACTTTGTTTATTTAACATAAAAAATTGTTATTAAATATTTTTATATGTATGAATGTCACATTTTTTTTTATTATCTGATATGTATCCCTTAAAATTTTCACCTGATACATCAAATCGTGACTTCCGCGCGATTCATTCTTGGAAATACCGAAAGTTGATATTTAAATTTAAATTGCGGCGAAAGTATCTCGAAGTATCTCATGATTTTTTGCACAAAGCTAGATCAATATTATAACTTGCCAAAACGATTAGTTTCAGATCGAAGCTTTTCAAAGAATTTTTTTTATTCCTCCATAAATAAAAAATGAGCGTAACGCAAAGATGTTTCAGGTTAGTCTATATTACTTAATGTTAAACAACGTTTTTTGAAATATTTTTTTGGCAGTTAATAGTTGAGGTCATTTGCAATAACCCATATGATTTGTAGACCCATAAGTATTCAATTATAGACGGAGTAATTACATCGCACTGAAAACTGATGAGTTCCCAGGAGCGAAGAAATGGTTATTTACCATGCGTATATCTCAGTAAAACATTTTTTTTCACAAATCTGTCTTTGGCACATAATGCACGTGCTATTAGGCTATACAAAATAATTTTTTTATTATAAAAATCGAACATTTATAAAATGGATTTTTTGCCGCCTTGGCACCACTGTGCGCCGCACAGTGCGGACAAATGGAGCACATCCCACTACATGTTTATTTGACGATGTATGAAAATTTCCTTTGGCGGAACTGCATATTAGCAGGAAATTCATATTATTATCCATTTAAAAATCATTTAACAATTATTTTTATGCACAAAAATTGTTAACACCTACTTATTCAATTATCGTTTACTCACATCCGATCCGCTTATTTCAACACATCGACAAACTACAACAAAAAGCAAATCTTGTAATTTTACTGAAATTGATCAGTTCTTAATAAGAAATGAGCAAGATCATGAGATGTCAATGATTTTGAATCACAATTAAAGTACCGAGAATGACTCGGATAGCGAATAGCGTTTTGTTAAGTTTATAAATTTTATTTACTAGTATTATAATTTAAGTTTATTATTGTTACATATTATTGTTTTTACATGTGGTTCATTTATTATCAATTTGGATTTAAACTTGTTAGTTTTTAAAAATAAATTTGTTAATTTTTAATAATAAATGTTTTTCTGAAGATTGTTTTTTTTTGTCTGAAGTATTAACTATATTGGTAAATGTAATTGTCTGAAAAATTTCCTCTATATACACATTAATGACCAAACTACGAGAAGTGGCGAAAAACAGGCCGATTGTCCGCACTGTGCGCCGCGGCGTATTAGAATCAGCGAGGTGTACTGGTACGGGGAGAAGCATTCGGGACCGGCGAAAACGAATAGTTTGGTGCCGGTCCCTAGGGACCGACGTAGCGTGCAACGTATTAATAAGATAATGGAAATTTCTGTTCGACTACTGTATTCTGTAAACATTGAACGAATTTTTTATTTTGCAAAAATTTCTTGTAGAATTAGCAAATTAAATATCTAAATTGACCACGCAGAAGTAACATTGCAGTTGAACACTTGTGCTGGGAAATTACTTTGTATGGTAGATTAAGAGCATCGTATAAAATCCTGGTGAACAAACGGTAAATTGTTCCGCTTTCGTGCAACGTTATTGTCACGTCAAGACCCGTGATTTGTATGCATGAATTTCTAGAGCATCTTATCATAAGAGAACCTCTCGGAAATAGGGCAAATGTAGGTAATATGGTATATCGTAAAACCTTGAGAAATAAGTAAAGAACCTTGAAGATAATTGCGTATATTAATTTCACGAGAGCAATAAATAATCATGCTAACAATGGAGCAGCAATCGGACCTCGTTCATCGAAAGCAAAATATTTTAGATTCTTTTAGTTAGGGACAGCGAAAAAACACCGGAAGGAACACCGGAACACCGGATTTCGAAGTACGAAGAAATGTTCAAATTTGTTGTACAATTACGGTCGAATTAATTTCGAATTATTGAATCGAATCAATTTTGATCGAAAGAAAGTGAGAAAAAGTGCAGCCGGCAATAGCGGAACCATTGTCTCCCTGGAATATTCGCCCATTATATCGAGCAGAGATAACAACCGTGGAATTTGATTACTTTCGAAATCATCGTCGCGATCAATCTGCCACGGCGTGCGATCGCAGACATTATCGGATGCAATTTACAATTATTCCGTAACATCGGCGTAATTTCGCTTCGCGGGGACGGTGCCCGAGTGTAATGGACCGAGTGGCAATTACAGTCAAGATAATTTCCCGGGGCTCTAATTGTCCTGCTGTGCCGCCACAGTTGCCTGCGCGTTCGAAATTTCTTTCTCGCTGTAACTGTTACACTTTCCAGCAATGAAGTTACGCGGCGACGTTTACGACATGCTCTCCTGTCGTCGAGATCTGTCAGTTTGATCAATATTTCACATCTCCACGTCGATATTAACTGGGGTTATAATTAACCAGGAAACACGCTCCGCACGGCTCGCCGTAAACTGTAAAGCAAAGCCAATTACGACAAACGAGGAAAGTAAAATTCTCTTTGGCAAAATTGCCGCGCTAAATCTGCACAATCGTCAATCTAAATAGGTTGTCCCAAAAATTCGTTTGCGATCAACGATCAACGACCGAGCACAAAACATATTTTTAAAAAACGCCGGTTGTCGTCAATGAAACATTCACTGTCGTATTTGTCTCGTTTTTCTGATTAAAATGACACCGAACACGATATAATTACGATCAGAATTACTTGCGTAACAAGCGTTGACAGTTACGGTAGAGCTACACGAATTTTTGACTTCGCTTGTTTACACGAGTAATTGTAATCGAAATGATATCGTGTTTGGTGTCATTTTAATTAGAGGAAGGAGACGAAAAAGATGGTAAAAGTTTCCTTAAAAAAAAAAAATCAAAAATTAGAAAAGTTGCCATCTTTTGCTTAAAACTCTTCGTAACTACGGATAAGAAATTTTTTCCTGTTAGGTTGTACTTCGCCGCAAAAGTTGCTGACGCTCATTCAATTTTCAACCGTGGTGTTTCGCGAAGAATGATTTTACAATGGAAACATGCTCAAGGATATCGCAGGGGAAGAACAATACTGTTCGGCGAAACTCGAATAATCGCGATCGCAATCTTACGAGGAAGAGAACGCGAAATGCGTTCTGAGCCGAGCGCCAGGTACACGTTGCAAATCATCTCCGCGTGCTTTGTGCTGTACGGCTGCAAAGAAGGAATTTTGCCGTGAATATACGTTGAAATAAATATCAAAAATATTCTGAGTAACCTTATATACATTTTTTTTATTTTTATCCCGAATTTAAATGCCGCACTGTGAGTCTGCCGAATGTTATATGCGCGAGAGAACGCGCGTGGGACGTTCGGAGAATTTGCATTTCGTTCGTATTGTTTCTATCAGTCTGCTGATGCTCGTGCTATACCTACCTACGACATGGAAACGAGTTACCGCGAATCGTCGTTAAACCGAACATCCTGTAGGGAATCTGCACACGTTCGATGCGTCATGAAAACTGTATGAAATATTTTTGTGACGTATGTACGTTTCATTGTGATTCCCAGCGTCAGAGATTGCATAAGTCTGTAAACATATACTGCATTAATTGCGAAACACAGGAACTAAATAAAAATTCACTTTTCTCATTAACCCTTTGCACTCAAAGCTATTTTAACTCCGAATCGAAACATTTCCGGCCTAGAATATTACCCTTCTATATACATATATATCTTTCATGTTATACATACGAAAATGGGGGAATTTACTCGTACAATACTAAAATGTTTAGTAATTTATTAAATGCAAACGAATTTAATAATGTAAAAAATATTTTGTATAATGATACACCAATTTTTGGTGTTCACCCAAAAGGGTGAATAATTTTTAAGCCTTGTTACTTTGTATGATGTATCATAGGACGTTCAAAGAATATTAAAAATTACGTTATCGTAACAAAAAAATGTAGATAACAAAGCGTGATTTATGAGTCTGAGAAGACCTGCCGAAGTCGTGCGAGCGTTAATCTTTCCATTTTAAATTGCACCTGCCCTGCATTTATGACAAAATCTAGTCCACTCGTAACTTCCTAAGAGTCATCCTTTTCTTCGGGGTGGTATCGCATGATCTTATCAGTGTTACACGTTCAGCGGTTCGCAAACAATCAAAATGTGTCGGAGCCTACCTGTTAGCACGTCACATTCTTCGTGTCATCGAGAAAACTCGGTTTCCGTGTCAACGATCAGAAGAACGATGTGCCTGTCATGAACTCAGCATGAAAGTTCGGCTCTAATCAGCCAAATCAACATCTGGAGGCTTTCCTCGCATAAAATGCAGCTTTCATATAATCTCTAACGGTCGGTGTGCATTAGCACTGCTGCGTTTGCTACAAATAATTTTGCACCGTTCCCCGGTCAAACTTGTCGCTGGCTTCACAGTTTCTTCTGTTCTTCCTCGACTCTCATTAGTTTTACGCGCTGAAGGGTAGAGTTGTAAAATTTCAAATGACATCTTGATTTACGCCGAGGGGAAATGGAGCGCGGCCTATTTTCGCGTTGCGGAAAAAAGAGTCAGGTGCATAGTGTTTCCGAGGATGCTTGACAAAATAGTTACGGGATACCGTAACCCCATGGTCGTATCCCCATTCTAATTTCCCCTTCCACCGTGCTATTCCTCCACGCCTCCGACACGGCCCCATCACGTGACGCGTTCCGTCTCTGTCGCGCATGCGTCACAGTGTCACGTGACTAACCCGCTACTGACAGAGAGAAGGTAAGTGTATTCCCCTCAATTCGTGCTAGCTCCCCTCATCTGGCAACTATGGCTACCACCGGTGCAAAACATGAAACTTGATTGCTTGTCGATTTCCTTTCAAGGACACGCACCGATGACCTCATCACTTTCGGACCTTTTCACGACCGTACGAAGCTGTTACGTGCATATGTTAATCTTCACATGCACATTAATATTGTGACGTGTAACTAGACGCAGCGCCAGAGTCGCCAGATTAAGGGGATGTATACAGTATGTCTCCTTGATGACACACGACGCTGGCAAGACCCGTGTTGTTGGCATATATCGTGAATTCACTGTATATTAAAAAAACATTTAGTACATAAGTTGTGTCACACTTTTGTCTACAAATTACTAAATTTTGGTTAAGAAATAACCAGTAGAAGTGGGGTGGCAACCATGTTTGTGAGACGATTTTTGTCTTCCGTTATCTGCTCATTATTTCAAGGTCAGGTGTAAGAACAACACTTACCACGTTTCTTCGAGTACGTATCGCTTACAGAAGACATTCCTTGCCCGGTACGTCTGCAGTGGCTCTGAAAAGTGTTTGATCACGAGACTGCGGATTTCACGCATTTATGACAAAAATGAATAGATCAACTACAGGAACATAATAACAATAATAATACACAGGGTGTTCTTCCCAATGGACGCACCGATTTTTCGGGCACTTAGGCGAATCTGACAAATAAATCGAATAAAAGTTACTCAGTGCTTTGATGGAGATAAAGTGCAACAATAAAAATTTCGAGAAAATTTTTTATTCAGTAAAAAACTGAGGTCACCTTGACTTTTTTCAAATTAAGCGACCTAGTATACAATGACCTTTGGATGACCTTGAACTCAGAAATTCACAGTAATTAAGAAAAGAAGTTTCATTACACGTTAATGAAGCGTAAACGTAACTCATAGGATAAGGGACCCAATCATTGTGCCTATATTAATTATACTTATTTTAAAAATATAATAAACATTAAAAAAGATATATAACATATTTATCTCTTTTTCAGTATTCATTACGGTTTAAAAATAAGTATAATTAATATAGGCACAGTAGTTGGCACCCCCATGGTAATTGGGTCCCTAGTAGGACATAAAAGCAATTTTTCATACATATTGGAATGTGATCGTTAATATAAGGATTAACGTATGTATAACTATGCATGATTCTTCGTAGGTCGATATAAACCGTGGAAATTTATGCGTGATTGACGTATCATCGGCGCGTGGTACCAACAGAGTATGCAACGGAATTGCATACGCGTAAATCAGTGGTGTCGTGCGGCATTCGAGTATCGTTAAATATATTTATGGACCATAAAATCGGGTGAACAACCGCTCGGCGCATTACGAGTTTATTTACATTATAGATCCTAGGGCAGGTTCCGTTTTCTCCCAGGTAGTAACTAACGCACGGGCGGCTACGTCGAAACGGACAGCACGTTCCGTTACTCGGCTGACCGATTTTCTTTTTCGTGGGCCACAGCCTACTGTGACTTTTCGGATCTTACTTAGTCAGCGAGAAATGTAGGTAACGGGAACGAAACAAGTCGAATAGTGGCCACTTGTAATACGAACTACGTTTTCCTTCGGTTAACGGTGGACGATAATCGGAAATTTTCTCGAGATACACCGACAAACAAAAAAAAGTTTGAAGCTGGTACGTGTATATAGATTAGTGACTTTAGTGCCACGGGGTTTTTTACACGACGGTATTTAACATTCTCCTAATCTGGGGCATCCCCCGTTAATCATAAATGAAACTTCTTCCGTTTTCGCATAATGCGTTAACCGCCCATTTAGTGGACAAACATTGAATTCATTGTTGTTCAATTTTGATATAATTGTTCAGTGATGTTATCAGTCGTCAACCCCTCCCACTACCATTTGTTTTATGATTGCAGTGAGTAGAACTTTTGCACCGTTTATAATTTTCTAAAAAAAAAGAGATAACTTATGTTTATTAAAAGCCTAAATGCAGAGTGTCCCGAAAATAGTGCACTTGCTTGTCAGGGCTGACTCTTCAGCTCATTTCAAGTAACTTTTTCCTTTGCGAAAATATTCTCTGCGGCTTTGTTGAGAAGTTATTAAGAAATTGTAGCGTGACGTTGGCATTGGCCGGGCCGGAACTCGTCCGCTGTAGCCGCGCTCTGATTGGTCCGCGTTTTTCGTGGATAACTCAACAAAACTGCAGAGAACATTTTCGCAAAGGAAAAAATTACTTCAAATCACCTCGGGAATCACCGGTTTCAAAGTAGTACACCATTTTTTGGACATTCTGTACATATGGAGTTTCTTCGTAACCTATCAGTTTTATTTTTTACAAATGTGAAGCACGCGAATCGATATGGGAATCGAAATAAAACCGAAACCAAAGAAGTACGATGATTGAAATTTTTAGTTGTTCGTACCAGTTGTTCGGAGCGAAGGTTCTTCATAATTATTCTACGAACTAAAATCGATATTGCAACAGTTCTCAAACGCTGCTCTCGAGAAACGTGTACTCGTAGAACGTTTCCTGTTCGAGATTGGCTTAAGTAAATTTAAAACCGCCGCTTTTATGGCACCTATGCTTCCAACGGTTTACACTGCCGCTCAAAAATTCACGTTGTTTGGATAAGAATCTAAAGTAAAGGGTAAACGCTTTCTGCCGGTTTACGATTGTTTTACTATTCTCCATTCTGGTACTTGCGGTGACTTCAAATGTGTGTGAGTTGGAGCTCAGATATTCTTCGCAACGCGTTTAAACCGGGAATCGAAAGAATTACATAAATGTAAAAAACAATGCTGAATAAGTTCTATTAGGTCGTTCGGAAACTAATTACATTTTTTTCCAGGAAAAGTCTTCGTAGATATATTACTACCAAAAAATGGCTTTACGATCCTCAAATTTTCGTCCTTGTATAAGAATATTTTCTCGCTGGTAAAGGGCTCATTCGAAAGAGGACGGTTCAATCTAGCGCGCGCTGGTCATGAGTTGACGAGATTATGCAGATATTTGATAATATAAGCGTGAGAAGTAGGCCAAAAATTGGCAATTTTTATGCCGTTGGATAAGTTTTCTAGATGATATCGAGAGCAGCGCGCACTAGAAAATAAGTGTTGTGTCTTGATTCTCTGCGAAATAAAGCCAAAAACTTGAAGCACGTTTCTGGCGTCAGAATTCATAATATCGATAATACAGAGCAAAAAATGTGACAGGTTTAGTCACAGACTTAAGACCCGACGGATCAAACCAAGACGGATCCTAAGTCTGTGTCTGAAGGCTGTGAATGGAAATTATTAATTAAAAAGTCACGTGACTATCCCGGGCCCTTAAGGTAGTGAAAAATGCCCTTCAGTCGATTTTGACCGCAAATGGCTCGTTCGATAGCTTACCAAGTAAGAACCCTCTCTACCAAATTTCAGCCCTACACCTCATCTGTAAGGGTGGTTACGGTGAACCAAGGAAATCCAGTTTCTGCCCCCATTTCCCCCATTTAGTCGTATCCAAAAATTCTTTAAAAAATCTGACGCATTTAGCATATCTAACCACCTATTTTTGAATTTTTCTGATTTTTTAGTTGCAAACAATGGTTGTAAAAAATAAAAAACCAGAAAAAGTACAGATTTCATAGTGTAGCTCAAGTGCGACGAACCTACAAGTTGTCCCAAAAATGTTAAACTTCCTTGAAAGTGGTGAATCCTGAGTTTATTTGGAGTAACTTTTTCCTTCGCGAAAATGTTCTCCGCGGCTTTGTTCAACAGTTATTAACAACCAATGTGGGCCTATATCGAAAATTTAAACAGTACATTTTATAGATCTGTTGCAATTAAACATATTCTGAAGATTTCGTTAAAAAACATTTTCGCGTTATGTAGTAAACTAATTGTCTACACAGATACGGCAGAGATCTTTGCGACATTTATGGAGAAAATGCAACTTGCTGCAATATTGACCGATTTTGATGAAATTTTCAGAATATACAGGGTATGGCACAAATTAGTCCCCACGATTTCTCAGCGCCTTCGGATGGTCGAACAGAAACGTGTTTCTTACCAAAGTTAATCAGTATTTAACCGACAAGAAATTGCAATTTTTTTAATAAAAAAAATCGATTTTCAACAAAAAATCAAAGTCGTTGTCATATCTTTTCATTCAACGACCTCCTACCAAGGTCATCCTTCTTTCAAGGTCATCTGAAAGTCATCGTATAGCAGGTCGTTGAATTCGTTTCCACGTCGACTAGAATATTATGAAGTTAAAAATACCCAGCTCCATTTAAACACTTTTTTTTTAATTTAAAAAATTGCAATCACGGCGAGAACGAAAATCGTGGGGACTAATTTGTGCCGCACCCTGTATGTAATTGTCACAGATCTACGAAACGTAGATGCCTACATAAAAAAGATTTCAAAATTTTTCCACATCATGTAGTCAACATTCTAAATTCTCAAAAGTATTCGAGTCGTATGGATCGATATTAAAAAAGGTATTATCCTCTTAAAAGTGGCCGAATATTACTGTTAGTCACAGTCGCACAGTATTGTCGCCGAGTGTAGAGACGATCCTCGCGAAGCACACGTACAGAAAATCTGGGGAACGTGGCTAGGGGCCAAACGGGGTCGAAAAAGGAGTGGAGCAGCCGTCGAGTACGGGGGAAAGGTGATAAATGGATCGGCTCAAAAATCTAGAAGACAAGAGAAGAGCTGTCTCTCTGCGTGTATCCCCACCATGGTCGAGGGGCAAGACGACGTTTTGTCCATTCACCGTAGTCGCTCCGTAGGCCCAATGTCACCGATTATTCGTTTAACGGGACCCACGCGTCCACCGTGGTGGTGAACGATGGTTTCTCCGGGAGCCAATCATCGGTTAGGGGTTCCGAGCCGCGGTCAGTTGATGAGCACGCCGTTCCGCGCGAGCATTGGTTCCGCTTTTTCATTATCGACTCGTCAGCCGAGTTGATCAACGCGCGCTCCGTTTCTATTTCATCTTTCCGTCTGTATTTTTCCCCCCTCGCCGTGTTTGTCCAACGCGTTTTTTTCTCCGTGACAATCGAACGGCGAGGTTTGGCACTCGATTTCGCGCGATCGCGCTGTAACTGTTGGACCCTGGGTCTGCAGACTCGTCCGGCGTGGATCAATATCGTTTTTACGAGCACCGTCAAGGACGCCGAGCGGAGGAGCCCAGTGTGTTGCTTTCCGTACAACTACGCTTCGTGAGTCTGGCTGGCGCGCGTTCCAACGGTTCCTCCGTTGAACACGCGTGTGTACCCTAACCGAGACCTCGAGTCCTGTAGCCACGTGGTACTAGGAGGCTCGCCTTATATCGGTTCGTGTCGCAACTTCGGTGACATAATAACGGGAGAAGAAAAACGAAGGATGACAGGAAAGGATCGATATAGCAACGATCACGACCGATTCTAACGACAAGCCTCAGAACGCCCGAGCTGCTCCGACGAAGATCCGATGTTTTTGCGACCCAGCCGAGTCCCGGCTAATCGAAGAGTGTTTGCTTTTCTCATTTTCTCCGGCCACTATGTCGAGATAACAAGTGTGCTTTTTCCATGATACCCGACGCCAATAGGCGGCTGAGAGAAGCAGTGCTCGGCTCGAACGATTCAGTGGATACTGTGCTCGGATTTCCGTTATTATAGGATTATCCAGAATTACCGATTTCGAAGGATATCGACCGGTGTTCTGACGAAAGAACGATTCCCATAAACTGAATACCGGCCGGAGAACGGTGGGTAGGGGGGGGGGAGAGTAGGGGCAGAACAAAAGCGATCTCCAAGTTCGCAAGAGAAGAACAGCAGTTTTAGGAGGAGGCCAGCGTCGGCGAGTGCTGTGCAGCCACGCAGGACAAGACTCCGGCGGATTTTGCATATTTATCATTCGCCGAAAGAAAGATCCCGCCGGTGACACGAGTGTCCCGCGGTGATTTATTTAAGCGACGCGCTACGTCCCGCTGTAACGCAGGTTTCGTTGGCCACTCGGCGTGAGCGGTTTCCGCGAAAAAATTCCCTTTCTTGTGACGGAAGCGGACCCATCGCAACCGTTCAAAACGGGTTCCGTAGTTTCGAACGTAAGTTAAACATCGGATCGGATCGGGATCCCGCATTACCATGGGGCGCGCTGAAGACACTCGTTCGTTGCACAGTGTCCGGAACTTTAGGAAAAATGAAAAGTTTGTGCGTCGATTCCAAGACACAGGAGAAAAATTTATATTTTACTCCAATAATTTTAATTCTAGTGGAAATAATATGTTAATACCTTGAAAAAGTCTACTGATCTTTTTTAAATTTCACCTACTCATTTGTGTCATATAAAATCCGGAATTTTTTCGTCCAAAAAGTCTTTGTGCATCCTAATGCGATAATTTCGTTTATTTATTTAGATTATTCAGTTTATTTGATCCTGTTTTATGCAATCTCGGACGTAATGCATCGAATCCGCGGCCTAGTTATGTCATTTTAAACAAACCATTAGGTAATTAGACTTCTTCGATAATTGACAGTCGATACTCGCAGTTGTCTCTGCCTGTGTCATTGAGTAAATGTCGCCCGTAGGGTAATTGACCCAATTACTGTCAGGGTACCAATTACTGTGCCTATACTAATTATGTGTATTTTCAAAGTTAAAGAATATTAAAAAATAGATATGAATTAACTATTTTTTCTATTAATTATACTTAATTTTAAAGCATAACATAAGAATATCTCTTTTTTAATATTCATTATGCTTTCAAAATAAGCGTAATTGGTATAGGCACAGTAATTGGTACCCTGACAGTAATTGGGTCGCTTAACCCACTTCCATTGTTTTTTTAACCATTTACAATACTATTGTTTTGTTTAGAACAATCCACGGTAATGTAAAATATCAAACGCTTTGTGATTACGAGAAATGGCTAACGTTTCTCACCTGTTGCATCCGTTCAATTTGTTGCAGGTGTTCTTGAATCAGCGAGAAAAGGATGAGGTAGAAATTTTAGTCGGCGCCAAAACCCATGGCGCGACACCACTAGTGATGGCCTGTCGAAACGGGCATTACGACGTAGCCGAGTATCTCATCGAAAAATGTGGAGCGAACATCGAGCAGTCGGGGTCAGGTAATACTCTCATCGGCAGTTAGCCATCGCTGCGAATTGCAACGTTGAAACATTTTTGTAAACTTGCACAATTAAGCGAAAGGAAGCATCATCATATTTATATGTTTCTCTCTCTCTCTCTCTCTCTCTCTCTCTCTCTCTCTCTTACTCTTATGCGTTGCATACTTTACTCTCGATTTTAAAATCTTTTTTGTACGTCATTGAGTAATCAAACGCTTTTAATTGCTCGCAAAAATGAGGGCGTTTGGTACAATTGTAGAAAAGTTATTCCATTTTAAAGAGTGCACGAATACCTCTGGGACTGACTGTACATGATCTTGACCTTCACATGTATTATTAAGGACACTCGGCGAAATAATCTCCGAACGGTTTTGGTCGTCGCATGGTGGTCCTTAAAAAGTTATTAACAAAGTAACTTTTATATGTAGATCATACTCAGACACTGGATATACAGATTACCTTAAAATGTTATTATAAAAGTCGGATACCCTTCGCTGAAGGTCGACTCTCACACACGAGCGACACTAGTAGCAAAGGTGACCCGACTTTCGGTAATATATGTATTTCTTTTGTTAATAAATTTTGAATGGGTAACTAAAATTTTTTAGGGATTTTTGGGACAATTGTCCTTCATAGCGTATATCAAGGCCAAGGTCATCGGGTATACCTAAAGTAAACATTTACCCTGATGTACTATTGATGGTTCCAAATTAACATAATTCTAATAATTTCTAATAATTTGTTTGTTCTTTACAACAGTGGTCTTCGACGGCGATACGATAACAGGTGCCAGTCCCTTATGGTGTGCATCAGCTGCTGGCCATTTGGCCCTTGTCAAGTTGCTGGTGAAAAAAGGTGCCCAGGTGAACACGCCCACTCTGACGAGATCCACACCTCTTCGAGCAGCTTGTTTCGACGGCTATTTCGACATCGTCAAACTTCTGGTAAATCATGGCGCCGGTACGTATGCGTTCCAGAAGAATGCAAAAATTCTGAAATTATCCTCTCACATCATTACGTGAAAGTATCGTTTATGGACAGGTTGAAAACAAATTATACAGGGGTGATTCAGCTGAGTGCGCCATCCAAATTATTTGTAAATTATTTGGAATATAAACAAATTGTTGAAGCACAAGGTTGTATGGTTTCAAGAGTAGTATAAAATGTAATATTAGTTATTGCTTTTTTATCGAGATATAACGATCACCTTGAGTTTTTTATTCACTGTAAATGTTAAATTTTCATTTCGCTGTTGAATAGACAATCGAACCTTGAACAAAAAATTATAAGAATATATGCGGTAAAAAAGCCAATAGTTGCTGAGATAATCTCTATAAATAATTTGTAATGCAAGTTATGCTCAATATTTTCTACATTGCAATGATTACATTTGCGTAATTGAACGATCAGAGCGAGTACAGTAACTGTCGTGTCTATTATAGTAGGGGTACTACATTCTTTGCAGTGTGTTGAACGTAGGAAGGAAAAAGGGAGAGGCATGCGGCAAACATCAAAGAACTCGTGTCAGCTCAAAATTTTTAATTAAAAAGTGAAAATTTCTTTTTTTGGGAGTTTTCGTCAATGAAGCTTTTGCCATCTTATTCGTCTCGTGTTTCTGATTAAAATGACACTAAACACGATATAATTACGATTATAATTACGTAACGAGCGAGTAAAGTCTCGGACTTGACAATCACAATAGAGGTGCACGAATTCTTAACTTCGCTTGTTACACAAGTAATTATAATCGTCACGGTATCGTGTTTGGTGTCATTTTAATCGAAAAAACGAGACGAATGAAATGGTAAAAGTTCCATTAAAAAAAAATCAAAAATTAAGTTGACATATAATTTAGGTGGCATACTCAGCTGAGCGACCATAGTCGGTTATGATATATCGAGGTCATTTCATAGTTAAACACAGTCGACCACATTATAGGAAGAGGGGGTTAACTGTGCCTAGCATAAAAGGTGAAGAACACTCAGGATATTATTTCCGACGACAATGGTAGCAATCTTGATGGATTACTATTTTCTGATTCATATACCCCTATTGTCCTGCTTGCGCCATAACAAGCGTTCTATGTATACAGAGCAACGGTCTATTCTTACCATTCCGTAAATAGAGAAGAAAAACCAATCAACTGCAAACGTGTCTTCTGATTGCAGACATCGAGATCGCAAATGCTCATGGTCACACGTGCCTAATGATCGCCTGCTTCAAAGGCCACATTAGTATCGTCAGATACCTGCTCGCCCTCAAAGCGGACGTTAATCGGAAATCCGCGAAGGGTAACACGGCGCTTCACGATGGCGCCGAGAGCGGATCGCTGGAGATCGTGAAGATGTTGATCAAGTATGGGGCCAAATGGGACTCGGATTACTGTGGGATGTCGCCGCTCCTCACGGCAGCTGTATCAGGTTATAGCAATAGTCAAAAATCATATGCGAAAATTCGGGAAAAAATCCGACAGACGCCAAAAACCTAGATGCGTGCACTGTAATTAATTCAGATTTTTAAGTAGACCATTTCGGTTGTAAAAGATGAAAAACCTCAAAAAAGAATTGGAAAAATAGAGATTTTGCATTGAAGTTTAAGACCGACATACAGGGTGTCCCACATAAATGGGAACACCTAAATATCTTTCGTATTTACAGTCCTATCAGAAAACTTCAGAGGACAAAGTGACACTATTGCAGGGGGCAATATAATGGTGAAGAAAAAATTTTTTATGTCGCGTTTTTTAATTAAATTTCAAGTTCACCGATGTTTTTTTAAATGGAATAGTATATTTTTTTACGATAGCTTGATAAACAATGAAAAACTGAATTTAGTGGATACCACCTTCTTGACCTTGAAATGAGCTTGAGCAAGAATAATCATGTTGAAGCGGATGAATGTTTGAAGTTTAAAACTTACGTGTTTCAGCAAAGATTGCGCGTTGTTTACCTCGGGTTGACCTTTACATATCATAATAAATGTTCGAAATGTTGACCATCCTCATTTATGTAATGTTGTAATCTTTTAATAGATGATCTGTAGGAATTGTCGGTGTCCTGAAACGTAATCGAAGCACATGCTGCAATAATCCTTGGCCGCATATAGCACGACATAAAAAATTTTTTTCTTCACCATTATATTGCCCCCTACAATAGTGTCACTTTGTCCTCTGAAGTTTTCTAATAGGACTATAAATACGAAAGGTATTTAGGTGTTCCCATTTATATGGGACACCCTGTATAGTATTCAATTGTTGTCACTATTTTTCGAGTAAAAGAAACGCGTTTTTCCTCAGAGGCAGTGCAATTCTCATGGGACAATTGTTTCAACAGGACATAGACACATCGTCGAATACTTCATCAACTTGCCTCATCTGGTAAGTCGGAAGAAACGTATTGACGCGCTGGAGCTTTTGGGTGCCACCTACATGGACAAAAAGAGAGACATGGTGAGCGCTTTGGAACTTTGGACACGAGCGATGGCCGAAAGGTTTGTAACATCTTTGTAACATCTTTGTAGTGGGGATAATTCCGCGACATCTACCATCCAGGTTTTGTCGACATATATAGTGAAGTCACTGCACCTACCAAAGCCCCTAATCAAATGCAAAATTAACTATAGTAAAATGGAGCTTTGCACTTGAATCTACCGGACTAGTCGCAATGACTGATTTGAGATCCTTTCATTCAGAGATTATTGAAATTGTAAAGATGGTTCCCTGGAAATTTATTAGATAAATTTCATAATTGGGATGCAGAATGTAATATGTTTTCATTGATTAGACGATATCTATTGCGTCTTCCTTTACTGATCGTTTCGATCAACAATTATGAAACTAATTATCAATTACAAAAGCGTTGGTACATTCTCCTCAGATACCACCCGGATCTTCCGCCGATACCGAAACCAACAACGCAACCTCCGGTCGCAGCTTACAACTTCGCGCGAGAGATCTCTAGCCCTGAAGTGCTCAGCGAGCTAAATGATCCGGATGAAATACGGATGCAAGCCCTTGTAATTCGCGAACGAATATTAGGGTCGGCTCATCCTGACACTCATTATTGCATTCGCTACAGAGGAGCGGTTTATGCCGACGGCGGACAGTTTAACCGTTGCATTGAACTATGGAATTACGCCTTAGATGTGCAGCAAAGTATATTAGAGCCGTTGGATCCCGTGACTCAGACTTCGCTTAGCAACTTCAACGATCTTTTCAATTTCATGTTACGCCGACAGAGTAACTCGGAGCGCAAAGTTGTTCCGCTGGTTTCGAGAGAAGAGATCCTTAGAGTGTTCAAAAAGGCTGTAAGTCTCTAATAGAAAAGTGTGCAGCTGATTTAAGTGGCAAATTCAGTCTGAGATAGTCGATTCGAAGGCCATCTACAGTACTCTCTCCGTAACTGTCCAAATTTTATCCCCACCACTGCGGGATCCCCCTTGGAACCAGTCAAGTGGTAAACATACTTGAAAACTGAGCCAGGAAGGAGTCCGGTTATCGATCATGAAACTTTTACCATCACATTGGTCTCATTTCTCTAATTAAATTGACACCAAACACGATATAGTGACGATCATAATTACTTGTGTAACAATAAAAATTTAACTATAACTGTCGCTTGATGGATCCGATAATACGACAGTTACGGAGAGATACTACGGTATCGCCTTCAAGATTATGACTATCCCCAGTATTTAGATAATTCTTGATACTGGTTGAAAAGAATATCTAAGTTACAGTAGATACCTTTATAGATACCTGAACAAAGCATTAGTTCCTTACTGTCATGATACTCTTTATGAACCGGTAGAGTCAAAATTCTCTTTACAGTCCTGCTGAATTTACTGCCTCTCTTTGTAGTTGCACGCTGGTGTATATTTTGTCGGAAGTTAAAATGGACATGCATAATAAAGTGTCTCATTGTTCTTAGGTTATGGAAGTGGAACTAGGAAAGAAAATGTTGAACAAAGATTGCGAAAACGACTTAAAGTTTAGTAATGTTCTCGTGATCGCTTTACATCTGGCATGTTTGTCGACGCATGATCTTCCTGAAGAGGGCTCTGAAGAATATATCGCTCTACACAAAGCTATCTATGAATTAGTTCGAATAAAATCTGTAAGTAAAACTAACCATATTTCATCTATTTAAGTTAGACCTGGACAACTTCTTCCCCGCAGTCGCTTCACGACCTCGACCACCAGTGTGCAGGTTCCCCCGCCAATGATCACTTAACATTACCCTAGCGTGCTTTTATCTCTCTTGGAGACAACCTCCTATGCCCTAATAGGCACACTATGCTCCTGTGTTCGTAACGCCCCCCGCCCCCTTCTCCCACGCTGCATAGACACATGGTGGGGAGTATCAGGAGTGGGAAGAGGACTCGCGTATGGCTCGCGAGCCACCAGTTGTCCAGACCTGAATTAAATGAACAATTAAAATATTTAACATTCTATTATTGAAGGATCAGTATTGAATATACATGGTGTTCCACCTACAACAGACCATCTTATCTTTTTCAGTTATGTTGTCACATGTTCGTTCATGTATAATAGCGTATGACCTTCCAATGAATTTTTACCCTTTCTTAATTCTTTTAAAATTCGATTTTCTATTTTAGCCCTGCTAATTTGACCGAGAGTATCAAAATCAATATTCAATTTTTTCTGATATTTCTAAAGAACCAATTCTTCGAACCTGGTAATAAGTTTTCATTGAACCGCAAGGCTCATGGTGTTCTTTCTTTTAGGTACCTCACGTGCTGCATGTGATTTGTAGCGGACAAGGCACGTCTATTGGCAAATATACGAGCATCAAGTTCCCATCCACGAATTTAGCAAAGGCTCTTATCAAAGTTGGCGCCGACGTCAACGCGAGAGATGACGAAGGAAACACACCGTTGCATTTTGCTGCTCAGTCGAACATCTTGCTATGTCGGCAAGACCTTATTATCACTCTTCTCGAAGCAGGTGCTCACATCGACGCCGTTAACAACGACGGTGAATCGTTCGAAACGTTGGCACGCGACAAACGCCTGTATTATTTTGTGAAGCCGATGAAATACATTACGCTCGCATGCCTGGCAGCCAGAGTAGTCAAAAGAACGCATAGGCTTGAAGAAGTTCCGAAGCATCTCCGATCGTTCGTTCAAATGCATTAATGGTGTTAGTTGATAGATGGCGACATTGTGGATGTCGCGATGTTGTTTTTAAAATGCCGCGAAAGAATTGAATTTGTTTACTGAAAGATGAAAGAGTTGGTGATGAAGTTTCGCATCCTTTCGGGATAGTAAACCTACGCTAGAAATAAGTTTCTGAATGGGAAAGTGTGAAACCTGCCCCCGACCCCCTCGAGAGACCTAACATTACTATTCATGTGATAATACAATTAAAAACAGTGCACTTAATATAGAACGTGCTCCTAGAAACGCGTCTCCTTCGATATTCGGGTTTTAATTCCAGAGAATCATCGGCACGCATCAATCGCGTGAGTCTGTTTATCGATGATGCGACTGTCGTTTTGTATTTGCAGGAACATATACAACAAAACAACATACACAATAATCTTGTATAACAAATTTCAGATACTCTTGTTGCAAGCGACTTTAAAAAAAATCAATGATAAATCAGTGATAAGTCAAAATCGGTGATAAATCAATGAAGGACATTGAAATCCTTGAAACAGAGAATTTAGGAGATAAACTTACTGGGATCGATCGTAATGACTTATAAATATCGATCAATGTGATGTTATTATTGTATACTTGGCTGACAGCCATCTCCCTTATACATAAACCCCATACGAGCCATAATATACACATTACGTTGGTACTATTTAGTCATAACACGAATGTATACTAAATCAGAGAAAGTTGTGTAATTGTAGGGAAAAAAACTAATTTTATTTTCATCATTGTATAAAGAAATAAAAAAGGGGGATAAAATCGCGTAATTCACAAGTTTTTCCGTGTAGAGCGATTTAGCGATTCACGTCAAAATAATACATGTGACTCCAGCGTCGCAGACTGTAAAATATGAATTACGATTATCGCCGGGAAATCGGTTAAGTTATTTCTGTATTATTTTGACAGATTCAGAGTTCTATGTGCATATTATGATTCATATGTGCAGTTCATTTGTGAACTATTCAGTGACATCGATCCTTAAGTTTAGTTTTATTCAAAATGTGATAAATATATATATATATACATATATATACATATAAAACACACACGCACACCCATATATATAGATATATAGGTATGTATATATATGTGTGTGTATGTGTGTGTGTGTGTGATATATAGATTATACGTATTTACAGAATTATACATGTACACAAGAATCATCATAAGCAAAGTGTTTAAGTAAGGTGCTTTTTTTGAAAACGGTTATACATTTGCACTTGAGAATAAATAGCACGATTACAGGGACAGATCGTAAGCGATAAAGGAAGAACATGGAATTTCATTGATCATTTTTTGCTCAGTTTAGTAATTTTATACTCTTTCAGAAGGTTTACATTTCGTAATCGCATTAACGTATACACTTACGTACTATAGTTTCCCATGAACCCTAGAATTTTCTACAAAAAAAGTATCTTACGTTTGAAACTACTCAGTTTATTAACTGTTTTGTAATGTAAAGACTGTGAAAATACAGGTGTGATTAATAATTTATCGATACGTTTATTTATTTTTATTTACTCATATTATATTACAGTCTGCTTCAGAAAATCGAATAGCTTGACTTTTTCGAAAAAATTACAGTCCTGTTTGAAACCTTATTTTTGGAAACTTCAAATAGATACAATGTCATATCATTGGTAAGTCTATTGTACAATATTTGCATTGATGTAAATATGTTAATTTATTACAAAGATAAAAAATTCTTATCACAAATGTAATTTTAGTACCATTTGTCATTAGATTATCGCTGTCCACAGTAGAAGCCCTTCACACACCGGCTTCCCCTTCCATGCGCCCATTCCGCTGGACCGGGCAAAGAAACTATAGCAAGTTTCTCCGTAGCCGTAGCGGCCATAGCGTGTTCGTGGTGAAAATATCGCGCGAAAATACGAAAGCCGGTAAAGCTTGCGCAACCAACAAGAAGATAATGAGTTTAATTTCACATGTAGAAAATGTATTGAATTTCTCTTCAGAATCAACAGTTAAAAATTCTAGATTTGCTTTTTACAACTTTTTTACTTGAGCCTATAATAAAAATTTAAAACATGCTTCAAAGATTTATATCGATTATATGTGGCTATAAGGAAAGCACGTCTTTCGTAAAGGATTAAGTCGACCACATGGACGTATTCACATACGCATCCAACGCAAAACAGATCATATTGTAATTGCCTCCAGTCGAAAAATGTCCCCAAAGAATGTCAAGTAATGAAAATTATCGAGGTCTTGTTCAGTTTGCATGCTCTGTTCGAAATGCTGCGCAACGCTCGAGTTGTCATAAAATAATGACGTGAATAATTTGAAGTAATAACTGGAGAATTTGTTCTGGGTATTACAATGAAAATAAGAAATGGAAGAAACAAACGAAAACGATGTTATTAGAAGTAATATGATATCTAGATGAAAGAGAATTGTACTAATCTGAATACTATGGCTTGAATCTCGCGCGGCAATTTCCGGCGGCAAATACAGTATCTGCTGTACTCGTGGTTACCATTATCGCGCTGTGTCCGCTGTGGGCAGTGGTGTGGGTACCATATGATTAAGCGTGTTCCTTTCCTGTTAATTTCAATGGAAAATTAACAAGTAATTAAAATCAGTATAAAAAATTTAACTGAATAAATTGTACAATTAATGTTTATTTTTTAAACTATTAAAAAGTACTCTATTGCCATCTAACGACATAATAGTGGTACTAACAAGTCAGTAGCGCCACTAGTCTACTTCTCTATATGTACTTGCCATTTTATACAGAAAAAATAGATATTAACTAAACATGCGGCGTTATCGCAAAATATCAGAGCATAAAGAACTTACAAATAATGTAGACATCAGTGAAAAAATGTTCAACTCTAATTTACATATTTGTATGGAATTTTTCAGAATATTTCGTATGCCATTAACCATCATGATGTAAGAGTGAACTCTTATCTCAGTGATAATGATTATCGAATTATCAAAGTGGGGTGAACATCTGTTCTGGTGATAAATGTACTTTATAAGAAATGAAGCTATAGGTCGCACTTATTGTATTTTCTATATATTTATATATGTACAACGGACATGTTTCGCAATTACAGAAATGCGTGCTAATAAATGTTTGAAATATTAATGCTTGTTCGAGAATTACCCAACATATTTGAAATTATATTTCTTTTCTCGCAACTGGAACTTCTTTTTGGGTATAGCAGTTTCCGGTATGGTTTACCACTTCCGAGGTCGGCCATTTTATAAGACGCTTCGTGATCGCGTATGTTTGGATGCAGGGTGTCTTTTACTCTTTTTAGCTTCGAACTTTAGTATAAGTTCATCGCGTGATTATAAATTGTTTGCATAGTGAAAGAAGCCTCGACGATGATAAAACAAGAAGAGTAAGTATGGTAATCGATACTTTTTAAGAAATCTAATCGAATGTTCTCCTGTCGGCATGTGAAATCACATTGAATTACCGTAAACCGACGCTAATCTATTCGGATATATCAGCAGCGTGGTGTTTGTTTAATTACGTAGCATCGATCAAAATTTACACAGATTGCACGATGGATAAGCTTAACGCATATGCGTGTTGTTGACGCTATTGAAGATAACAGTTACCGAACATTATCTCGTGTACGATATTCCTATGTATCTTTATTAACATTAGGATTCAAGTGCAAAATAATGATGAACGGGATCGAAGTAGGGAACGAGATCGCAATCGCAGATCAGACAGACAAAATCGCATAAATTCAACGAGTCGTGATCGAAGCAGAGAACGGAATGATCGAGGTGGTCGAAAACCTTCGGATCGCCGGATTTATGTATCAAACATTCCGTATGATTTTCGTTGGCAAGATCTTAAGGATCTTTTCCGGACCGAGGTTGGAAAGGTTGCGCATGTTGAGCTTTTTACCGACGAAAATGACAAACCAAGAGGCTGTGGAATCGTAGAATTCGAGGATTTAGACTCTGTGAAAATAGCTGTGGAAAAGATGCATAGATATGATATTAAAGGAAGAAAGCTTGTGGTGAAGGAGGTAGTTAGTATATTATTATTTTTTCAGTCAACTTATACTTGGAACTACATTACCATACTCAGTATTATAGACATTTATTAAACACGTATTCATTTTAGGACTTCGACATTGAACGTGATAAATATGGCCGTTTAGCCACTGCACGCAACAATGATAGAATTCGTGACGATAGATTTAGAGACCCACCACGACCACAAGGAGGTGGACGACAAAATATGAATCTTCCCACTGGTGGCGGTGCCGGAGGTGGTGGTGGTGGTGGTGGCGGTGGCGGCGGCGGCGGAGGAGGCGGTGGTGGCGGAGATAATAAATTTGGAAATACTTACGGTTTAAGTACTCAGTTTTTAGAATCGTTAGGTATTAATGGACCTTTAGTCACTAGAGTATTTGTGGCAAATGTAAGTTCAGTTTTACACAAAGATTATGATAATTAAATTGAGTTATATAACAATGAAGAGGTGATCAATAACATTAAATATATTGTATATTTAGCTTGATTACAAAGTGGACGAGAAGAAGTTGTTGGAAGTATTTAAGTTAGCTGGTAAAGTACTGCATGTTGAGTTAGGTAAAGACAAAGACGGAAAATCCAGAGGTTTCGGAGTTGTAGAATATGACCATCCAGTGGAATCGGTACAAGCTATTTCGATGCTCCATAATCAACAATTGTATGATAGACGCATGACCGTTCGACTTGATAGAGCAAACGAACCAGACATGCCACCAAAGTTACCGGAAGGTATACATTCATCTTATTACAATTCACATTAATATTTCAATTACAGAAATTGAAGTAATTGCTACTGTCGTGACAGGTTTAAAGGGAATTGGAATGGGTCTTGGAGCAGGTGGTAATAGATTAATGGATGTAGCTAGAAACATTCCTAATGTTCAGGCAAATAATCCCCCTGTTGTAAATCCTATTTCCGCTCCTGTGTTGGCTGCCGGAGCCTTTGGCGCTGGCTTAAACAATGTTGTGCCTGCACAGTTAGGTAAGTCTTCTGTTTACTAGAAATTTAAATGTCGGCTTCGATTACGAAGTAAGAAAATAATGATAAATTAATTTATATTAGCATCTGCATTATCAAACACAAATGCTGCAGCTCTTCAAGCAAGTCTGGCAGGAGGTTTAAGTGCAAACCTGACCACCAGTTCTCTGCTGAATCAATCTTTAACCAATGAATTGGCATCTAATTTAAATAACTTCGGCGGTGGAGTCGGAGGTTTGTCTAACTTACAAGCCTCTTTAACTGGCGGACAAGGCAACAATTCCTTTGCGCCGCGAGGCTTATCTAAAATGGATAATGATGTAGGCTTCGGTGGAAACAATGCTTTCGGTGGTTCTAACTTCGGAGGTGGCAGAGATTTTGACGGTGGATTCAATAGAGGAGACAATGACCGCGGTCCTGGCGGAGGTGGTGGTTTCTCTGGCAATCAGGGTCAGGGAGGAGGTGGCAACAGACAAAATGCCAATGGTTCACGACCAATGTCTGATACTATTTTAATAGGAAATGTACGTATAAATTCTTTTCATGCATAACTAGGAGACTGTAATATTATGTATTACTTTACAATTCATAGTTATTTTATCATTATCTTTGGATATCGATTCTAAATTACCCTAATGAGGAGACTTTACTACGAGATATCCATTGATTTTATTCGTCTTTATGTATGTTGTAGTTCTATTAGAAAAGTTATTCTAATTTAAAGAGAGTTCGAATACTTTCGTGGGTCGCTTGTGTAACAATGAATAAAATCGGTGGGTATCTCGTAGTGATAACATGCTTCGCATAATGTTGAATGAAAACTTACGTGCATATAAATCGTGTAACTATAGTTACCGCCAAACACCACATGGCAAATGCTACGAGACAAGTTCCAAGATGTTGGGGAAGTCAAATTCGCAGAAATGCGGGGTACCGACATGGGAATGGTACGATTCGCATCTGAATGGGATGCTGAGCGAGCTGTGTGTATCCTTTTACAAACACATTTATACCGAAGCAAAATTGTTTTTCATTGCATAGTACACAATGTCCGTGAGTATGCTTTAGAAGTGATGTCAAGCAATAGTCGAAAATTGGGATTAGAGATTAGGATATACGAATATTTTTAGTAGTCTAGAAACTTTAAGGAAGAAAAGTAAATTTTGTCTTTCTTCTTTCGTGTTGCCATAGTTGCCCGAGGTAGATGTTCCTCTTGGTTGTCTCTTAGTAGGAATGATTTGAACGTAATTTACTAACAAAATCTATGATAAGCGCAACAGAATTGTGTTAACGATTGAAAGATTTTCCTTAATATCATATGTACAGCTATGATGGATCGGTCGCGTATCGAGGGTAGAACAATCGATGTTCGCCTTTACTAAAAGTTGGGGAACATGTTTAAGGTAACACTAATAGCGAACCTCCGGTGGGGTTAATGCTTAACCATAACTTATTGATGCGCAGCGAGAGGAGACTGGGTGTTCGTTTGTCGTCTGCAGGATTGTTCCGCTCCTGATGACAATACTTGAAATTCATCCTAGTTGTGTGGCAGAACGTAGGACAGTGGGTGAGAAGTATCTGTCGTTGGAAGATCAACAATCGTATTTTAATGCCTACTTCAACGTCGAAAAAATACTTGTTCGCTGCCGGTGAATCACCCTTCCTTGCTATACGACTGTTTCAGTTTACAAATTCTTTATTAGAGAATTATCGTTCCTTTTTACAGTGGATGCTCCTACTAATTGTTCACTCCCGAAATCGAATACCCTTTCGTGTGATCGATACGTAGTTTAATTGTTAGGCTTAGGTTCATAATGTTCAACGTAATCCGTAGGTTTTTTCAGTACATAGGTTTACACTATTTACAGTAATTATCAAAACGTAGTTTGTAAGTTTATTTTCATAGTGTTTTGTGACGAGAGATCAATCGGTTTTCTCACATTCCGGTCCGGAGAACATGTGACAGTCTTGGTCGTGTTCGCGGACTGGTTCGATCGATCCAGGTTAGACAGATTAATCTTTCAAACATAAATACTAAACGCGATATAGCTGTTACGGGCTTAACGAGTTTAAAGTTTGTCCATGTATGATAGATATTTTCATGCACAATCCTACGCAGATCGTGGACGTATGTCGTTTTTTCAGTGGTATCGGTCGCACTCTATTCTTGTATCTAACACATAACAAGGTACACGATGGCTCAACCAGGGGACTGTGTATTGTTTCCATTTGTAGTTCTGCGGTCTGATCCTTTTATTCGTCGCGCCACATCGTTCTTAGTACCTTGGAGATTCAAGTAGAGCATACAAATTTTAGTTGTCATTAGGAAAGGTCCCTTCTTATAGTTGACTCGCTTCGAGACTTCGACGAACCAAGAGATTGGATGACCTTATACATTCTTAAATTTGGCAGAATTGTCTTACGTATTGTGCATTAGAATATGTTTACCAAAGAATAGGTGATTCTCTAACCACAGAGAACGAAAAGAAAACAAAGAAAATTTTTAATAGTCTTTCACTGTCGAAAGAAGATGTGCACATAAGACAGAGGTTGTTCAGCTAATTTTATAAATTCCCATTTTTTGGTAAACATATTTCCTCTCGCCATGTAGATTTCGAGGAAGATTCTGCGAATTGTATAACACTCTTGTATAACCACAACATCATGACAGTGATTGAATAAAATTCAAATCCGTTTTGACTAAAAAAAAAAAACATGCTGGTCGTTGTGTTTTATTTCTGTGTTGTGATTCTTTAATACTTTAAGCAGGTCAAGTGCTGTGGATATGCATTGGCAAGGAGGGAGAGAGGGAGAGGGAGAGAGAAAGAGATGCATCGTTTTGGCAACTTAAAACGATCTGCAATCATGTTTATGCAGAATCAAAGTTCCAAATGCATTGCACTTTCAACAGAAATCTCTGCTTAAAGATTTACCATTCTATCTCTAGATGTAGATATCCCTGTTTTGAGACATCGAAGTTCCACGATTCCTAAGGTGAATATTTTGCTTATATCGCAGGTGAGAAACTTTTCAACCGATTGTGGTTTCTTATTTCCTCGGTACTGAACATCTTTCAAGAATGTATGATTTGCTTGAAATCTGTTTATCAATGATCTGTTCCTGTTGTGCTGGAACATCATGGTTCGAAGAATATTTTGGATCTCTTTCTCTGAAGATTTGTTAACTCGGAGCTTTTTTAACTGTGGATGGAAATAGTGGATTAACAGGTTTCGGGGAAGTTAAGATTGGCTGGTAATGTGGCATTTCGTCCTTTAACATTGTGGTTGAGTCTTATTTATTGTAGTATTCAGAGTGTATTTTTCATATTTATTGATACTTCTGTCTTGGTCTATAAAGAATTGTGGAATTCTGTATGTTCGAAGTTGATTGATATACTACTAAGAAACGAACCCCCTTCTGTGGCAATTATAACTTCCATGGTAAGTGGTTGGCAATGCTTTTTTAAATCTAGTCTTTTCTGCAGTCGTCGATGAAACAATTAATGCGTATTGAATCATATCAATTAACTGTCGTCAATCTTCACCTGTGTGGTTGCTAAATTTCTTTCCTAACATTTCGAGGACGTTGTATCATTTTTTTCTTAATACCATCATCGATGTCAGACATAGGGTCTTATTTGATAACGCATGAGATCGTGTGCTATGGGTTTATGTACTATTTCCAATTGTAAGTGAATCTCACATTCGTACTTTTGTTATTCCAAAAATGTTAGTGGAAGAATTTAACTATTCCGACGATTATCTCAAGATAGGGACAGCAGACAATCTTTTCGTTGTGGTTATTCAAATTTATATCTACAATGGTGTGTCCAAATGGTGGTTGTTAAAGGGACAATGATGGAAGATATAATTGAAGGATTCAATTTTAATTATACTCAGAGTGTATTAAGTAATAGGTACATGTGAAAGTTTTGTTGGTTTGGAATTACATATATGATACAGTAACAATTTTTAATTTGTTTGAAAAACTTGGAGATCTTTGAAAGAAAGTTAGTTAAGTGGCCTCGTTTGACGAGTAGAAAGGGCACTACGCAAATCCATCATATTTGTAGAATTCTCTAACATATCCTCATTTGTTTAAGTTATTGTACAGACCTTAGAGAAACTATTTATACTTTCATTAACGAGAAACAAGTGAAAAAACTTTTAGAAACTTCGTATGTTTTACACATCGAGAATTGGCTCTGATGAAAATTTCATTTTCCAATGAAGGATGATCGAGAGTTCATAGTCATCAAAAATTAAAGATAGTTTTTATGTCTTGTTCTTCACAATCAACAAATCTTTTACAATCATATGTTTTTGATGTATAACTAATTATTTAAATAGCGGCTATCATTTGATTGGAAGATGAGGTAAGTTTAAAAATTTCAAAAATGGATTTTTATGTGCATATGTTGTTCTTCCAGGAAATCGATCTCGACTGACTGCAACGTTTTTCTGTGGTAAGTCCTGTGGGTGTAATTCAGGATTATATACGAACGGCAATAAATTATTCTGATTGTTTTTTTTATTTACATTTTATTTATTTTTTCTATTTTTATCAATTTTTTGTATAAAATGTTATAGTGTTAGTGAAAATCTATAAAAGTGTGAGTGCATTTAATTACTTCGAAAGAAATGTGTATAAAAAGTACGTGTTCTGGATTTATTTTAAAAATCGCGAATATAGCTACGAAAGCATCGCGTCTACTGTGATACTTATATAGTGCTTAGTGTTCCGATTTATTTATTCACGAAGGGAACATCACATATAATAATTTTTATGTGTACATAACTGTTTGTAAAATGTTTATTTCCATATGTATTACACTTTAAATAAAGCTAATAAATTTTAGAAAACCTTCTGTATAATGTGCATGCAATACCAAAATAATGAAACTACAAATTATTATATAATTTACAAAAATATTTCTAATAGTAACCATTTCATAACGATACATTATAAACGTTAAGCAAATATACATCACATGCTTTCAAATGAAATGTTTACTATTATTTTTTATCTCGTTGTTTTCGTCAAACTTCCGTCTGACTAAATGTGTCCAATTACGTAGTAATAAGTTCATAAAATTTGATTTATGAGTAAAAATTAATTTAAGAAAAAATGTGCGGATGTTAATTTTGGACAAACTAAGAGGCTCGACTTGTGGCCAATAAAAATTGACGTAATAAGATTCGCGTACAAACGGGCACGCCGAATCTCCGTTCAAATGTTTCAAAAATGTTTATATAACCTTTGCCATATTCCTCTACGCTTGACTCAACTTGAAGGAGTTCGCAGAAATGCAATAAAACAGGAATCGATGATTAACATAAAATTATATTTTTATTTTCTATTTTTATTGTATCGATAAAAATATCGTCAAATCTTGAGCCATTCGGTTTTCTTCTATACATATATGTGTGTTCGCCACCTTCCGGTTTCTGAATAGCAGAAGACATTGTGGCACGGGAACCAATCACGATCGAAGACCGTTTTTCTCACCTCGGTTTTTGGTATTACTCTGACGTACGTAACTTTAGGTGGTGGAGGTAGAGGTTCATTTTTTTCTTGAGAAATTCTTTAAAACAATGGCAGCTCAGTGGATACGAACCGCAGTAAGTAACGTACTGATCGACAAATCCCTGCAACAGTAAGAGTATGCCTCGTCTAACATTGCTTGTGTCCCAAATGAAAGGTTAGAATTCACAAAGGAGTATTATATATCCGTCTTCTTAAATTGTAATATATCTTGGCAGACTTCTATTCTTATACTTTTCATCCTTTTTTCTTCTTCAACTTGACAATATCTGTACATCGTTGTAACCCCATCATTCTATTTCATGAAATAAAATGTCACTTACGCCATGTCCTTTCTGACCATCGTGAATTACATGGATGTTTCGTTAACAGGTTCCGAAAATCGGCAGTGTCCGGTTTTATAGCAGTAAAGTGCAGAAATGCACTTTGATTCCTGGGGATGGTATTGGACCGGAAATCTCTGCCGCTGTTCAAAAGATTTTCGATGCAGCCAAGGTACAATGAGTTCTTCTCACGAAAAGTTATTATTTAAAAGTCGTTGTCCTTGCACGAGATTTTTAGTTATATGCCAATTACCTGTACGATTTCTATACACGTCCGTTGTGATACTCTTTTTTTGGTTCGTTACATTTTTGCACAGTAGTAATCATGCTCATAGTGTTTGTGCTCTTGTCATTTATGAATTATCGTTTGCACCTTACAAGGTGACCCTACTTGTCCTACTACTAACCTTAAACAGTTTATTTTAATCTTACTCTTATACAGGTTGAACCAATTTTAGGCTAATTCAGTCTGCTCTTATTGTAGCTAAGGTATGTTTTTTTAATATGTATATTTTTTTCCATACATTATAAACAAGTGACATGTCCGTATGACGCATACCTTTTAATTAATTGCATGTTATTATTTGGCGTTATTTGTATGTACAGATAATTGCATATGTAACAGCAAAGTATAATGTAGCACTTCATAGTCGCTTAAGCAGTAGCAATCATAAGTTTCTTATTGCATAACACTATTACTCAACTCTCACCATTCAGTAGTTAGTATCTGTGTGTCTTGCTTTTTTTCAGTTATTCTTAGTAGATTTAATCTCGAATATGTTCAATTGAGAATATTTTTATTTATCTTATATGTATTGGCATTTACGTTGCTATGTTGTATACCAGGTGCCGATAGAATGGGAATCTGTCGATGTAACGCCAGTAAAAGGTCCGGATGGCAAATTTGGCATCCCACAAGCTGCCATTGATTCAGTTAATAGGAATAAAATTGGTTTGAAAGGTCCTTTGATGACACCGATTGGAAAGGGACACAGATCTTTGAATCTTGCCCTGAGAAAGTAAGCCTGCCTTTGCTTCTGTATAATTAAGACCAATCTAATTTACCTATCGCATTTACATGAGTACACTATGTTAACTTTGTTTATATATATCTTGAATGTTTGAGTTACATAATCATCAGTGTCACTGCAAACAGATGTTGGTTGAACTATTTTAATTCAACTGTATTACTACTGGCTTTAAGATAACAAATAATTTTCCTCGCTTTTACTCGATTAGTAATTTTTATTTCTTTTTCTTTAGAGAATTCAACTTGTATGCCAATGTTCGACCTTGTCGCTCCCTAGAAGGTTATAAGACATTGTATGACAATGTTGATGTTGTCACAATCAGAGAAAATACAGAAGGAGAGTATTCTGGCATTGAACATGAAATCGTGGAAGGAGTTGTACAGTCTATTAAATTGATTACAGAGGAAGCTTCTAGTAGAGTAGCAGAATTTGCTTTTCAATATGCTCAAGATAATAATAGAAAAAAGGTACAGGATTTATTTACGAAAATTTTAATAATACCGACACTGTTATTGTTAGTGAATAAACATTGACTCGTTTTCACAGGTGACTGCTGTACACAAAGCTAACATTATGAGAATGTCAGACGGTTTGTTCTTAAGATGCTGTCGAGAAGCTGCACAGAAATTCCCTTCCATTAAGTTCGAAGAAAGATACTTAGACACAGTTTGTTTAAATATGGTCCAGGATCCTAGCCAATACGATGTACTTGTCATGCCGAACTTATATGGTGATATTCTATCCGATATGTGTGCTGGTCTTGTAGGAGGACTTGGTCTCACACCAAGTGGAAATATTGGCTTGAATGGTGCCCTGTTCGAATCTGTATGTACCTGAAATTGATCATGTTTTTTTTATTCGATGCCACAGTATCGGAATGAATATTTTTCTTAATAAAACAGGTGCATGGAACTGCTCCTGACATCGCAGGCCAAGACAAAGCAAATCCTACCGCGTTGTTGCTCTCCGCTGTAATGATGCTCAAACATATGGGTTTAAACAAGCACGCGGCTATAATCGAAATGGCTGCTTACGAAGCTATCAAGGAAGGTAAATTCCTGACTGGCGATCTCGGAGGAACAGCGAAGTGCAGCGAGTACACCAACGAAATCTGCAAAAAGGTTATGGCGGCGAAGTAAAATAATACGAAGTTTATGAAAAATAAACTGCCAAATACTCGTAGAAATGATACGCATGAGTCATCTCGTTGTATTCGACCGTCTCTGTAATTACTGTTTTTTTTTTTCAAATTATCCTAAGCGAGACATGTCTGGGACATGTCCGCAGTTTATTTGACCGAATTGCGGAGATTATACGAGTTGTAGAAAGATGTCTTAATCATTTGTTTATACATACACATTTAGATAATTTTATTCCAAATACTTGTTTATTTAGTTTACCGTGAAATAATGTTACTTGACTTCGTGGTGTTTTGGCAACAGTGTAATGGCATTTAATATTATGTTGTTGCTATCGATCGCACGCAGTCTAACAGCGTGTATGGACTGAATACCCTGTGTGTGCCTGTTACACCGTATCTGTTGTCGGCGGAAGATTCCCGTAGAATCTGTAAAAAAGGCGATTAGGCATGTAAATTAATCTAGGAACAGTACTACGATACTTTTAAATGAAATTATTATGGAAGAAGTGTGGCCTCGAAGACGAATTTCAAGAATCAACCTTGCGCAGTATTATACATTAATAAAATATTAGAAATCCAACAAAATGTTGCTTTTCTTGACCTTAAAAGTTCCATGAAAATATATGTATCGTGGAAGAATAGTGCCGAGAATACACAGTATGCATTACATCAACAGAAAATTATAAATTCAACGCTGTGTTCTTCTTGTTTAACCTTTAGAACCAAGAAATAAGTGTCATTATGTATTTATTTATGCATTTTTTAAAACTGCGTCACGTTGATAAAACATGATAAGAAATCAATAATAGTCGTTTAAGACATGAAACTACACAACCACAAAGATAAGCAATAATGATAATCTTGTTGGAAAACAGAACGAATGCGATGTTTGAAGATAACAGAAGACAGTAAAATGATTCTTTCACAGTATAAACACTGCATACTTCCACATCACTTGCAAGCGTTACATTATAGCTCTCGTCCCCTACCACTTCATAACTCCTCCCACCGTTTCCCCCTTCTTTATGGCATAGTATGCTTCTCAGGAAAACTCTCAAGTATGAGAAAAGTTGTCGGTTATATTTCACCAGCGCAGGCAGGGGAGGAATGAGGAAAGGCCTGGGTGTCGTCTTCGCTGCTCGTTAATTCTTTCCGTGATTTATTGAGATTCCCCAACCGAGTAATGACTGACTCTTTGTAAATTTTTGATATTAAATTTCCCTACCACAGCTGATTTATACGATCGCGGACCGCTTCTTATTAGAATTTTTCTTACAATTGGCATGCAGTCGTTTTTAACATTTTCAAAATTGAAGTGATTATTTCGAAAGAAATTAATTATTTAGAATTCGTTTGGCTTAAAAATTGCATGTGGTATTTTTAGTCCTTTCACGTTGAGACATGTCAGAGAATGCATTTGGATTAATGTTCGTTTATCAGAATTAAAAAAAGAGTGAACACATTCTTTCTTTTCTATAAAATTCTGTCAGCCACTGCAGGAATTTTTAGGATATATATATATAATAGGGCAGACTTTAGTTACTCGCGGCAAAAAAATTTTCGAATTTCTTTCGGATCACCCCCTGGGATTATGACTTCGGATTATGCCTTATCGAACTTGATAATTTGTTATCTTTGAAACTTGGTTTTTTCACTGTAGTACATCGTAAATATACATGTTCATGTGTGGTTGAGTATGGAAGCGTGTACGAATGATGTATCATTCAATGACCTTCAGACACCCAGAAGGTCAGAAAAGGACGAAGTATTTCGAATGGAGGTCACGTTGAACACGACATGTAATCACCTGAATGAGAGATACCGGTAAGTACATCCATCAGTGCCCAGTATTCGAAATAATTCGTCCGTTTCTGACCTTGTGTGTGTCTGGAGACCATTGAATGATACATCATTGAATTCGTTTTCATACACGTTTCCGTACAATGTAAAAAAGAATATATAGCATTCCAAAGAGTTGAAGTTCATTGAAGGTCATTGAAGGTCATTGTAGGTTCTTAAAAAAGTAGTATGAACAAAAAAACTTCTATGCACCATTGCTTCTATAAAACAGTACAACTTTGTTCCATTTGTTCCCCTATCATTCACTTGCTTTACTGTACATTAACATATTTCTGGAGTGTACACTGTTTTTCGTGTAAAGCCGCGGGGACCCTTCGGGGATCGTTTTATAAATCGCTTTTCGCGGTAAGACTAACGAGCCGTCTTGACGGTTGCGGGTCAAAGACGCATCAAGTGGAAAAGGTGCAAGGTGCATCAATCCCCCCCCCCCTCCAACCCCCTTCCCATTTCCCGCGGTAGGTAGTTACACAAAGGTGAAACACTCGGGCGAAGTGCGGAAAGCGATGCATGCATATTCAGCGGCGAGGCCGACGTAGTCATAGGAATAATAAAAATTCGAGGGTTGAAATTATTTAGATTTATGCCCGCTCTCTTGTCCTCGTGCCGGGCGGTGACGAGAAGCGATTCGATTCCGGGGAACAAATTTCATGCATTATTCAGGACCTGCCGCAATGCACCCCAGTCAATGGAACCGATCCTTTGGAAAAAGTCGTTTTTAATCTCTCGCCGCGTTCCAATAATGCGCGTGCACCCGGCTCGTTCCGCTTTCACCCCTTTATGAGCGGAAACCGTGTTTTCTGCTTTTAATGCGGAAACGGGTTCGAACGCGAACAATACATCGGGATCTATTGGTGTCTGTGAATGCAAGACACCGGTTTAGGGAACTGCGATTTAGTTTCTATACCGGCATTCAGTAGCGTTGTTCCGATCATTCCGAAGAATCCACCGGAAACGCCAAACAGAAATGCCCCCATTCATTCCTTTCGTTGTCGTGTATTTACGCTTTGGCGTTTAACGTGTTTAAATGTTTACACCGGACCAAACTTACTTGGTATCTGATGATACTCATTTTTTTTCGGTGGAGGCGTCAAGGTAATATGCAGGTCAGCTCTGTTTTTTTCTTTTAATAGAACGGTATGGTTCCTCATTTATGTTCTGATAGTGTGCTTCGAACACAATGACCTATTGCGAAGGTTATTCGAGGTCACTCGAGGTTAACTGCAATAGAAAATAAATTGTCATGCAAAGCCTCCATAAGTCGATAAATTTTCGTTTTTTCTTGTTGAATATCTCTTACTCGAAACCTCTATACCTCGAAGATTTTCCAAATTCGAATTATCGTGAATCTATGCTTATTACAGTGATTTCTGTATATATAGCGGCTCCCACTAATATTCGAACGCTCTTAAAAATCGCATAACTCTGACAATATTGGACTATACTGCTTGAATTTTTTGAGAAGTTAGATTAATATTTCGCTACATAACGCGAAAAAAAAATGTTTGATTAAAATTGCAATTGGTCGAAATTGCAGAGAAAGTACTAAAAGTTGTATTTTGCAAATTTTTTATGCGGACTTATATTAAAAATTAAAAAAGACATACATATTCTGAATATTTCATCTAAATCGGTCAACGTTACAACGGACTACAAACGTTTAACACTGAAAACTTAGGGGTGAAAGTCGCAGAATTTTGGCCTTGTCAGGGCATTTCGCCCTTGTGTGATCATTTTGAAACATCTGTAGCTCATTACTACGTTGACCGATTTTGATAAAATTCTCAGAATATATATAATGTATAATTTATACTGATCTACGAATCGTACTTTCTAAATTTTCAATGTAAGTCCACGTCAAAAAGTTTCAAAATACAAATTTTAGGATTTTCTCCGCAACTTTGGCCAATTGCAATTTTTCTAAAACCTTTTTTCACTGTATGTAGTCTGTATCACAAATCAATTGTGCTAACTTCTTAAGAAAATTCAAGTTGTATGGTCCAATGTTGACAATGTTATACCATTTTTAAAAGCGTCCAAATATTAGTGGGAGCACTGTATATGTCGCCATGACCTGGATGATAAACGTCGCAGAATTATCTCCACTACCGCAGAGTAAGTAACACGGCTCGGATATGTTTCCTAGACGATACACGGCGCTGGCAAGACTCATGTTGTTGACATACATCGAGAATTCACTGTATTTTTTGAAATATAATACTCACGAAGTTCGTCGCATTTGTTGCAGGACAGTAGGCACTGGAATTTTTAATCGTTTCACGAAACTCTAATCTTCTTACGACGGATAAACGTGTCTCGCAGCAGCTGCTGCAACGGGAAAGGTCTTACGTCGACGTTTTCTTCGGTCCCTGGCCATCGCGCCCAGTCGAGCACGGTTCTCCGTTTGATCCACACTTTCCTTGAAACAATGAAGGGAATCCAAGGTGTCCTGGCGATTGTCGCGATCTTTGTGGTCTCTGTTGATGGACGAGTTTATTATCTACAGAATTCGGATGCGAATCGATACGCTGGCCTAACTTATCCCATTCCGAATGAACAATCTTCGCGCGATCTTGATCTCAGCTTCTCTGCTGGAGATCCAAACGAAATCGATGACAGTGCGCAACCCGCTAATAAGGTAAACTGTTTTTGTTAATACTAACCGTACCGAGCACAAAATGTCACTAGTATACGTTTTTTTATAAAAATTACAAGACTTGTGTAAGTTATTGTTAAAATTTAAACAGTATATTCAAAATCCATTTCTGACTTTGTATGACCTTGAAGGTCATTGTGTCGTATACGAATGAATTTCTCTTGACACGCGCTTTCGTATGATATACAAAAATATATACATATTATTCCATTTAAAAAATGTAAGGTCACCTTCGCTTCTGAAAAAATTGCGCGAACACAAAAAAATTACATACGCCACTATGTCAATTGCAAAGGGCAGTATTACTGTTTCCTCTTTCACTTTTTTTCTAATATTTATTATTTGCAAGTAAAACGCTTTCTAGTAACAGCGTGAACATTTTGTATGTATAGTGCTGTTGAAAAATATTTGACCCTTTGATGGTCAGCGTTGACTGACGAACTGATTGCCAAAAAAAAATTTTCCACAATTGCAACAAACTGGAGCAAAATAGAAATTGATTTGTTTCTTTACATAGACTACGTTGGAATTAACGCAACAACCGTTGTCTATTTCTTTTATTAATTTTTGTCACAAATGCGTGACAAATCAGTAATTTTAAAAACTAGATTTTCTCACCGAACTACAAATTGTTGAGAACAATCTAATATTTTTAATATGCACGTTTGCTTCGAAATTGAACAGTCCGGTGAAAAAAAGCAACGCATTAAATATTCCGCCGAATGAAAAACATTTATCTTTTGGCAATCGTGAATGAATCCCACGTCAACGATGATATCCGTTTAATTAAACGAGCACGAAGAGTGGCGCTGTTAATCCGATTAACGGCGAAACGTCCGACGAATAAATATTAGCCGGAGGCTCGATGTTAATTGCAACGCGGGTGGCATGATTGTATCGTTAATGTTCAAATTAGGTGTACACGCTGGTCGCGCCGGCAAAGCCGTTCGTCGAAGTGAACAAAGAGGAGTCGCCGAACGTTCGATACAAATTGGTCGAGGCACCTATTAAGAGATTTGCTGGTACGGACGATGTGATCGTCCTCCCAGAACAGAGCCGCAAAATGGTGAAAATCGATGGCAACAACAAGGGAGAAGTGATCTTGGAGCTCCGTGTTATTGCTAATCACGACAGCGCTTGACCAACCTCTCCGTAACAACGATAACTAGCGATGGGATCAAGCATGCCGAGAGGTAACCGCGTTAACAAGGTAGTAAACCAAGTTGTGCCATAAACGGAAGTAGTCTTTTTTCCAGAGTCGGGAACGTCGCATCGAGACTCTACAACATTTTCGGAACTACCCTAAAGCAAAAAGTCGTTTAGAATTGCGGACACATTGAGGAGCGCTTAGCAAATTTTTCCCCCGCCGTGATGCCCATCGCTGTCTGCTGGCGAGCTTCTCTATTGGGATCGCTGAATTTATTGCTTATTGATTTTTTGCCTATGTATACATCGCTAATGTAATTAATACTAAGCGACTATATGCAAATAAATGATTTTCGTACTATTGCAATTTACTTTCATTTATACAAACGCTGTGGTGCATAACTATAGTAAACATTTTGGTAACAGTTAGTGGAAATGGCAGGTAGTAGACAGACATTCGTCGTTTCTACTTTGAATACTTGTCAGATGATTCATGTTTGTTACGCAATATTTAAAAGAATTGCTATTTTCGAGTTAGTCAAATTATTGACAATAGAAATACATTTTGATACATTTTTAATTTCTGTTTCTCACGATTACGTCAGAATATTTTTATTTTGCATAAAGATCGGGCTACTCACTAATTACAAATTATAATGTTTAATCTTCACGCACTCTCGTATCAATTTGACACATTTTTCACCGCTTCTGAAAAATTAATTAGTCCATCCTTCATGTGCAAAGTGTGTCCAAATCGTAAAATTGTGGCAGAAACCACAAAACGCATTTCAATATGGATAAAAATGAGTATATTAGGATTTTTGGAGCTGCTGATTACGAATCTCAACTTAAAATTGTAGAAAACGAAATAGCGAATCCAATATGGCAGATATGAACAGGCCTGAATAGAAAATTGTGAAAAGCAACTTCCATAATATTTTTCTTCATTCAGATTAAATGCAATTTGACCAAAATTTTCATTACATATAAAAATGTAACCTAATTTGCTTGGCAAAAATTCGAAGTCGTTTGTTTGTTAAATTTATAAAAAAGTTATTCTGTTTTAAAATGTATGTCATGAATTATGTGACTGACTGTATAAATATTTAAAATGTCTTATTATCAGAGCAGTGAATTTTATCGGAACCTGTAAAACAGTCGTACGACTGGAGTGGAGACTGTCGATGGATACGGCGTCTACCCTCCCGGAACGATGTCATTGATACCAGACGGATTCCCGCTTGAAGCATGCTTCATCGATCTAACTGCGCGCAAACACGAACTTTTCGATTCGACGTTCGCGAGCCGGTCGCTCGGGGTGATCGATATCCCTCGTCAGATTTACCGTCGTCCCTAAAAGCCGCGTATCTCTTGTCATTCTACGCCGTACGCGTATTCGAGAGAACTTCCCCCTAATTGTGCGCCAACGCGCCGCGCCGCGGCGCACGCTCGTCGAGCAGAGTAACGTTATCCCGATCGTCGGACGACCCATCACGGAAGTTTATTAATGTCAAATAACGTCGGCGGGCCGACGGAGAGAAGCGTGACCGTTATCCGCGGCTGAATGTGACGGCTCCTTTCGCGTACGCGTCGCACTCCTTCGAGGGGCTCTCGATTATAACGAGCCTGACGCATTCAGAAAGGTGAGGAGGCCGCCCTCGTCCCCCTTCTGTCTTCTGTTCTGTTTTTCCCCCCCTTCAGAGTCGAGTGCCCCCCCCCCCCCCCCATACCACTAATGCATATTTCGAGAACGTGCACGGGAAACGCGAAAATATTTGCCGTCGAACCTCGTGCCTTCGAAACAACGGATTTTCTGGGGTAACGTTTCCTTCTCGATTGTTTCTCGTCTATACACTTGGTGACAAAATTATAGCACATTTCACATTTTTTAAAGTCTTGCAAAAATTGATGAAGATTCCTCATGTCACGATATTGTCCGGAATATTCGCTTAGACAAAATCTTACGCTTCTCAGTTGTACAGTCGCGGACAAAAATAAGTGGGCAAGTAGACAGAAAAGGTATCGATGAAATTTAATCAAATTTATTGTTGTAAGCTTAACCTTTGTTTATTCTGTATCGTTATAACACATCGATTATTTAGTAAAAAATTTAAATTAATATTTACGTGTACGAATAAATGGAGAAATAAAACATTAAATGATACATGACACGATAAAGTTAATACTTTCTGTGAAAATATTCTTTTAAAAAATGTTCGAATATTAATGGGAATAACACATTTTATTTACATTTATTATTATTATTATTTATTTATTGCTGTAAACCATATAAGGTTCATACAGCATACCCAATGCAAACTATACAAATCTTATTTGAACTTGTATAATTTTTCTTACATATGTAGAGTGACGGACAAAAGGAGGTATAAATAATAATCTATACCATCAGAATTTGTTCAAATTGAAATTTTATTTTAAAACAGCAATGAATTTTTTACAAATATGGAATATACTAATATACTGTCTCATTCATAACCCTACAAATATATACACCTTATGAAATAATGGGTACGAGAAAACTACAGCAGGGGATAGAAAGTTGATAATTGTGACTATGTGAATTAAACAAAGTGGGTGGTCAAAAGTAAGTTTAATTCTAAGTTTTTGCGATTACAATTTCATATCTCAACACTTTTGGAACAGACAGAATAGCAACAGTCATACCAATAATAACCAATAAATATTTAATATTTAAATAAATAAAAACAATATATAATATTTAATATTTAAATAAATATTTAATATTTTCAAAAATATTAAAATAACTCCTAAACTAATCATTTCTCGATATATATAGGTTAACATTTGTTTATGGAGAATAAAAAGCTGCATCGATCGGTGCACAAGAAAATAAACAATTGCATTTAAAAATCAAACCTGACCTTCAAAATTGACCTACGTAAGTCCTTGACGCTCCACTTACAAAAAAAAAACTAATAACATCAGTATGTCTGTTGACACCATTTAATCTCCATCCAAACATCTGTGGATAATGATGACGTAAATCAAGGTAGTAATATCTGGTGCCCCACGTGTACAGAAATTCCATTTTGAAACTTCCATTTGTCTGCCATTGTGCGTCATTGTGTTACTGATTGTAAAAGGAGCATGAAACTGATTCACGTGTTTGAGTTGCATTATTTTTATTACGTTTAATATACACGTTGAATACTTTCTATTAGTACATACAATAGAACATTACTATATTTACAGAGTATATCACATATAATTTGGAGCGGAGTTTCTTTGCTCCCCAAGGACCACTAAAATTCTCCAGCTGATTGCTAAAAAGGTGACTCCTGAATGCAACGATAAGAAAAAGTCTTTTAAAAGAACGAGAGCAAATTGGAATCGAACCCAAACATATCGGTATCTCAAAAGTGCGATATTCGAACAGTAGTGATATCAAAAAGTCGTGTGTGACGTGCTATTTTAAGTGCGAATCGAACGCTTCGTTTGTTAGATCGGAGCAAATCGGTATAGAATCACAGACAAAGTTTTACGGACAATCTCTCCGCCAATAGTATTTCACCGACACCGATTACTACCACCATATAAATTAAATAAAAATATGCGACGACGCTAAGAAGGAATTGCTATTGTTTTTAAATCGTCTACTATAATGTCTCGTTGTAAATTCGACAAACAAGAAATAAAATAAAATTTTATATCAAGAAGCGACATTACAGATGGGTACACTTAATAAATAATTAAATATTGCTGCATCAACACTAAATTTTCCTTTCGTGAACTCCTCGCGCCACGATCTATTTTACAGTTATAGTGACGTTGTCCATAATTTCCTAGAACAATCGTTGTAGTGCAAGGGGTGAAGTAAATTATAATCCATTGATAGTGGAAAATCGGCGTCGATGGAATGTCGTTGACGAAAACTGTCGATAGCATGTCCTCTACTAACTTCAATATAATCCGATTGAAGAAGATCGCGCCGTTTAATATGCGAAACGTAGCACCGATAACAGTTTCGATTGAAAGGTACACGCAGTGTCGCCAGATTAAGACTTGTCTCCCACTCTACCCTTCCCCTCCACGACACTATTCTTCCACGCTTCCGCTATGGCCCGGTCACGTGACTAACCCGGCATTAGCAGAGTGGAGGAAACTGTATTCCCCTCAATTCGAATAAATTCCCCTGATCTGACGACTTCGTTGAAAGATACACGCAGAGTCGTCAGATTAAGACTAGTCCCCCACTTCACCCTTCCCCATTCGCGATACTATTCCCTCACTCTTCCGCCACGGACCGGTCGCGTGACGCGTATCGTCTTCGTCATGGATACGTCACAATGTCACGTGACTGATACTGGCAGAGAGTGAATAATCTTTTCCCCTCAATTCGAGTGAATTTCCCTGATCTGGCGACGCTGGGTACACGGAACGGAAGGAAGAAAGAATAACGAACCTTCGATTAGAGCAAAGATTCTTTTTGCTTCACTATAATCATTGGTCGAAGTCGTATATTGTAAAGAGGGGGCGTAGGGGAACGGTAGGTCGTAGGAGCTTCCTATACTACCGTGAACGACGGTGGCCGAGTGAAGTCAGAGCTACATAACTATTTATACAGACGGGAGCGGAAGTGAGTCGTTCGATTTTCACGAGTTATTCGGTTACTTGCGAAGTCTGCTCGTTTGATGGATCCACCTTCGGCTCTTTCACGTAGTCGACGACCAGCTCGAGGCCGATCAGAGCCCGCAGATCCTTCCTCCCTTCTTCTTGGCTCGAAGACGATGTGCCAGGCGTTTCCGGTTTCGGGAATCTGTCGTCTAATGAATTTCAAAGCCAATTAATAACTTTTACGTTGTTGTATACGAAATGAACAGTAACGATATTTTAGTGACACAGCGATACAGTAGTGACGATATTTTGTCCCTCCCATTTACAGTATGTGTTTCGCTTCAAAGACTGAAGATCACCTTCATTTCTAAAAAAATAATACAGATGAAGAAAAATTAAACACATACCACTACATTGCTAGCAAAAAAGAGTATGAACCTTTCCCCTCGTTTCTTTCTAATGTATACTAATGCATACTTTGAAGCGACATTTTCCTGTGCAAAAATGTCCGCCTTCGCTTTGTTAAGGAGTTATTAACGAAAAACATGGACCAATCAGAGCATGGCCACGGAGCGCTATGGCGGGGAGAGTCCGGCACGGCAGCAGGATCCACTGAGCGGGAGCGTTGCTGTTGCGTCCCGGTGATACAGTGAACAAGAGAAGGAGCAGGAATTGATTTATAATAATTAGAACTTGCTTTTTCAGTCGTAAATGCACTTGCTGCTTCGAAATATGTGTCACTGGGTCATTCGGGAACAAACTGCACAGCTGACTACAAGTTTACGGCAATGCCGAAAACTAAGGGACGTACGGTCAGGTCAACTAACTGCATACTGTCCGTGCCTCACAAAAAGTCTCGCGAGACGGTCCACCTATTCCCCCGTTGACGCTCCAGTAGGCCAATGCTTAGGTTTTGACGTCACACGCTACATAGTACGTGTGACCGCTTCAGCCAATAGAGCAGCTAGAGGCGTGTCCCTTCCACTC
This sequence comes from Halictus ligatus, assembly GCA_028454255.1. Taxonomy (NCBI): domain Eukaryota; kingdom Metazoa; phylum Arthropoda; class Insecta; order Hymenoptera; family Halictidae; genus Halictus; species Halictus ligatus. Next base: position 19,105,724 of record CM052129.1, read on the forward strand.
TGACCAATCGGCCCCGCATTCCTTTCACGAGACTTCTTCTGCGGCACGCACAGCACTTGGTGATGAATTGCAAGTATACGAAAACCTAAGGGATGTGCGGTCAAGTCAACGATACTGACTTTCACTTTTTTATCGATAAATTAATCGCATGTTTGTTTCACACAGATGCCGTGAAATTTTTCCACGCTCACGATTACTGTTCACATTTGCCCACACATAGCTATGTACAAATAACAATTGCAATGTCACTTGCATTGGCAGATGAGATCGCAGAGGGTAAGGATCAGATTATACTAGGCAAGGTCAGATGCCGAGGGTCTATAAACGCCAGATACAAAAACAGAGTAAACAAATTCTGCCGACAGAGTTTGGTTACCCCGTTTTTGTATCTAGCGTTTATGCATCCCCAGCGTCTGACCTGCCTAGTATAATCTAACCCTAATTGTTCGAAAACAGCGTTCATTCTTCTTTTAGAAAGTTTCTTCAGGGAGGTATAGAACAATAGCCGTATATAGTAAACGGACAGACGATTCATGACAGTTACGACAGTGACGATTTTCATAAATTCCAGTCTTACAATGGTCCCTCCCGTGCCCTTCCTAAACTTTTCAGAAAATTCTTTATTTTAATTTCTCTACTGTTTTAAAGTGCACCTACTTATTTTTGTTACAAATGCATGAAATTCGCAGTCTAGTGATCACTTTAATTGATTGTTGTGATTTGTGCACCAATTCAAGTGACATTGTAATTTTTATTAGTACAAAGCTATGTGTTGGCAAATCTGAACAGTGATCGCGAGAGTGGAAAAATTTCACAGCAACTATGTGAAATAAATCAATTTATAGTCAAGAAAGTGAAAGTTAACGTCAAGACCGCACACGACTTGACCGCACATCCCATGGTTTTCGACATTGCCGTACACCTGAAGTCCATCTTACAGTTCGTCTCTGAATGGCCTAGTGACACATTTCGAAGCAGCAAGTGAATTTATGGCTGAAAAGTGAGTTCTCATTATTATAAATCAATTTCTGCTCTTTTCCTTGTTTACTGTATCACCGCAACGCAACGCCATCGCTACTGCTCAGTGGATCTTGCTGCCGTGCCGAACTCTCCCCGCCACCGCGCAGAGAGCCACGCTCTGATTGGTCCGTGTTTTTCGTTAATCGGTGTGAAACCACTATTAATCCAATAATAAAACTTCTTTATTTTTCAATATATTTGTGGCATTTTTCCAATGAAAATGATACCAAACACAATCTAATTCCGATGACTTGTGTAAGGAACGATGAACGTTAGTTTCTATTACAATTGTATTAACGGAAAATTAGTGTAAATATGTTTCGAATGATATCGTACTCGGTATCATTTTCATTCGAAAAATGCCACGAATATGTCTTTGAAAGTCCCATAAAAAATCATGAAAATAATAAATAAGTTTTGTTATTAGATTAATCGTGGTCCTATTATGTTAACACTCCTCGGTGACCAACGCCACTCGAGTATTGTGGCCCCTTTCGGAGTATACCCCGCAGCAGTGGGGATAGTTCGTGGACTATTATCGGCTAGACATTTACGACATATATCGAGTAAAGTCTGTATTTGCAAGAAAAATGCTGGCTAGTGTTAGCGTGACCAATATATGTCATCAAACGTATTCCGAAGTAGCGTATAGAAAGGAATTTCAGTTGTAAAGTGAAAATAAATAAAAATCACGCGAATCCTGACGCGAGCTTCGGATCGTTTCAAGTAGTCTCGACCAGTGCTGTACCTGTATCAATGTACTCAGTGGCGACTCAAGTCAAGTGGAGGTCCCAACCGGTAAAAATTTGTGGGGGGAAATGCAACATTGCAACGTTCGCGGTATTAAAAATAAGCATAATTCAGAATTGAAAAGAGAAAAAGTTGTTTTGATTTTTCGCAAATACATTGAATTTAAAGAAGAAGAAATGAATGCTGCGAAATTCGGGGGCCTATGGTATCCCGGCGTCTTAAGCGGTAAAATCGCCGGTCCTTACGGACCTAACTATGGCCTGAACGGAAGGGTAAGTAAAATCGGGCTGGGAACGTAATGTGTTAAAAATAAGCATAATTCACAATTGAAAATTGAAAAAGTTGTTTTAATTTTTTGTAAATAAATTGAATTTAAAAAAAAATGAATGCTGCGAAATTCGTATGGCTATGGTATCACGGGGTCCCACGCGGCCGTTTAATTAAACCCGCTACCGAATGTGCCAGCTCTCAGAAAGAACGCGTTACAAGCACCAAGGTTTCAGAGCGCGCACTAGCGTCAACGCAAAGAAGCATGCATGATTGACAAGACCGATGATCGGCATCGAGCAGAACGCGGACACTCACTGTTATCAATTTCCTTTGGGCTGTCCTCGCTCTCTTCCGTGGACGACTCGGTTCTGGGCGCTTTCTGCGCCTGGCCGATGTTTCTATATGTCCTAGTTAGATGTCTGAGGATGTAATTGGTGCCGTGGGAGTTCTCCTCGCTACTTCTGGACGTGCTCGCCTCGTCCCTCGTCAGGTTCAACGGCCTGTTGCTGCTGTACTCCTTGGACTGCGGCACGCTGAACGCCGAGCAATGCTTGCCCTTGAACGGTAATTGTCTCTCGCTGAGCTTTCGGTCCCAGATGTGCCCGGACACGCGAAGATCGATGAAAAAGTGCAAGGGATCTATACCGGGATAGGACTGTGGCATGGGGTACGGCGGATACCAGAGCGGGTTCGGGAGGAACTCGGGATTCGTCACGTTCCCGGGCAGGCCGAAACCCTTCACTCCCTGGAGCATGTCGCAGCCCCTTCCAGGCAGACCGGGCAGGAAGTTCCTTGAGAAGTCGAGCTTCTTCTGATCCGGCAGCAGGGGGAGCTCCTGACTGCTGATCGAGTTCTTCGTGCGTTCGTCGTACGGGCTTCGACTGTCGTAATTGCAGTTCTTACGGTCTACCGAGTGCGTCTCTTCAGGCTTGACCTTCGGCAGTTCCGCGGGAAATATGTTCTCCGGCGGCTGTGCCTGTTCAAAATGGCGGGGCCGCTCATCGAAGTAGTTCTTGCTCTGTTTGCCGAAGTCCGATCTGTTCTCATCGACGGGTTTCAATATATCAGCGCCGAAACTCGGTTTCTGCTCGAACGTCGCCATCTTGCTCTCCGGGTCGTACGCCTCGGTAGACTTGCTCCTGTTCTCCAACCTTGTTTCCGGTTGCGGCTGAGGCTGAGGCTGCTGCACGTGGAAGTACTTTTCCGGTTGCTGTTGTTGTTGTTGTTGTTGCTGTTGTTGTTGTTGTTGCTGCTGGTGATGGTGGTGGTGGTGATGGTGATGGTGATGTTGCCTCTCCTTCGTGGTCAGTTCCAACGGCCGATCACGAGCTTCCCGCCACGATCTCTTCCGACGGCGAGGCGCGCTGCTCGTCGTACCCGCCGACGTGGCTTCCGCTTTCGCTTGCACGAACGAGCGCAGCATCTCACTGAAGAAGAAGCTGTGGGGCGTCAAGGGCACGTTGTACAAGTACGGAGGCGTCGCTGCCAACAGACGGGAGACCAGGTCGCCGCCGGACAGAGACGCCGGCGTCTTCAGGGTCGACGGATCGCCCGTGGTGGTCGTCATGGTGGAGCTACGGGCTGGACAAAGGGGAAAGTTGAACGTTTAGCAGAAACCTTGGAATTTAGCAGGAATTTTGGAAAGTACGTGTTCCGTCGTGGAACCCTCCATGCAAAGGGACAATCAACCAAGGTCATCCTACCGACGATGTACAGGTCGATGTGGGCGTCAAAAACCAGAGGCCACGATATACCACCTAATTAAGCGATTTTAACCCTTTGCCGCTGAGGCGTCATTTAACAGATGTTTACAAAATTCTGGGGTGAAAAGGGTTAAGCCAGCACGGCTGACGGCCGCATTTTTTGAACCTTGTACATGCAGGGTGTACCAAAACTAGGTGTAAAGACTGTCACAGTATTCTGTATTCTGTAGTTTTGGATGGGTGACCTTGATCGGTTTTCTCGAGGTCAAACTTTTTTATCGCATCGTAATCCACTCATCGAGAGAATAAACAAGTCTCGAAGAAATCATAGGTCTCGAGTCAACCGTTCTTTTAAACGGAGAACAACCGCTTTCTTAACCAGTTAACTGTGGAATTGAGTTTGAAAAATCCCTCACGTCGCCGAATTAAAATCAAGCAATGACGAATATACATACATGTCGAACGCAGGCCAAATGCGGCGATTATAAAAGCCAAAGCCTTTGTAAAGCTAAATGAGAAAGAATTACTTTTTTATGAGATAAGGATTTAACAATTCATTAACGTTAACTGCACCGTAATGGAGTTTCGGATTGACGAGTATACTCGTCAATCACAGTTAACTCGTTAAAAACGGCTCTAAAGTTTCGTAAACCTCAAACGTTTAACCGATTTGTATCATAAGAAACTATGAAAATAAGGACTTTAGCACCAAACTTCTTGTAATTATATTTAAGTACAAAAATGATTAAAAGTAAAAGAACTTCATATTTCAGCATTATAAGAAAGAATAAATTGAGGGTATATATACGCTCCGTTGATAGTGACTAGGAAAATTGAGCATATACAGGGTCCCCTCTTTATGTAATGTCACCATTTTTTAGGCATTTCCGATAGTCCAATTAAAAAATATTTTAAACAAAAGTTTTTCAGTACTGGGCGAGCTACATGTCCGTATATTCTTAAACCTAAAAAATGGTTTTTACGTAAAAAAGTAAAGGTCACCTTAACTTTTTTAAATGATATCACATGCTTTGAACGTCATAAGATTGTTGCTGACGTCGAGACGCATCCAACAGTGTATTACACTATGACTTTGAAAAATTATTTCTTACAAAACAAAGCAAGTTACATTAGATGTTCGAATTGCGATCCACCTTCTACGATACAGACCTCCGCTCTTTGTATTACAGTTTACGTTGTCGCCATAATTAGGGCGTCTCGGTTTATGTTATTACATGCAATTGTTATGCGATTCCGAAGTTCTTCAACATTATTGACTTTTGTATCATACACAACGGTTGGCAGATATCTCTAAAAATAAAAATCCAACGGAGACAGCTCCGGAGAACGTGGTGGCCAACGAATTGGACCACACGTTCCTATCCAACGATTTCTAAACTTGCTATTAAGATATCCCCTAATTATAATAGCATTGTGGGCAGGACACCCGTCTTGTTGAAGGTACATATCGTTCCTAATGTTCAGTGAAATGTTTTGCAATAAGTGTAGAAGTTTTTGTTCCAAAAAGTTAAGATATCGAGCAGCTGTCAAATTTTCATCGAAGAAATATGGTCCGATTAAGTGACCATTTAAAATACCAGAAAAGTCTAATACAAAGAGCGGAGCTCTGTATCGCAGAAGGTGGATCGCAATTCGAACAGCTATTATATAATTTCTCGTTAATGTTACGTTTGCACAAAATTTTCGAGTTTGAGGTCATTTCAAGGTCATAGTATAATACACTGTTGAATTCGTCTCGACGTCAGCAACAATCCTATGATGTGTCCAAAGCATGTGGTGCCATTTAAAAAAGTCAAGGTGACTGTTTACTGACAAACTTTTGTCTAAAACATTTTTCAATTGCACTATAGGAAATGTCTAAAAAATAGTGACATAACTTAACTGCAAATGGGTTAAACATTCAGAAATTCCTCCTAATTTGTGCGAATTTTTTTCGAAATTGCTTCGCTTTTTCAACTCTGTCTAATATTTCTTCGCAAGTCTATCTGCCTTTACGAGGTATACAGGGTGTCCCGGGTTTTAGTGGACAAACTTGGGGAGCATATCTTACAATTGGAAATAAGAAAAAAATGTTATTTGAAGTTTGCTCAGAAATACTTTATTACAAAGTTATAAACAAATGAAGTTAGAATTGATGACGGTGGATTTTACTTTACTGAACATTGAAATGTCGAACGTGTTTATTGGATTATTTATTCCTACTTCTAAATGAACCCAAATTGCGTAATTGCCGATGAGTATTGATAAATACAGAGGGATGAGGTACTCTTCTTCTAGGAAATCTGCGTTCGTACTTTCGTACAGCAGCTCGGGAATTTCCGTTACAAAATCCGTAGATGAAATGAATATCAGCGTATTCCTCATTTGAAAACACTCCAGGCATTTTTACCGCGTATTATGGTCTAATTGGTCGTTAACACTAAAAGCAAATCATATCAAAATAGTAAACACGTTCGACCTTTCAATGTTCAGTAAAGTAAAATCCGCCGTCATCAATTCTAATTTTATTTGTTTATAACTTTGTAATAAAGCGTTTCTGAGCAAACTTCATAGAACATTTTTTTCTTACTTCCACTTCTAGGATATGCTCCCGAAGTTTGTCCATTAAAACTCGGGACACCCTGTATACAAAATTGTCCTTAGGATTGTTGTGTGAAGAAAAGATTTTTAAGCTTCCATCTGTTACAACATAATTATTCGAAAGACTGCTGTTCGGTTTCCGGTGGATAGTGTTAACATGTGGCGATGCGGCGATACAAAACAGCTCTAAGAACCACAAAATAGCGTTCTGGAAGATGTGAAGTACGTTCTTGTGAAACGGCGAAGACCGACAGAAGGTCCGCCGCGGTAAATAATTTTGATAGTGGCCGGGGTTTAGCTCGAACAATCCGACACGCGCAAAACATCGTGCAGTTATGTACAAAATCGGCGGTGCGGAAGCGAGCTACTATTGTCTTCCGAAATTAATTGAATATCCGCCGCTGTTAAGTCTAAGACGAAGGAAGCCGGCACCGCCTATGGCGAAGAGGGGTGGGTGGGTAAAACCAGGCTTGCATCGCGTCATCCATTAAGGATTACTAATTTCTGTCAAGTGCACGTTCGGTTTCGCTCGGATATCTTCCGAGGAATCCTCACTCGAGGAATCCCCATGAAATCGTTAATGAGAATCTACGCTCGTAGGTATTTCAATTAAACTTCGCGGCGCGGTTGTATGAACAATCGCAGCGAGGACAAATAGTAATTAGAGGGAACCGTTCCCTCGATCCGACAGCGGCCTGTGATTAATGAACTTATAATATCTTCAAATCGTCTCGGATCCCACGGATTCCACGCTCTCGATACAAAACCCGTGAAAAGTGTTTTTTTACCAATTACAGTGAATTCTCGATATAAGTCCCTGAACTACCCACACTACTGAAGCTCGAGAGTCACCGCCGCCGAGGAATGTAACATAACACGGTCGGGTATATTGGTGTGAGGTCAGAAGACCACAACTAATTCAATAACAAAACTTCTTTACTTTTCATTATTTCAGACATTCAACGAGTAGGGTTCTTTACGATTTCAGCGTGCACTGTGTAATTCATATGCAATGTTCGGCGTGAATCAAAGATTTCGTATATATGTCCCTCGCCAGAGCGTGCAAGGGATTTATATCAAGAATTCACTATACTTCTGCCACAAACCAAACTAACCGTGGTATCAACCTCTCCGTCCCTATCAGTTTCCAATCTGTCAAAAATATTGTGAAAATAATGATTTTATGCAAAATAAAAATTTGGTAATTATATACAATAGCGGCTTTCTCACGGATTTTTATAAGCTTGAAATATTTTATCAAGGTCATTATTCTGAACAACTTCTTCCGGTACATGTGACCAGTTAAAAAACTGCCGACATAACCCAATGCGGCTATTATAAACGACCTTGAATAAATATAATTATGACTCCAACAATATATTTCGAGGTCATTGAAAATAGCACGGAAGCCGCTATTCTAAATAATCACCAAAAATGTCTTGCACCAATTACAAGGTACCGGAGCCGAGAAAAAATTTGTTTCTCCTGTTAACAAATTGAGAAGCGAATATTTGCGATACCGTCGTGTAAATGATATGTAGGAAAAATGCCGGATTCGTCTCGACGATATTGTCGCGATTTCCCATCGACATGGAGATTCGGATACGTGTCGCGAGACGGTTCTGGGATTACCGAGGAGGCTAACACGTGCAACGAAGTTGGGAGAAAGTATTTTCCTCGGGAACCGAATTCCACGGTGTCTCGAAAAGATTTCCTCGCGATAGAAAGACTGAAGTAACAGGGCGTGGAAATCAGAATGGTGGTCTGTATCCGTGTCCGCGGACCGAGGAGGGATTGGGTATTGTTTCGGTCCATTGTTTCCCAAACAAACGGCGTCCACGTTGTTTCGTCAGGAGATATTATGTTCAGCCAGACAGGCAGGACGAACAGGAAATGGACTGCTGTCAGTTTTACTCTTCGTGATAAATACGAGCTCGTCGCCAGTGCTCGAGCCGCCTCCTGCCGCTCATAATTCTGACCACCTCTCTGTCACGTCGTCAACATCAAGCACTGAAAATCCTCCGGCTTCTTTCAAGCTTGACCAGAAAATCTACTTCGACAGTCTTGCAACCGAATTAATCTTATTTATTGCGATGCTTATTTATTCGTAGCGTTTAGTTTCTTTATAAGAAACTAAATTTCGAAATTTCGTTTCTTTCGTAATAGGTTGCAAACCATGTAGTAGTATTTTCTCAATTTATTTAATTAATTTTATTAAAATATTTTCTAGAAAAAGCTTCCTTTACTGTTCTACGTTACACGTGCTCATTTTTGTCAGCCATCCGTACAGATACAGGGTGGTACCAGGGCAGAGTTGTGCAGAATTACAATTGAATTACTCCAGGAATTATAATTACAAAGTAATTGAATTATATTGGAATTTATAATTCAGATCTTTGTTCAATTAAATTACATTGTAATTCGTAATTGCAATTGAAGTACAATTATAAAATACTTTGCAATTAAACTACATAAATTCCAAATTACGACGTAATTAAATTAAAATAAAAAATTAAAGAATAATAAAGTAATAGGTAATAAAAGGTTGAAAAATCCATGTGGAGGTTTCAAACAGAAGGAATTTATTGTTTATAAATTTATTAATATCTGAACAGAAATAACTTTGCGTTACAAATTTTTGAAATTTCAAACATAAATATAAAAACAGATAAAGGAAACATGTCTCTACTTTACCTAGGTTACGATATATATTAAAAGAAAAAAAAACGACAATCATCTAATGAGACTCATTAAACAAACATTCATATTATATGTAAGTAAAATGAAATACATTATCTAATAACAAAAAACTGAAAAAAGTTTTAGTTTACGTTTTTAGCTTACGACTAACCAATAATAGGGTCACTTTGGCGTTAATATTTGGATTAATTAGTAAATTAATTAATTGAAAGGTTTGATTTATGTAATTCAGTTACGACGTAGTTGAATTACTATAATTGAAATAAAAATAAAATTATATAATTGAAATACAATGTAATTCAATTGTGCAATTGAATTAGTACAAATCTGGCTGTATTTCAAGTATATTGTATTTCAATTATATTGTATTTCAATTACACACCTGATTAAAATAATTAGTAATTGAATTAATTGGAAGGTTTGAATTATGTAATTCAGATACAACGTAGTTGAATTACTATAATTGAAATAAAAATAAAATTATATAATTGAAATACAATGTAATTCAATTGTGCAATTGAATTACAACGTAACTGAATTAGCACAACTCTGTACCACGCGCAGGAGGTGATTCTACGTGTAAAAATTTGTCGAAAAGAAGGAATTAAATTTTTCCGTTCGAGGCCTTGTTTTCGAAAAAATCGAGTTTGAAAATGCACCGAATACGCGTGCTATTAGATAGGAATCGTCCGTCGTGTCTGATCACGAGCAGCCATTTCTACTTACTTCATGTACTGGGTTGGAACGAACGTTCGTAGCGTTTTAAAATTAAGAGATATAATTAAAATTCAAAGATAAAATTAAAATGTTACGACCTAAGACTTCTGTTTGTGACTTTTGTACCAGTGGGTATTGTTGACTTTTCAGTTTCAATATCGTATACAGGGTGAGACACCTGAACCACTTGGTTCCTGTTAGTGATAGGCTGGCATAATTTCATGTTAGTAGTTTTTTTATAGGTCGACGCGTAGATGACGTACGAAGGTCAACTACGTTTTTTAAATTAGACTGATATACTTTTCCATCACTTAACACGTTAACTGCCATGTTAGTCACATATGACTGACACTGATTTTTGACTAGGTTTAGACATTCATTTTTATTGTGACATATCCAGATAAACCGAATTTTATTAAGATCTTTAGAATTCAAAAGGGTTAAAACAGCATCCCTCATAATACATTTAAAATTTCTAGTTTCGCTTTCATTAATTAAATTACTCTGATTTTGTAAGAATCAAGGTCGTTGTAAGTCAACTGCTACGGAAAATATTTTACTAAATATTTTATTATCCATTCTGTTCTTGCCATTTTCAAGGTTATTGAATAACTCTGCGAATAAGTATCTTACTTTCACCTTTGAATTTTAATTTAATTTCCGATTCAATATATTCGCAAGTTTTTATTGAAAAAAGAAAAAAGCTAGGCGGAAGATGAGACGTACTATATGTTTCGGGTGTAATTCATCGTCGACTCGAATACATCCCCGACACCATTGCATATTCGACAGACTTTTTAATCGTCGTCGTAACGAGAAAAGAATATAAAAGGCCGGAGAAAGGTACCAGATATACGCGGACCTCTTTCTGAGGAGTCCCAGGGGACGCGGAACGACTCTTTTTCTTTTTTTTCTCTCCCCCGTGATGGCTCTGTCGCGAGACAATGGCAACGCGTTTCCACTGCTTACACCGCGGACTCTTTTCCCAAACAGAAAATTTTAAAGCCAGCCGCTTCATAAAATTCAGGCGATGCACCGTTTTAATCCGAGCTCGCGGTGCCTCTCGGATGTCCCGGGCGAAGATCTCTCGAGTTTCTAGAAAATTGATCGCCGGATCGCCGACGGTATTCGCTCCGCGTTTTCTCACCTCTTCTTGCCCGGTAGCCAGGCGAGAAGAAGAAAAAACCACGGGATAAGAAAGCGACAAAGAAACCGGCCGAATCTACATTCCACCCACGTAGCCGCGCTCGCGGAAACATCTTCCCAGCTCTCTCATATTTAAATCGCATTACCCCGCGTAAAATAATTCAACGCGGCACGCGGCCCGAGAGTACGTCAATTATGCAAAAACTGAGAATTTCCATTGCGTCGCGTCGGTTCCTTTATTCTATTACTGGGGAAGATAAAGAAGCGCCGTGAAAAAGTCCGGCAAGCGTTCGCTTCGGATCCACCGCGACGAAACAATTTATTCCCCGGCGGAGAACCCTCCTAAAAGTCAACGGTAACACATTTCCGCCACCCCACCCCTATAATATTCAATCCAAGTGTCTTTTTAAAATTGTAATAAACACTCTCGGCTCCTCCCTGTCCCGCCCCCTTTAGTGTCACGCCTCCCCCCCCCCCCCCCCCCCCCCCCCCTTTTGGTGCCCGCCCCCCCCCCCCCCCACCCTCCACCCTGAAGGATGGCATCTCTTTCCATTATTTTTCCGTAGGTCTATTTTTTTCTGCAATTATCGAGCATATTTAAAACAAATTATTTTTCCGTCTAAAGTAAGTAAAATAAATGAAGAAACTATATAAAAAATTTTTTTAAATTAAACTATTAATGTATATGTTATAAAGGAAAGTAATACAAATTTTATAATTCCGTATCAAGAAAGTTAAGAACGGTCTGTTTAAAGCCGGATAAGGCTAGCTTTAACACTAAACCTGCCACGGTCGAAATGACCGGCTTTATATTTTCCAATTACTGAAACCGTAAAAATTCATGTATAGAAGATAGTTGAATAAATTTCCTTGTCCAACCATTTATTCTATTGAAAATTTCTTTGCCTTCAAGGTCATCCGAAGGTCATGGTATGCTAGATCGTTGGATGCGTCTTGATACAAGTCAAAAATACAAAGTGCCACTTTAAAAAATGTAGGTGACCTTGATAATATTAAAAAATAATTTTGTTCGAACTTTTTTTGTTGCAATGCATAGCCAATCAAAAACTGATCAACTTTTGTTGGAAATATTTCTTTGTCAGATTATCACAAGTACCTGAAAAATCGTGAAAAGTGTTATGTGGGACACCCTGTATATGTCGCCAAGGCCTGGATGATAAACGTCTCGAAATTATCCCCACTACCGTGAGTTATAGCCCGTCGGCTTCGAACGCCAAGGAGTGTAAACACAACACGGCTCGGATATGTCTCCTGGACGATACACGACACTGGCAAGACCCCTGTTATTGACATATACCGAGAATTCACTGTACTGTCACTACTTGAAAGGTGTACAGTTGAAAATAATTTTGCCCGCGTTTTCCACGTTTCGACCGCGTCTGTAGCTCGTTTAACACTAGTTTACATCAAACAGACGGGTCCTAATATTTTTAATTTACGATTATTGGGATTGCTAAGATCCATCTACGTGGAATTGCTCTACAAATTGATTTCTTCAGGTATAGATTATTTAAAAAATTGCTAAAAACTTGGACAGACACATTCTTCTTATTTTGAAAAAATAATGTAAGGAGGTCCTCCCCAGTGTCGGTCATTGACGATCAGTTTTTCTTTTTCCGCGGAGTTCTGCGGTAACGCGGCGAGAAACGACAGCCGTAAGGTTAGATTATCGGCGCACGTTCGAGGACGAATCGGTGCGAGCCGTCGCGTCGCGTCGAGGAGGAACGTCATCGTCGTCGTCGTCGTCGTCGTCGTCGTCGTCGTCGTCGTCGTCGTCGTCGTCGTCGTCGTCTCTGAGGCAGTTTCAGTTTCACGAGGCGGGGGAGGGCCGGTTTACGATTCATAAGACAACTCGGTGGATTGAATTAAGCGAGCGGTGCGGCAGCTGCCAGTCCGTTCCTGGTCGGTCCGCGCACCCACTGCGAATCTGCATAATCCCGTTCACGTCGACGATTCTAATTGGCGGATTGTTTCAATCTCTGTCGCCGCGAATATTTGCATTGCTGCTCCTCTCGTTTCTGCCCGTCCACCCCTCCGCTCACCCTCCGTTTCACCCTTCCTCACTCCACCACAGTACTCCGGGCTTCCTCATTCTAGTTTATCCGCACCTTCCATCCCTTTTTCGTAAAGACTACCCCCTGCCTGCGCCCCGCCGCACAGAACTTTCCTCGGAGTCTCCAACTGTTAGCGTCTTAGTCGTGGAGCTCGTAATTTTTAACTGTTTTTACAGGGCTGTGGATCTCACCTTCTCCTCCTACCCCCTTTCAAGTGCGTTGCGGTACTCTTTTCACACTTTATCTACCGGAAGCCTATTAATAATAATAACAACAACAACAGTAATAACAATAGTAATAATAATCAATGTGACCGACGTATATTCTGTTTATATGAACGATAAAAGTAGTGAATAAATACACTCCAAAATTTAGATGATAATCTAATAAACGAGGAAGGTGAACAACCAAAAAATTCAGTATTTACCATAGTATAAACGAAAAACTCGTCGTTTTGCGACAGAATATAATGATTTCTCTATACAGGGTGAGTCCGAAGAAACAGAACACCTAAATATCTCCGTTACTTTTAGTTGTACAAAAAACTTCTTAGGACAAAGTTACACTGTTTGAAGGACCACATGTAACAGTGTGAGGGAAAAAATTTTCAAGGTCATTTTTGTATGAGATTTCAAGGTCATCCATGTATTTTTAAATGGTATGATATATCTTCGTTAACGTAATGTTGTAGCTAAAAAAATAACGAATTTATCCATGTAACAGAATATGACCTTCAACCCAGAAAAATGGAATAAATAAAATTCAGGGTGCAAGATCCATTTGATGTATTTCTGTTATGCAAAATGTTCAAAAATATTCCCTTGAGCTGCTATACATTCAAATGTATCGCAATACAAAACATGATAGCAAATTCAGTGTTGACAGGAGACATTTATGATATACTTTCACCTATGCTTTCGTACAGAATCGTGTTTATCAACTACTAATTACTCTGAAGACCTTCTTGCTATCAGATTTCCACTGTTTCTAAGATTTCTAATCTATCAGTTCATCGATGAACGTTTCCCAATGCGTTACTCGAAGGAATTTAAGATTGATATGATTTTCATTTATGGAGAAAGTCGATAGTGTTTAAGAGAAGCAGTGCGGTTGTACAAGGACCGATTTCCTAATCGCAATTGTCCATCAGTTTCCGTTTACTCTAATTTGATAAATAAATTCCGTGAAAGTGGTAGTGTTGAAAATAAAAAATGTGCAAAGGTGAGGATTCCACGGCTAAATAATGTGTAGCAGCTCAAGGGAGTATGTTTGCATTTTTAAAGCAAATGAATCTTACACGTTGAATTTTATTTATTCCATTTTTCTGGGTTGGAGGTCATTTGTAGGTCATATTGTGTTACATGGATGAATTCGTTATTTTGTCAGCTTCAACATTACGTTAACGAAGATATATCATTCTATTTAAAAAAACATGGATGACCGTGAAATCTCATACAAAAATGACCTTGAAAATTTTTTCCCTTACACCGTTACATGTGGTCCTTCAAACAATGTAACTTTGTCCTAAGAAGGTTTTTTCTACAACAAAAAGGAACGGAGATAAACGTCGCGGAATTATCCCCACTACCGCGGGGTATACCGAGAGACCTCGGACGCTGAGGAGTGTAAACATAACACAGGGTATGTCTCCTGGACGATACACGACGCTGGCAAGACCCGTGTTGTTGATATATATCGTGAAGCACTGTATGATGATTAAAATGACGCTTACTTTAATCAGTAAGTTTTTTCAAAGTTACTATTACGAATCGGACGTTTCGTATGCAACGATCTAATAATTCTTGATAAAAAAAATCAGCTTTGTCTCGGCAGCGCTATGCATCAGTACCAGCCTTATTTTAAAGGCAAACGAGCATTTATAACGCTGAACGAGAAAATGATTATATTTTTATAAAGACTCTTATCATCCCAATATTTGCATTTTAATGTGAAATTGCGTCAAAGCTATAACAATTTCCGATCGGTTTCCTCCGAAATCGTGATGTCTGAGTCGCGCGGTAAATAACGGTGTGCGC
Organism: Halictus ligatus; assembly: GCA_028454255.1. Taxonomy (NCBI): domain Eukaryota; kingdom Metazoa; phylum Arthropoda; class Insecta; order Hymenoptera; family Halictidae; genus Halictus; species Halictus ligatus. The sequence continues at coordinate 19,120,742 of CM052129.1, forward strand.
GTCCAATCAGTGGACAACGAATCATTATTATATTTTTTCAGGACAGTCGATTGTGCCTGTGGAGGCGGAAAAAACCGAATGATAAAATCGATAACAAGAAAGTCTGCGATCGGCGGACAAAAGCGAAAACCGAGTTAATTCGCGATCTCGCCGCGTATATTCCGCCGGATCGCCTTTACGCGGCGAGGCATACGTCCTCATTTTCCCTTCAAGTAACGGCGATCCCTTTACTGTCCACATAAACATTTTTATTGCGAGGGAGACTCCTCCCGAAGCAAAACGATCTCGTTTTACATAGAGAGAGCTAGAGAGAGAGAGAGAGAGAGAGAGAGAGAGAGAGAGAGAGAGAGCTAGAGCTAGATAGAGAGACAGAGAGAGAGCTATTGCTAGAGCTAGAGCTAGAGAGAGTGCTAGAGCTAGAGAGAGAGAGCTAGATAGAGAGACAGAGACAGAGAGAGAGCTAGAGCTAGAGAGAGAGAGAGAGAGAGAGAGAGAGAGAGAGAGAGAGAGAGAGAGAGAGAGAGAGAGAGAGAGAGAGAGAGAGAGAGAAATGTCAGTCGCAGCAGAACCCAGTTTTTTTTACGGTTGAACTCTCCGCGTAATTCGAACGGTCCTCTTCCGCGACCGTAAAAGAGTGCAGCGAACGAAAAATGCGAAACAAGCGGCGGCCGGGGTGCGTGTGACGCGCACTCACACAGGAGCCTTTGTTGATACTTAAAGGAACGTGCGGGGTAACATTTTACGATAGTTTGCGGTGGATGGAAGCCGAGTGATTTTAATGCCTTCCCGAGCGCAGAAATTGCAACGCTTCCGACAGACGCGGCGAACTTCGCACCGGATGGATCCGTCTAAGATCCGCCATATTGGAAACCACGTTTTATTCGGAACAGCTCCGCGTGCCTGTGGCGATCCCACCATTTTTCTAAATCCCATAATTAATTTCGTGTCTTTTCCAACATTTCGAAACAAGATTTGAAATTATCGATCACTTTATCACTGGGTTTACGGAGCACTAAAACTTTTGTATAAAATACTCTATTATATTACTTTATCAAAATAAGTAGAATTTCATCTGCCCATGTTTGTAGCTACTTTTTAAATATATAACTAAAGAAATACATTTATTAAATACATCTTAACCATCTCAATAATCGCAAATTAAAAATATTAGAACATTATATATTTATACCATTATTTATAACATTTTGCATTTACAGCAAAAATGTGTCATTTCAAGCAGTGGAACGACTCTAATGCGATGCGGTTAACGTTAATGAATTGTTAATTTCTTATCGAATAGAAATGTAATTCTTTCGCATTGCGCTTTTCCTTTTTTTGTAAATTTTATAATAGAGGCATTTGGCCTGCGTTCGACGTGTATACTCGTTATTGCTTGATTTTAATTCCACGACCCGTGATGGATTTTTAAAATTAAACTCCGCACTTAGATGGTTAAGAATTTCTGACGACTCAATAAACCTACTGAAAAGGGAACTAAATTACTATTTGATTCCTACGTCTTACAATTAGCGCAACAATTTTTGTTTTGCATACCCGTCCGCAGTCTAGTGACAATAATTCTTGTGTGAATATAGATGATCTGTTAAACTACAATCTTTGTGCACACATAGATAGGAAAAAGTAAAAGTCATATAAAAATTTCTTTCTTCAGTTAAGGAATTCAATAATTAAACAATTTTTTTATGTTTAAGTTGGAAAGATTGCATCGATATTATTCAATTCTTTTAATTTTTGTACTGGATTCAATTTCACCAATTCACTCTCTTCGTGGCTGTATAAAATTCAAATGTTTGTTTTAAATTATATATGAAAATAGTTCTGAACGTGTTTTTGATTTTGCATTCACGAAGCTGATGCGTATATATGGCGTAGTCGTAGCGAGATTTACTCTACTCAATGATTCCCGCTAATTACTTTGTTAATAATTAGGTACAAAATAATTACATGGTTTAGCTACCACGATGCAGACAGATATTTATACATGCATTATTCGTGCATAGATTTGTAAATATTACAGCGCTGTCTATGCCCGACTAACTTCCGATTAACTATAACATTGAAACGATTTCTATCGAACGTTGCTTGAAAGTTTTCTAGAAACAAATATCAAAAAAATATTCGAATTGTTGCTCTTACTAGTTATTCGCAGATTTTTCGGACGGATATAAAAACAAAAATTTCATTCGGAAACATTGTGCACACTCGTAAATTATTATCGATTTCCCGGAACACTGCCCGAATTCGTATTTTGCAATTAATAACCTAAATGAACAGAATTTGTGGTTCCGATTGTTATTTTAACTTTGTCTGATTTCCGTCACTCGGAATTCCACTTTTCGGTATTTTTACTAAAATAATATCTCCGACCGAGCTGCCGCTAAATCGTCGTGTTAACAATAAAGCGGTTTCCCAAACGAATTTCAGTAACTAGGAATAATATTAACGGAATGAAATTCAAGAGCGACGTCACGCGCGACACGAGATTTTTTTAATTGCCTGTCGAAACGACGGGTCCTAAGTTCTTAATTTATTAGTACTCTGATTGTAAAAACACATTGATAGGAAATTTATTTAACTTATTCCTTGGCATATTTATTACGATAAAAGCTGCTAAAAATCTAAATATATTCTTGGTATTGTTATAAAATTGCGTTAAAAATAAAGCGGTTTCCCAAACGAATTTCAGTAACTACGAACAATATCAACAGAATAAAATTGAAGAACCGTGCCACGCGCCATTTGTTTAACACTAGATTTGCTCATCGAAACGACGGGTCCTAAATTTGTTAATTTACAATTATTATGATTGTAAAAATGCGTTCGTGGAAAATTTATTTGATTTATTCCTTGGAATATATATTAAGGTAAACGCCGCTAAAAATCTAATTAAATTCTTGGTATGACTATAAAATCGTGTTAAAAATAAAGCGGATTTCAATAGGAATAATATTAATGGAATATACATTGCAGAGCGACGTGATGCGCGTCGCGAGATTTGTTTAAACAAAAGTGGTTGCGTGTCGAGACCAGGGTGTTTTATCATTCGAATGTAGCCGAACCGAAACGACCCAGTAATCAGCGTTGTCTTGCCGGGAAAACACGCGGCACAAAGGACCCTTCAGGAGCAATCTAGGATCGCATGATGAATCATCATCGGACACGCGATACTCGACGGGTACTCGCGTTGCCCGCTAATTTTGTATTGGTCGGCTCTGTCCCGACTTCGTTCTTTCTGTTTACCTGGAACTTTGATGTTCCGGGCCCGGTAATTAAACTGGCGCGGGGATCGGTGTCGGTACACATTTTCATACGCAAACACGCGCTTGCCGGTACGGAATTAATAAATTAATACGACGCAACGGACTCTCGTTCGGTCAAGTACACGTTCTGCGTCCTACGAAATTTTCGAAACTTCGCGGCACATGTAACTTTACAAAACATTCCTCTGGGCTGTGTGTTCCACTTGTGTCGTCACTTTAAAACCTCCGTTCGAATCGTGGACAATTTAATTCTCCGTTACGGCGAAGCGCACCGGATGCGTCGAAATAACACTACCGTGATCCGCTCGCTTTATCTAGCGGCGACGACCCACTAAACAATAGGGGTCCACGTGTGCCAGGACGCAAAGTCTCCCTGGCAAACTGGCCACAACAATTTCCAACAATAAACCGCGGTTCGAGTAACGTCAATCGACACTAGTTCCTGAGACGGCCAGATCGTTCACAGGAGGAAGCTACTTTTTTGGGGAGGGGGGGGGGGGGGATATAAGAAGAAGAGAAAGGGTAGTTTAGAGATCTCGGAATGACAGGCGATAGGTGAAGAAATAAACCGAGGATGGAACTATGGTTACTCACCTGTACACGCGGTGACAGGTAGTCACGAGCCCCGGTGGGTCCAGCTCGTCGGGCGATCGAGAGATCAGGGATCTACGGCGGATCCTGTTGGCGGTACGGCGGCAGTGGCAGCGCGGCAGCCGTCGCGTGCTGCTCGTGCCAGCAAATGAGATAATAATCGGAGGACTCAGTCACTCGTCGTCGGGCACACTGGTAGGCACAGAGAGAGAGAGAGACCCAGTGGCAGGGTGGTTGTTCGGCGGCGGTGCTGAAAGTGGGGGTTGTATTCCATCCCTGGCGGCCGTCGGCGACGACGAGAGTGCGAGTCGCACACGGGGAACGGAGACGGAAAAGCGTGTGCCAGAGACAGGGTAGCCGAGAGGCCCGAGCACGAGCGAGAGAATGATAGGGGACGGCGCGCGAGCGACGGGACGTGCCACCCGGGGGGTAGGTCGGAGGAGGGCTGGAGAGGCAGAGGGTGGTGGTTTTTGAGATGATCCGGCCAATCTGCGCATCATTTCCCCGATGCACCCCGCGTCGCGGCAAACCGGCGCGGATTCCGCACCACCGCAAGCACCGTGGAAGCCCTGTTGAATGCCACATTTTGAGGCAACGGATGGGAAGAAAGGGACAGCTAGACCGGCCGAGCAGGACAAACCACCCCATGCGCGCGGAGTAGGAAAAAGAACGAGAACGAGAGGAAGAGGGCGGCACTAAAAAAGGGGGAGAGGAACGAGGGAGAGAGGACTACAACCGTACCCCCCTGCCACTGGGATGAAAAAAAGTGGAAAACAGATATAGGCAAAAGAGAATCTTTCTCTTCCTCCTCCTCCTCCTCCTCGCTCCGTACACCGCTACTGCCAACCATCCTCCTACACCTCCTCCTCTTCTCCCTCCTCCTCATCCGCCTCCTCCTCCTCCACCTCCTCCTCCTCCTCCTCCTCCTCCTCCTCCACCACCACCACCCCTACCACCACTACCACCTCTGACGACGACGACTCGCTGAACGTGGCTGTCTTCGTGTCTCTTTGGTGTACAGACGTATCGAGGATATGTTTACACTGTCGAGGAAGAATCTGCTCCCGTTCACGACTGGAATATCGATTTTTAATGCACGCCGGAATTGAGACGTGCATGCCTTTGCCAGTTTATCTTAGGTAATGGTTCGCCGTTTCCCCTGGAATTAAATGAACGGCCTCGGCACTCTCGCGGACCCTGCCGCCGCCGCCGAGCCGGGGCCTGTGCAATTAGTCGTGACAACGAGGGAACGTTTCTCCTGTATTTGCGAACTGGTTTGTGCGGGATTTTTCGACGGATATTTGTTCCGTGGGAAATCGAACTTAACACTGCCACGACAATACTTGGAAAAGTCGCGCAGAATTGACACTTCGAGCGCGCAAGCGAACCTCGGATAGAGTCCATAAAATCAAAGTGATGTGTTTGTTGCGTCCGCGAGTATAGCAAGTCGGGCACCGAATTTCGTGGAGTCGTAAATCCCGTTACGCGCGGTCGGGATTATATTTAAGGAACACTGGCGAAGTTGGTATTAACAACCCCTGGTTAACATTAATAGTGCGATTGGGTACATTTAATTTGAAATAAGATAACAAACAATAATCTGAAATAATTAATTAATCTAAATACTGCATTATTTTTATTTTACAAATATTTAAGGAGCGGAGTTGATATTAGTAACCTCCAGTTGAAATTAATAGAACGATTGGTCAACAACTGCGTGGGTACATTGTAATATTTGAAATAAGATAACAAATCATAACTTGAAATAATTAATTGATTTAAATACTGTATTACTTTTAGTTTACAAGTAATATGAAACATTCATTTTCATTCGGCTATTAAATCAAATGGATTATTTTCAAATATTTTTTTGAATAACTTTTTACTTTAATTACATTATTCAAGTAAAATTATAAATAGTTTCACCTCAAGAAGAAGTTGTAACTAAATTAATTATTAAAGTTGCATATGTTAATTTTTGTAGTTTGATGATTATGGTTTAGCTGCGTTCGCTTTTAGGATTGTTAACTTATAATTAAAATAAATAGGATATAGGAGAGTACGAATTATTTGATCAAATGAAAGATGAAATGAAAAATTATTTGAATAATTCGACTTGTTCAAATACAACTTGTTAGATGAACCTGATAATTTGAATGTTATTATTATCATGATTTGAGACAGGAGCAATAAATTTTCCGCCATTGTCAAACGCAAAGTGGCGGTGTAATATAATGATATCTGCTGTAATGGAAAAATGGACAAGAAATGTATTGCTGGAAAAATGAATAGAACAAAGTATTTAAAAATTATTGATGAACAAATAAACGCGTACGCCACAAATTTTGTTGAAGATAAATTTATTAAACATATTCTGAAATACTAAATAATATAGAAACACGCTTGCAATGTGAAAATAAATTAAAATCATGTAAATCTTAATGTGCGCTAGCTTTTTGTGTATGTTTATTTTTTAGTTTAATTATTCCAGGTTGCAACTACCTTCCAGTTCATTAGCAACCACATAAAAGATTTACAATAATTTAAACTATAAATTTAACATTTTACTATTTTTTCCAGTACTGTAAATACGAAATTTCATAAAATCTGAATAGTTGTTTTGGATGTAAGATTAGGAGATTTTCGAAAATTTGTCGCTTGGTTTCGAGACTGTTCATCGCCAGCAAGCGGACTTGAATGTTTAATTAACAGAGCGACAAACGGAGAGAATCGTAAAAATAATGGAAGGAATTAAGTGAACTTAATCCTCCTTTCTGGATACATTGAAGCACAACCGGAAGCAAGTCTGGCTTAGGGGGGTGTGAGGAGCGGTACGAGTGCTTCCGCACATTACCCCTCGCAACGGGCCAATTAGCACCGTTTCACCGTGTTACGTGAACGGTCATCTAAAGTCTACATGTAGTGGTACCTGTTACCAAGGATAATACGCGTACCGCTCGAAGTCTCACTGAATTACAAACGGCTTACGGTTTATCACGTGCAATCAAGTTTTTCTAAATCACACTTTCACGCCACTCTATAAACTCGCGCCACGATTTTGCCTAATCAACTTCGCAACGACCAGCTTCGACGAAACTGTCCCCTGCCTCGCAATTTTCTAACGGTCTTTTTCATTCCAATTTTTATTACACAGGGTTTTGAATTTAGCTCCCACGATTTTTAACACTAATGCAATAGTCCGACGGAAAGATTTTTTTTTAACAAAAGTTAATAAATTTTTTATGCACAACAAATTGCATCAGTTTCATTTTGTTCTTTCGAGCTTCTTTGCCGCTCATGAGGTATACACCCCGACAATGGGGATATTCTAAGACTTTTATCGGCTAGGCATTTCGGACATATATAGAGTATACGCTGTATCTAACATAATAATGATTTTATCAAAAATCATTTCAATGATTTGTTGATTGAATTAGTTTCTCCGAGATATCAAAGTGACGTTGACCGCAGTCTATATACAGGGTGTCTCACATAAATGGGAACACCTAAATATCTTTCGCATTTACAGTCCTATCAGAAAACTTCAGAGGACAAAGTGACACTATTGCAGGGGGGCAATATAATGGTGAAGAAAAAATTTTTTATGTCATGTTTTTTAATTCAATTTCAAGGTAAAAATTTAAATTTAAATGCAATAGTATATTTTTTTACGATATCATGATAGACAATAAAAAACTGAATTAATTGAATACCACCTTTTTGACCTTGAAATTACCTTGAGCAAGAATAATCATGTTGAAGCGGATGAAATGTGGAAGTTTAAAAGCTACGTGTTTCAGCAAAGATTGCGCGTTGTTTACGTCGGGTTGATCTTTACATATCATAATAAATGTTCGAAATGTTGACCATCCTCATTTATGTAATTTTGTAATCTTTTAATGAATGATCTGTAGGCATTGTCGATTTCCTGAGACGTAATTGGAGCGCATGCTGCAGTAATCCTTTGCCGCATAGCCTCTGGCATTGTGGATTTATCTTTGTACACAATACATTTTATCTTGCCCCATAGATAAAAGTGCATTGGTGTCAGATCCGAAGAACGGGCTGGCCATGGAATTGGTCCTCGTCGCCCAATCCAGCGTCGAGAATATTTCGTATTTAGCACCGTTTTAGCAACTTTAGAATAATGCGCTGGACAACCATCATGTTGAAACCACATGCGCTTCCGATCGAATAACTTAATTTCTTCTAAAAGGCCCAACAAATCGTGGCGTAAAAATGCAGCATAATTTATACCAGGAAGAAAAGATTACTGCAAACGATTACTGCAGCATGTGCTTCAATTACGTCTCAGAAAATCGACAATGTCTACAGATCATTTATTAAAAGATTCCAACATTGCATAAATGAGGATGGTCAACATTTCGAACATTTATTATGATATTTAAAGGTCAACCCGACATAAACAACGCGCAATCTTTACTGAAACACGCAGGTTTTAAACTTCCACATTTCATCCGCTTCAACATGATTATTCTTGCTCAAGGTAATTGCAAGGTCAAAAAGCTGGTATCCACTAAATTCAGTTTTTTATTGTCTATCATGCTATCATTAAAAAGATATACTATTCCATTTAAAAAAACATCGGTGAACTTGAAATTTAATTAAAAAACGCGACATAAAAAATTTTTTCTTCACCATTATATAGCGCCTTGCAATAATGTCATTTTGTCCTCTGAAGTTTTCTGATAGGACTGTAAATGCAAAAGATATTTAGGTATTCCCATTTATGTGGGACACCCTGTATATAACTTATACGAATCTACGGAACTCATTTCTTAAATTTTCGTTAAAAACCGTCTTCTATTATTTTTATCTATCATTTATGAAAAAAGTGATCTATTCTATCATTTATGTAAAAGTGATCCTGATTTACAGAGTGCATCATCAATTATGAGACTAAGCGACATTTCAATTTTCAATCTTTACAAACGAAATTGCGAGAATGCAAATTTTAATATTTCGATTGAAGTTGTTCGCAAAACACGAGACTAGTAGAACGGTTTTTCTTTGACCTGAGGTTTTACACGGATCCGTTTGAAGCAGCCGTCACCTGGGGTCCATTTGTCGAATTTTTTTGGCACGGTACAATGGATCGGCCGAGCTAACGCGAAAATTAAGCACGCATAGTGCGTATCTATGCGGGCGTATTCGGATCCCTCGGCCATTGAAAGCTACATCGCTCACCGTATGTCCCTGTTCGCGGCTTAACAAAACGCGCTCGTTGCGTTCGAGGCATCGAGGGATCCCTCGAAATCCTTTAAATTCTGAATCGAACCCATCGCGCGGAGCCCATCGCCATTTATCTGCTCGCAGAATTCGCCTTGTCGAAGGAAATTCGCTCGACGCCGCGTCGCGTCGCGCGTCGTCTACCCTCGCAATCAAAATCCCTCCCTGTAGAAGTAATCTGTTAATTACATGATTCAACAAATTTTTTCCGTATTTCGACAACCTTCTTACGGATTTATCAAAATCTAGATTCATCTAAATATACAGTGCTGAGCAAAGTAACGAGACATTTTAAATATTTATACAGGGTGTACCAACTGAAGTGCTACTAGCTGTTTTCTTAGCATATAATGAAACTGGTTCGAATAAAATTCCATTCGTTAATCAGAGTTCTTTCACTGTTTCCATCAATTGCCTAGCCTTTATGAATTTTTCGTACTAAGGTCACACGAAGGTCATAGTATTATAGATGATCAGGTTCATCTTGACCTCAACTATCGTATCGCGATGGTGAAGATATGTACTTCCTTTTGAAAAAACTCCGATGACGTTGAAATCTCGTAAAATAGGGTCTTGAGAATAATTCATTGAAAATGTTAAATTGCTACAAATGTCGCAAATCTTAGAACCATATTTATTAAACTGGGATTGATTTTAGGAGAGAAGATTTATTAAAGAGTTGAGAATTATTTTGTATAGACATTAGCTTTGTTCACGATTTGCAGACGATGTCTGTCACTATTGTTCTGTGAAATAAGGGACATCTATCACTTTTACCTTTGATAAAACTGTTGTGCGATCAGACAAATGAATTGCAATTATATGTATCACTTTTGTTTGTGCAAAATTGTGGGTGGAAACTTGGAAGATTTCGTTTTTTAGATAACAAGCACACTTGGTTGCGATCGACGCGAAATAAGGTCAGGCCGCATGGACTCCGAGCTACACAATGGGTTGGGTCAAGGTATAACGATTCTAAATAGATGCCCGGAATTCCCAAAAGACGGTGGTCCCTCGATGGTAGAGGAAAGCGTTTTATCTCACAGACAAACGCTGCACTTAAACCCTTTACCTCGCCGTACCAACGGAACCCCCTTTTCCTTTTCGCATATCGTCCTCATTTCAACACTTTTCCAGAAACCTTTTCCACACCGCTACAAACTTTCCCCACCATCGACACGCAATCCGAAAAATTATAGCCTCAAAGCAAATTGAGAAAGAAAGTGCCCACACAAGAAGACCTAATCGATCTATTAGTTTTTCGTTAGTGAATCCGTGAAGGTCATATGAAGATCAGCTTCATGTTTTTTTTTTAATGGAATGATATATTTTCTCATCCATCGATGGATGCAGTTCGGAATTAAATTTATCAGTTAAAATTTAACACTTTCAGAAATATTTAAATAATTCTAAGACACGAAAAGGTTCGACATAAATAATAATAATGCCACGTGGCTTTGGTGTACAGTGCACGGGGTGATTCCCCATGAAAATATAAGAAGAAAATACAGAATAACATTTTTCGGTCCATCGCTCAGTTTTCGAAAAAATCAGGTTTGAAAATCCGCTGCTGTTACGGCATGGTGTGGTTCGTCGAGCAATGTATAACGCATATTGTCTTTGCAAACAATGTTTACGCGACCATTTAAAAACTACAGTGTTTATCGAAAAACGCAATGAAAATGTTTAATGAACAATGTTTAATTCCATCAATTACAGGATTGCTGGAACTGTCTACTTGCATGAAATCTCGATAACTCATTTTGATTTTTTCAGTCCCCGAAAGCATGATTAATACTTTGCAAATATCATGGGGCATGCCAGCTTTTGTGCATTTATCAGACAAAATGAATTGATCAAATACAGAACTGCAAAGACACTACCAGAATTTCAGAATATTGTTGCGCCATTTTCGGCTTGTTAAAATTATTGAAAGGAAACACACATTTTTATGTAATTTAATTTTTTTGAATTTTTATTTAATTTCAGTTTCTGGGAAGAGATTTTTATTTTCCATAAAGATCCGCAGTCTGATCATGGCTACGAACCGGGTTAAAATTGAATGCCATCTTCTCAGGAAAAACGAAATTCCGATTTTTTCGTGAGGAATTGATGTACGTGTTACAGTGAATTCTCGATATATGTCGCCAAGGACGATAAACGTCGCAGAATTATCCCCACTACCACGGGGTATACGAGAGAATTCACTGTATTCGGTCGGTCCCAATTTTTCTCACGTAAAAAACTCGCCCTATAAACCCTGGGATGATTTCAGGAACAATCGCAAAAGAGAATTCGGCATATTAAAAACTCCGAGTTGGAAAAGGGACAAAGCGGAACGCGTCGGGAAGAAAGTGTTCTCCGGTTTAACTGCTGCGCGACAGTGATCAAAATAAACTACCCCTATGCCGCCCCTACGGTTAACACTCAATAACAAGTAATGAAGTGACGCGCCCTAAATCCTGTTTACCGTTAACGCTCGACGACGACGACGACGACAACGACGACGACGCAATAATCGAATGAGACTCGAAGAGAGTAGGGGGGGGGGGGTTGGCCCGTGGCATGACGATTTAAAAATCGATGATCTCCAATCGCGGGAGGTGAAGGCCACCCCAGAGTCCAGAAGGGTGCTTCGCCTCGCGGGCAAGTACCCCAAATTTAAATCGTCGCTTCCACGACACCCAGTGAATCTCCTCTGGGCGATGGCGAGAGAACCCGAAGAGTCAGGGTGAAAAGAGGAGGACAAGAGGGAGGCACGGGGGGGAAACAATTTACCCGAAATTCGCCTCGTCGCGTTTGGCGACTGGATACACTCTTATTTGTCCCTTCGGCAATCTGTCGACTCCGAACGCTCAACCCCTTCTCCTCGTTTCCTCTTGGTCCTCCACCGCCTTTCCAGCAACCCCTTCATCCTCGATCCCCCACCAACCCCCGTCGTCCACCCCCCCCTTCTCTCTCGTCTATTTTCCCACCTCCTCTCCCGAAGCGCGAAACCGCGAAGCCTCACGGGAATTTTAAACACCGGTGATTCGTCGGGTGTTCCTCCGGGGTCTATCTCCTCTTCTCCCGCTTTCATCCCCCGCCCCCGACCCCCCGCACCACTAAACTATTTTCCCTCCACCCACCCCCCACTCCCTATTCTTTCTGCTTCCACTTACTATCCTTTTTCGCCTTTGTGTGCCCGTCGTCGCTATTCCTCAGTTTCAGGTTTTTTTCTCTCGTTTTTACAAGAACCGACTACCACGCCAACGACCCATAGAGGGAGATCCACGTCGGCCAAGACATCCGGCGCGTTTTCCATGCTGACAATACGGGTAACATCCGAATCGTCGTCGTCCTCGCCGGCATAGGAGCCGTCGCGAAAATTGCCGCCCGGAAACACTGACGATGCCCGCCTCTCGGTGGAGGGGAACGCCTCGACGTTAGCGCGCCCCTTCTTTCGAGGGCTCGAGGGTGCTCCAACGGGGTACTTACGCGCTAGTAATCTTATAACGAACCTAGCCCACGAATTAATCCGTTTGTTGGGATCGCGCCTGGGGTCGGGATCCTCCGTGACACTGCCGATGTCGATATCGAAACCGCGCGGCTGCTTCGAAGATTTTATGCGTTTACGATCAAAATTAGAGGGTAGGATTGATTGCTTTTCTTGGCATGGTCATTTTTTATTGGTATATCATCAACAATATTCAAAAATAAGAAAGAAATGTTAAAAATTTGTAGATGGAATTATTGCTTTTCTTGGTATACTTATTTTCCATTGGTACACTACAGTGAATTCTCGATATATGTCGACAGCACGGGTCTTGTCAGCGTCGTTTATTGTACAGGAGACATACCCGAGCCGTGTTATTTTTACACTCCTCGCTGTCCGAGGCATCACCAGCTTTGGGGCCCGCCTCGGGATATACCCCCCTCCCCGTAGTGGGAATAATTCCGCGACGTCTATCATCCAAGCCTTGGCGACATATATCGAGAATTCACTGTATCATCATTTGGTATACCATCAACAATTTTCAAACATGAAAAAAAATGAGTAACGTAATGGTTGCGGTGGATGCTTGTGGAATGATAGGAATCGAAATATCTAGGGACACAGGATATATTTTCCAAATTGTTAATACACATGATGGGAGATAGGTTTGTTACACAAAAAATAGATTTCTTTCAAGAGAGAGAGAGAGAGAAAGCTAGCAACGAACAATTTAAGAAAAGATATTATATACGCGGTACCACCATCGGGCGTCGGGTTTATTTCGACCGTACTCTCCCTCTGGGGATACGACGACGACGCGGTTTCGCCGGTTTTCTCGTGCCCGTTCGGCGGCCAGCCTTCATGCCGTCCTCTCCGTAACGTACAGAGGAACCATGCGTCCCTATTCTTTCCCTGTTCTTTCCTTTCGGCGGGCGGCCGGCCTTCATGGCGGTCCTCTCCCATATATCCAGAGAGGCGTCCAGGTGCAACGCCTGTCCTCTCCTGTTCTACTGGGCGTTCGATAGCATTGCTTCGTACTCTCCCATCCTGTGGGCGGCCGTGGTCTTACCTCGTCCTCTCCCACAGGTGCAGCAAGAGTGCTCGCTCTGTGGTAATTTATCGGTATTTATACGGACTCGTTGCTAACTTTATCAATAACGCGTTACTAGGGGTCTAGAAGGTTCCAGACTCCGCGGTTCCCCTTGAACCGCCGGCCACGCTGTCTCGGCGCAATTCTTCTGTTACATTGGGGGGGGGGGGGTGACGAGGAGTCTTGACGCTTTATTGTTCCTCGTTGCGTTATAGTAGGTAAATTACAAAAATGAGTAGATAGAATTGCTTCTCTTGAAAAAACTTGAATTGATCACTTGAAAAAAAAATTAAAAATAAATGTGTAGGTAGTTAATAATAATCAGTAGATATAATTGCTTTTCTTGGTATACTCATTTTCTATTGGTACACTGTCATCACTTGACATACCATCAACAATTTTACAAAATGAAAAATAAATGAGTAGTCAAATGATGAAAATTAGTAGGTAGAATTGCTTCCTTTTGGTATACTTATTTTCCGTTGGTATCAACAATTTTAAAATATGAAAAAGAAATGAGTAGGTGAATAATAAAACTTAGACTTGCTTTCCTCGGTATATTTATTTTCCTCTTCGAATTTCTTATATGTATTCAAGTGGATATACGCATAATTTGAGATCCACTCTGAATACTCTTTTGCAATTATTTAAAAGAAGCAAATATTCAGCCGAAAGCATCCTAAAGTAATATTTTTAAATAAACTGATACGTTGCTTTATTCGGAGTAAATGTTTATCATTTTATTTGCTATTTTCGTTTGAAACAAAAGCTGTTCAATCCTGCAAACAATGAATTTACTGATATCCTGTTCAGTTTTGCAATTTCCACCTCTACTGATTTTTAAATTAAATTTGCATTTACCGCGTGAAATGCGTTTGTTAATTTCGTGATGGACAAATAAGAAATAGTCTGACAGAACGTAGCATTCGAAAATCACATTCATTTGATGCCAAGATTATATTTGAGAGTGTACGTGAATTCAATATGGCGGTTGTTACATTATGGAATGCATTCTATTTACTAGATTGCAGATTTTATGCGATTATGATAACGATGAGCAGACACAATTTAAAAAGATAGAATTAAAAAAATTTGAACGATAAAAAATGATAAAAAGAAAATGGTGTTGTGTTTGATAATTGTCTATAGCTTATTGAATTTATTATGAGAAAAAGTGAAATTTCTATTTAGCCCCTGTTTCTTCCAATTGATGTAGAACATTTTTATTTTGCACTAAAATCCTGAGTCTACTGATTTTCAGATTTTCAGATTTTCAGATTTACATGACTTAATTTATTTTCCCATTGCAAGTGAAAAGCCAGATAAGATGGTCAAAAAATGTCTTTGTTATATAAAAACCATGTCATGTAAAATTTTTGCGCTGTACCTCGATCGGGAGGGTAATTATACGGTAAAATGAGACAGATTACCTACTTTTCCTATTTAGTCATATGCGAAAATTCTGAAAAAATCTAACTGATGTCAAACGACTAGATACATATGCTATAATTAATTCAGATTTTTAAATAAAACATCCTAGTTGTAAAAAATCAGAAACCTACAAAGAAAACCGAAAAAATGCAGATTTTGTATTGAAGTTTATTAGCGAAATCATTTATATTTTTACAGTATCAGTGTATGGATATATGTGTATTGTTTATGAGTTTTTCAGATTTTTCGGTGAGGTACGCAGTGGTAAAAGAAAAATAGAAACCGCTTTTTTTCCGTGAAAACTAATGTTCTCCATTACTTTCCTCAAGCGGCAGTCTGGCCTGTCTGATCATCACCAACCAATTCTACTTCCTGCATATATCGGGTCGGAACGAAAGTTCGTAGCGTTCCCAAATTTTCTTTTTTTTTAGAACAGTGTTTTAGAAATTCTTGCATTTGTTTTCAGTGTTATAACTTAGCTATTTTTTAAATTTCGAAAAATCCTTTCACCACTACACTAAACCTCAAAAAGAAAGCACTAAGTTTACGGGGCACTAAAAATGACTATTCTAAATTATTTTATAAAAAAAAATTGAATTTGTTGAATAGTTTCTCATAGATGCATCTTCACAATCTCAGTAATGAAAGTGACCACTTCACAATACCTTGTAAAAATGACAAGAATGTGTCTAACATAATTTTCAGCCATTTTTTAAACAATATATACCCGAAATAAATTGGATAAATTGAATAAATTTGTTAAACAATTTCTGATGGATGCATCTTCACAATAATTGTCAATGAAAAATATAAGAACCTGTCAAACTGACCAGTAAACCTAGTGTTAAAGGTAAAAAGGTTGCAACCCCCTTTCGCTTTTATATGTCTTAAGCTCAGCAGGTTCCGCGTTAAACGAAGTGTTAACAAAATCTAGAACGATGGACCCGTTGACAGGTACGCGGGGGATAGAGGTGGGGGTGGGGAGTTCCTTCAAATCCTGCGTCCTCTGACCGAAATGCAAGTCGGTCCGAAATCCCGAGCGATCCGTCGATGATACACGGCCGCAGGGTTCTCCGGGGTTATCGGGAGTCGGATAAAAACACGGGCGAGCATTGATTGTCGGATGACGGAAGATACAACAGAAGATTCCGTGGCCCCTGTCGCAGAGAGGTATCCGAAAGGAGCAAAGAGGGTCGGGAGGAGTGGGGAGGGGAGGGGGTGGGTATCGTAGAGAACGGTCTCGAGGCCGGTTAAATCGGAGACACGGTCGGGTGTTCCATCAAATCGAAATTCATCTAACGGAGAAGGGTGTAAATATAGCCGCGTTGTTGCGCATCTGCTTTCGCGAAAGAACGGAACGGTTAGGAAAAGGGCGAGAGATGAGGAATCACTCGAATCGGCGGGAGCTCACGGCGGGGCGTGTAATATTCCCGGGAAGTAAAGCTCCCGAGAATTTCAAGACCCCTCCCCCGCTGTCAGCCCCCCGTGTCCGTTGTCCCCCCCCCCCCCCACCCGTCACCGCCGCCGCCGCCTGCACCCTCGTCTCAAACCCCTCGGCTCGTCCCGTCCACGAGTCCCTGTGCGCGACCGTGTATCCTCCTCCACCTCCTCGCAGCAGGCAGAGCGGGCGGCCACCCCACCGACTGCGAAGGGATGCAAATAACTGGTGATAACAACAGATAGCTCCGCCGGCACGGCTGACTCTGTATCTGTGTCGGTGCACCACTACTCGGTAGCGGTTTAGGTTTCGGGGGAGGACGGGGTTGGATCGGAGGAAAAGAGCGAGGACGGGGCTGAGGGGGTGTGTCGAAGTGAGCGCGAACAGTGGAAAGAGATACCGATGGCAATACGAAAAGAGATACGATGGAAGATAGAGAGAGAGAGAGAGAGAGAGAGAGAGCGAGGGACAGAGCGAGAAAGAGTGGGAGAAGGAGAAAGAGAGAATGTTCTGGTGGGAGACGAAGAGGTCGGTGGAAATCGTAGAGCAGCGAGAGTCAGAGAGAAGAGATGGCTCGGGGTGAGTCTCGGGGAAGGGGTGGGCGATGATGGTAGTAGTCGTAGTAGGGGGTGACAACAGAAACCGGGTGGAAGCCGAGGGAAGAGGCGAGGGTGTCTCTTCTCTCTGTTGGAGAAGGGTGTAAAGAGTATTCGGTAAGAGAGAGAGGGAGAGAGATCGTGAGGGATGTTTTAGGTAAAGAGGAAGGGAAGAAGAGGAGCGACCGAGAGCGACTGAGAAAGCAGAAATAGAGATAAAGATAGAGAAGAGGGAAGGAAAGGAGGGAAAGGAGGGTAAAGGTGAGAAGGAGAAGGACGGTAACGGGTCCGAGGAACGCAGCGTTGAGAACGGGCGGGCGACGGGGTGTACCGGAGGACGAGGAAAGGAGAGGAGGAAGCGGAGAGGGACGTCACTCGCTGTCGCATCGAGCGCGAGCGATGAGTGGCGCGCGCTCGCTCGTCTTTTGTTTGCGATACGATGCGACTGCCAGCCTGGTGACAGCGGTGACGGGCCGGGCGGGGTAGTTCGAGGAGGAAAGGGACCGGGGGATAAGGGGGTAGGTCGGAGGGGGTTGATGGGAGGCGGAGGTGGCGGTTAGCAGGGCGAGGGAGAGGAGCCGAGAGCTGCGCCGCGAGGATGACGAGGTGGACAGGGGAGGATGGGGTTGGGGGAGAAGTGAGCTCTGGGTACCGGGTGAGAATCACAGAGCTACGCTACACTTAACGCGACCCATGCGTACATATGTTACCGTGGATGAGAGTAACGTACGTACCGTACATATATGAGCGTCGATACGCGAGCGTAAATTTCTACCGGCGCGGCGCGGCTGGCTGTATTGGGGCCTTGTTGTCAGCAGGTTGCCGGATGCACATCTACCTACTGAATCCATCTCTCTCTCTCTCTCTCTCTCTCTCTCTCTCTCTCTCTCTCTCTCTCTCTCTCTCTCTCTCTAACTCCCTCTCGCTTGCGGCACTCCTCTCATCTCCTCTCCTCCGCTCTGCTCTGCTCTGCTCTGCTTTGCTCTACTCTGCTCTGCTTTGCTCTGCACTGCTTTGCTCCGCTTTGCTTTACCCGCTACTCGTCCGTGTCGGCGCCCGTAGTTGTGGACCGTGTGTACGAGCCAGGCTCCACACGCGTAGATCTATACGCCGTTTTGGGGATAATCGTCTCTACAGTTGTACCCAGGCACTATTGGATCAGACGCGGGTGAATATTGTGGGGTCGCTAAGGACAGAGCCAAGACGAATAGAGAGAGAGACCAGCCTCCACGAAAGGGAGGATGATTTCGGGTGACCCGTGACCGTCATTCGTTTCGCCAGTTATTCGATTGATGATCCGCACACGTTCCGAGCGATTCCACCGGTGAATGCCAGACTCTAATAACCGCGCGTGGACATAAAAGAACGCGCCCGGTACCACCAAGAACGAATTTGTTGTCGGAGCTGAAAGGATCCCGGGGTTTTCTATTTTATCGAATACTCTGGAACGATTATCGATTCGAGAAATCCTGGACGCGTTTTTTCACCGGTTTACGCACGGCTTTGCTTAGGTCCGCTTAGGAAATTTTTTTCAGAGGGACGGAAACTTTTTGAAGACTGCATGCGACTTGGATTTTTTTGAAGTTGTTTCAATTGGTTTACTACATGAAGAGAGAAAGGAAATTTTGAAAAAATTGCTACGGGTAATTTGTAGAGTCATTTCGTCAGAAAATTTTAGAAAATTTCATCAAAATCCAGTTGTAATGATCTGTGCACAATTAAAGATGGTGAAATTGGGATTTACACGTTTTTATAAACATCTTTATGCAAAATAAAAATTCATTCCTTCGAATCTTTTTTTTTTTATTGTACATCGCTATTGTCAATACTTATGTCACACATCGGAGTAAATTCAACTTTTTGGTAAACTGTGAATTTATTGTTAATTTGCATGTAGAGGGTGGTATTTATAGTTTTCAAGTTAAACAAATTTTTTAGCATTCATAACAAACATTTGGCATCTGTCGGGTAAAAATTGTAGAAAATTAGAATCAATTACGAAAATTGTTGACTGTAAGTAGCTTTTATTTAAGTAGGATCATTTTTTACGAATTACAATTTGCATATATACAATTTTCGAGAATCGGGTATTTAGTGTAAATGGTTCCACTGTATAAATGTTTATTTGTGACAATTTACGAATAGTGAAATCCTAATTCTTCGACGATGTTGGCGATGCCTGTGTAATACTTGGTCAAAATAGACCCGGGCATCGCAGCCGTGCGTCAAATAGAAAAACGAGTAAATCGATGGATTAAAAATTTATAAAAATTACCACACCTCGCCTATTACGATATCCGAGAAAGAGACCGTCGATATCACGCACTGTTCTACGTGAGCGAGGACTAATTTTGAAAGCGTACTAAACGAAAATGCATAAACTTATTAGATATAAACGAACGGGTGTCGGGGGTTCCACAAACCGGATCATAAAATCGAAATCTGAGGCTTCTCGCACACATAACATTCGAGCACACGCAGTGTTCCTGTGTCGTCGGTTTAACTCTCTTAAGCTTCGAATTTCGCTCCGACGATTTGCTTAATAATGAACTCTTTACGGATATTTTCCTATCTTGCTGGTGTACCGTTAAACATTTCGCTTTATCAAGTCCTCTAACATAAATAATGATAAAACTTTGCGAGTGATAAAAATTATATTATTGTTCTTGTTGTTATTATTATTATTGTTCTTGTTGTTTTTGTTGCTGCTGCTGCTGTTGTTGTTGTTGTTGTAGTTGGTGATGGTGGTGTTGTTATTGTTGTTGTTGTTGTTGTTGTTGTTCTTCTTCTTCTTCTTCTTCTTCTTCCTCTTATTATTATTATTATTATTATTATTATTATCTGTGTGAGAGGAAACAAATTCGATCGTAGCTTTCGTCCATATTTTCCTCCATATTCCTCGGTTACCAATAATAATACCAGCAATAATAAACTCACACAGATTGCTGATTAGTAGACACCGGATATTTATGCAAAATAAAAATTTTCTACTTGCATCGCAAAAAAACGGAGTGAAACAGAAATTTATTTTCTTGGCAAACTATGTTCAATACGCTGAAAACAATATAACAGTGGTTTTAAATTCTTCGAATGTTTTTACTTTTTCTTTAATTGTACCTATTCATTTTATGCATTTGTAAAGAAAAGCAGCTGGTGCAATTTGAAATGGCACAAAAATAAAAGAATTTAAGAACTGTAATATATTGTTTCCTAGTCATTGAAATTACCCAAGGCAGAAAGAATTTTCTATATGGGTTCTTGCAATTAATGCAGACAATTTTTATTTTGCATAAATATCCGCAGTCTACTTATTTGCAGACGTTCATTATTAGTCTGTGGATTCTAATTTAATGCAGGGAACATAGTAAAAAGATTTAAGGACATCAGCGTATTGGTTTCAGCTTAATAAACTAATTAAAAGAAGACAAAAAAATTTTGATTCACATCTGTGTCCTGTAATCAATGCAAACATTTTTTATTTTGCATAAAGATCCACAGTCTATTGGCTAGACTATAAAGTCGGTTCACTCGACTATAATCTTTCGCAACCGTTTTGCGCGTTGCAATGGATCCATTTGGGTATTAAATACAGATTCATGATTCATTGCCTACATTTAAATTAAACATTCTGGCTGACTTTAGAACAATGAGCCTCTAGGCACCATAATCCGTTTTATTCAAACATTTTTTTCGTGATTTAGGGAGTCAGGAACCGAGGACTCGAAAATGATATTCATTCTGAAAATTTTGAAAAATTTCTTGCTTGACATGTATAGATCACATGTAATGACATAAAAATGCTTGGATTCCACGGCATGCACATCGTCAATTTTTGGCCTATTTCTAACGCTTATATTACCAAATATCTGCATAATCTCGTCAGCTGATGGACAGCGCGCACTAGATTGAACCTTCCTCTTTCGACTGTGCCCTCTCCCAGCGAAAAATATTCTGATATAAGGACGAAAAGTTGAGGCACGTAAAACCATTTTTCGCCTATTTTTGTCGGTAACCTGGTCACTCTACTTTATCGCGAATCTACGAAGACCTACCCCTTAATTCCTTTTCCCCACGGACCCCATTCGCGTGCTATTTCGGGCGGCACGCGCGAGTTCCTCGCCCGGCTACGACGCGTTCCCGAGGCGCGCCTTCGTTGATCCCTTTCTCGGTTATAATCGCGGGAAAATCGGCGACAAACGCGCCTCCGAGCCGCGTTTCAAAGATTATCGACAGAGACGTCTGCCCTTAATTGCTTCGCGTTTCCCATTGAATCATATATTTTTGTTCCGAGCCGCGTCGGGCAGAGCGGTGGCAGAGCGGAGGCGGAGGCCGGGGCCGAGCCTCTGATGTTTTATCAGGGCGAGCTCGTGGCGTGGAGTGTTCGGAGCGCGAGGAACACGCGAGCGACGCTTGAAACGCGTCCCGATGCGCCGCATCCGTGTGATTCCGTGGAAATAGAACGCGAAAGTAGACGTGTTACGTGCGCATTCGATACCGAAGAATGCATTCCGGTTACCGCCGCGTTTCGTTGAACAGTGCAAACGCTGGAACACGCGTCTCTCCCTTTGAACACGAACCAACCGTGCCGTCGGGTCGTCGACGTCGCGCGACGATCAAAATTGTTTACATTTCTCCAGAGCCCATTGTTGTAGAAAACGTTACTCTATTGGTCGACTTAACCCTCCAATTGCGGGCGATTTTTATTGCCATACGATAGACGATGCTCGGGACCGTTCACAGATTTAATAAATAATTTCTAAAAATGCGACGAAAATTTAGACACATTGGTCCATGTGATATGCCCAATAATATATTAATTTAGTTTAGTTGTCAAAAATAGAGTATTTAGATGATTTTGATATTTCGGGTCAATATAGACCCAGCCATCGCAGAGTTAAATCATGTCATTTCCGAAATGAAATTCTACTTGGATATACAACGACTCGCATAACTGCGGATCTTTACAAATAATAGAAAGATTACAAGAATTTAAGAGTATTTTCTTACAGCTTAATGATATCGTTAAACATAGTAATAAACTCCTATGTAGTCCTTATTTCTTGCAATTAGTACAAACGATTATTATTTTGCACGAAGATCCGCAGATCGCACACATTTTAAATCCGAAGAAAAAAAGGAAAAATTATAGTTGTTACGAGCCAGGGTTGCGAGGAACGCGAGAGGCCAGCGGGGGGTTGTTACCCCAGGAATATGGTTTCAATTATCATCTTTGTTGATTTGAATTCGAGATTCGTAAGCCTCGTAACTTATATATTATTTAACCGATACAATCTGAGCGGTAAGATTGTATCATGTGGGACATTCAATTATAAGATTAGGATATTAGGCATTAATTAAGTGTTGTAGATTACGCGAATTAACAAATAAGACAAATATATTCTGAATTGAAATAATTACATGTGTAGTTGTCTGTGTCGCGAATGAATGTAATAAGTGTATAATTGCAGAATTTATTACCTATGATGCACGGTGTTGACGCACTGGCAATGCGGGGTCAGAGAACGATTGTTGAAAGTCAAATAGTTACGTTTGATTCGAAAGGGACTTTAACCCGATCTCATTAGAACTGACTCTGATGCGCGTAACGCGACCGAACCACTCCTGAATCTCTACTAAACCGTTTTATTCTACGGTCGCATACTCGTACTTGTCGTTTCAAGTGAGTTTAAGGTTTGCAGCTGGAACTTTGTTTAAAAGGGGTAAAACGAAGGGTTAGTCAGGATGTTTCCTATCAGAGACTATCTTGACAAAACATTCCAGAAGGGAATGTTTTCAAGATTTTCATATCAGGAAATCGTACGGTGCTGTTACTGAATCATGCTTCGTGCCAGTTGCGTCCAGCCGAAGCACAATCAACCCCTCTATAAACACGGGGTCTTTTGGAAAGCTTTTCGAAATACTATTTAAAAATAGTATTTTATTTGGAAAATATTGAAAAGAATGAGACTTATTTCGTAGGGCTGTGTAAAATAATATTTCAAATAGTTGATAGTAACTTATACTTTTCTGATATTGTGTTGCGTGTAACGTTATTACGACATTGTCGTCTGTTTATCAAAAAGTTACATGCAAATATTCGTAATTAAGCTACAAATAATACTTTGTTAACTGTTACAAAACCCGGCGAGTCCGACTTGCGCGCGCACTTCCAAAATCAGCGACTACGACTTGCGGGCACACTTCCAAAATCAGCGACTACAACTTGCGAGCGCCCTCCAGAAATCAGCGACTCGGTAAATTAATAATATTATTATTATTATTATATATCGTTTATTTAAAAATGGTCGCATTATTATTATAATGCAAAACAGTTGTAAGACCTCTAGTATATGCGCTAGATATATAAACTCCTTACTTGTAAAATCAAACTTTAAATATCTGATTTAGCACCAAATATTGATTAACCAATAATTTTGTTGTTTTTCTGAAAATAAGAATACAAGTTATTTAAACAATTCTTAATTTCCCGAACCGTAGCCGGTGAATGCAGGTAGGTTCGAAACTTGTGAGTCCTATCCTCTGAAAATCATAATCCGTCCCACTCGGGACGTAACATAGTAGTAGTATTTTTTTTTTAATTCGAACCACATTAAATTATACTATGTAAAATAGTATTTTAAATATTTTTTCTCGAAATTTTGCCCAGCTCTGCAACATAAATGTTCCGCGATAGTAGTTCGAACCGAAGTTGTTAGTTTCGACCCAGCACGTCTGTGGTGTGTGTGCTCATGCATTTATCTGTCATTCGAAATGCGCATACAAAGCAATCTGTATTATTCTTCGGGCGACCGGGTAAAGAAAACCACCGCGGGATCAGAGACGGAGGGAATAACAGTTCCGTGAGGCGAACGAGAGAACGAAGTAAGTTCGAGATGACAGAGTGGGGTCAGAGGATAACTCGGGTCTCGACCGGGTGGGCTGCTTTTGACACGAATACGTTTATGCGATCGCTTGGCCTCTCGTTTCTCTCCCGTTAAGGCTCTGTCCATGTCGACACGGACCGCTTATCAGCGTTTTATTCGAACCGAGCCCCGTCCGTCGAACTTCCCCGACATCGCCGTAAATCAGGGAGAAAGATTTCACTCGTCGCTGTGCTGGAGAGTCCCCCTTGCTGGATCACAGCATTTTTTCCTCCCCCTTCCAACCCCTTTTGCCTCCCGTTCAGCTCGCTCGCGCTCGCCTGGATACGCGTCGGAATCTATAATGCTTTTGACATCGGGCTTCAGTCGCTCGGTATAATCGTGTCGCCCCGGCGAAATAAAAAAAAAGTGAACCCGTTGACGGCGGAGCTCGGTTTTCTACTGATTTGCATCTGTAAACGCGGGCAAGCGCGTGAAACACCACGCGCGCGCGAGCGAGCAAACCTATTAGCGTGTGAAACGAAGCGATTTGAAAGAAACGAATTTTGCCCTCATCGGGGAACACGCCTGTAATCTACCGTAATCGTGGACGCGCTTCAAAGCGCTGATCCGATGCCGCTGGAATTTTCTCAATTGCCAGCGTGCAATCAAGTCGACGGCGCTTCAAAATGGCTGGACGAAATTATATTTCTTAATTCAACAGAAAACGCTCCGCGACAATACCGACCGTACAAAACGTTATAGGAAGGGGAATTTCTTCTTCTTTTAGTGTACTACACTTTTCTCTCGATATATGTTTCTTTAATCTCTATTCCCTCTTCTTTTTGTGAAGGTGCTCTCTCGACACTGCACAGAAAAATTTTATCACGAAAATCGTTAACAGATATGGTAAGAGGGTGCCCGGAGGTATTACAATACGTATAGTTTAGCCATTTGTTTAACGGTGGGGGAAAAGGGAAGTGTTTCTTAAAGAAAATGAATTTTAAAAAATTTTCTTTTTACACGGTTTGGTAGACTTAATAATATCGTGCAACTTTCGTTGCAACTTTTTTCTAATATCATTTGTGGTTCTCGAGATATTTCACGAAGCAGTAAATATTGATATTTTTTCAATGGATGATTTCACCCCTCTAATGCGAGACGTAGCACGAAATAAATATGCCACATAATAATGGGATACGCAATACGTTCTTGCATATGATTTCGAAGCTTGTGCAGTATGCAGAAAGTGCAAAATATAAAGTATATTTTTAGAATATAGAAAGGAATACGTTATAAATTTCAATCCGATTCCCACATCTTCGTCTTTTTTCCAAAAAAATATGCATTTGCATATAAGTCCGCTTATTAGGCTGAATTTTAAAGCTACAGTCAGTTTGAAAAGTATTCATACACCCCACAAAAAGTAATAATTATTTTAAAATTGAACCGAACGACTAGAGTATTTTCTTTTAGATTTAGAAAGAGTAGTTTACTAAGTAATATACAATACAACTGATTAAAAATTGGTCGAAATCGCGAAGAGAACAGCAATGTTCACAACAAAGTCTTACACTTTTCCTCTATCTGTGACCTTGAATGATCTTGAGTAATTATAATCGCTGAATTCCTAATGAACGGAACCATCATCGTGGGTGTTTAAAAAGGGGTGTCCCCGTTTTAAAAATAAAGGTGACCTTGAGATCCCTAGAAAACAATAACATAAAAAGAAATATTTTTATTGCATCGTGTACGCCCCATTCAACCATTCAACTATATCTGTAAGACATTTGAAGTATCTGTAAAAACAACAAAGATATTTGGGGTGTAAAATGTTAGGTGACTCACCTTGTACAGTGTCTTATAATTAGACTGCGGATTTTATGTATTTATAACAAAAATGAGTAGGCGTAAATCAAAACAGTAAAAAAATTAAAAGAGTTCAACAATGTCAATATACTATTTTTAACATATAAAAATTATTAATGAGCAAAATATATTTTTACTTAGTTCCTATAAATTGCAAATGATGTACAAAAATTTTATGTTACATAAAGATCCGCAGTCTACTTATAATTGTCGCGAACACTAATGATCGAACTAAAAATATCTAGTAGCAATATAATGTATTTCTGTTCATCTCAGAAATATATTCTATAACGTCTACGTATCCTGTACCATTGGGAATCTAGTGTTATTTACTCTTGCTATCGTTTCCTTACAGTTCACGGCCGACACGAGTTTACGAATACGAGGGTTCTACCGCGAACGATTCGTGTCTTCGGCAGACGACACGAAAAGTGACATAATATTTACAGTCACTCACAGTGAAAATCGTACATAACGTATCGACGTATGTTTTAGCCACGTTTAGTAACAAGATATGGATTTTGACAAAATTTTAATTGCCAACTTCTAGTTCAAAATATTTTTGTAATTCGTACCGGAAATAAAAAAAATAAAAACTATTTTTAATTACGCAAACGTAATTACGTAGTTCCCGTAATTATTACGCTCCGTCTCTGTCTCGCATTTGTCACAATGTCACGTGACTAATCCAGTACTGGCAGAGAGAGAGGGTAACTGTATTCCCTTCAATTCAAATGAATTCCCCTGATCTGGCGACACTGCTCCCACCATGGGGTGTTTGAGGAAGGGATTGGAACTCGTGGTGGGGATTGTAGTGGCTATTCCCCTGATATACCGAGCGTCTCCGTAACACTGTTCACGGTTTTTCAAGTACTTGCTATAATCTGACAAACAAATATTTTCAACAAAAGTCGATCAGTTTTCGATTGGCTATACAGTGCAATAAAAACAAGTTCGCGAAAATTTCTTTTTAGTATTGTCAAGGTCGCCTTCATTTTTTTTTAAGTGGCACTTTATATTTTTAACTTAACAGTATTATAGCCCGTATGAAGATGCATTCAACGACCTAGCATATCATGACCTTCGGATAACCTTGAAGGCAAAGAAATGAAAATTTCAACAGAAAATGACAGTCTGCTTGAACGCAACATTGGCGACACTGGTTCGAGCGCATCGAACAGATTTTTTAACTTGATTTTCTCGAAAACGGAACCTCAAATAAAAAAATTTTATTCTATATTTTCGACTAACTTTTTCACATAGAATCAACCCCCATCCCGTAGTACCAGTGACATGACACCCTGTATATCGGTTTCGGTACAGGTGGGCTGACGTAATACCGGTATCCGAATCCTGCCGGTTTTAAGTCCCTGCTAAAAAGGTGACGGCGTTTGAAAGGGCCAGCTTGAATTTCTGGAATTAACGATTTCCCCGCGAGAGAGAATTGGATATAATTGTGCCTCGCTGGGCCATATGCCGTCGCGTCGTGTCGGTACCGTGCCACATTGTACAGGGGAGGCCTCTCACGCGCGCAGCCATATCGCGGCAGAAAAAAGGAATTTCCATTTTGTTTTTTTTTTCCGAGTCCGCGACGACCACGGGGAATACAACAGCGGCCTATATTCATTGTTTTATCCGACAAAAGTAAATACGCGGGCCCGCGGATTAAGGAAAGAGAAAGGTGAACCGAGAAAGACGAACGGAAAATTAATCCGAACATTAGGCAGGAAAATTAAGGGCCCCGCCCCCCTCCCTCTCCCTTACCGTGCAAACAACGCGGTCCACCACTCGTTATTACGATTTTATTCGTTGCGTGTAGGTGTCGGTGTCATTAACGGGGCCGGCACGGGGTTCGCGGCCGCGCGTGGTGTCAAGCTTATGTCAATCCGCGAGAAAATTAAGACTAACGAGGAAAGCGTTATCTGTATCGTTCAAGGGGGCTGGGCTCATCTTCCCAACCGAGAAAAGAAGTTCCACGTCGAGGATCTCGTCTTTCCTCCCGGATAATGAGGAACCCGCCGACCAAGCTCGATCGCCGCCCCTATCATTTTTCACCGCTGATCCAAGAAAGTATCTAACTCCCCGGCAACCCGGCAACGTCGTGATCCGCCGTTTACCTTCTACATCCCCTTATCGGTCGCAACGGTGTACGAAGTCAACAATTTCTGCACTTATCTTTCGTCTGTCTGTTTACCAATGCCCCTCCCCCGCCCCTATCCTTCCCCTCTCCACGCGATACGCCAGCAAAATTGACAGTTCGGATTTTCAGAGATTTTCGAATCGGACGAACGTACAGCTGTTTCAACATTGTGCGCATCTCATTCGATTTTTCTGCATCTCCGTAGCAACAATTTACAGAGACCATAATTGTTATAACGAAAATTCTGAAAGACGTGACGTAAGCAGACCTGGGCAATATTTCGAGAAAAAATATTAGAAATACTATTTTAAATAGTATCATTTAATGTGGTTCAAATGAAATACTACTTTAAGTGAAACGAAAAATTTCGGCAAATAAAATATTTTTATTTTGATAACCAAATACACAAAATAAAATATTTTACTGTTCTATTTCAAATACAGTCAAACCTGTTTTCGTGCAATAGATAGGGAGAATATAGATAGAAACGATAGATAGAAACTTCATAAATAGCTATAACAAAATAATTGTTTACAACATCGATACAAAAAATCGCATAAAACAAATCGCAAAAAAAAAGAAATCGCATAGAAAAGGACCGCACAAAAACAGGTTTGGCTGTATGTATTTCAAATATTTCCATACAATGAAAATAAGCTGAGCAAATAGTTAATATTATAAATTATAATTTTTAACATAAGAAACTATAACAGTTAACAAAGTATTATTTGTAGCTTAATTACGAATATTTGCATGTAACTTGTTGATAAACAGACAACAATGTCGTAATAACATTACACGCAACAAAATATCAGAAAAGTATAAGTTACTATCAACTATTTGAAATACTATTTTACACAGTCCTACGAAATAAGTCTCACTCTTTTCAATATTTTCCAAATAAAATACTATTTTTAAATAGTATTTCAAAAACATTTTCTGATGAATAAAATAATTTATTTACATGATTATAGGTATGCTTTAAAAATAAAATAAACTATTTATTATATTGCCCAGCACTGGACGTAAGAGTTAGTATCATTCTTCGAATGTTTTCGGTTACAAATTATGCCCCAGATAACACGCGACGTCTTAAAGACGTCTTTTTTACGTCCATTTTACGTCTGGAAAAGACGTCTCATTTCAGACGTAGAAACGATGTCTTATTTCAGACATCTTTAAGACATCTCTCTTCAGACGTAAAAACAACGTCTTTAAGACGTGTTTTTGGAGACATCGTTTTTACGTATGAAAAAATTGTCTTAAAGACGTCTTTTTCAAGACGTTTTATTTCAGAGATTTGAAGAATGTCTTTTTCGAGACTAAATAACTTGAATTTCTTGGAGATGTTATGATAGTGGCTATTATACTGTACAATGACTAAACTACTGTTTTAATTGTGCTAACGCTTGGAATGACAAAAAAAATAAATTTCATTTATTACAAACAAGTGGATGAGATACATATGTGAGGGGGGCGTGTGGGGGGACGTGAGTGTGTGGGTGTGTGCGTGTGCGTGTGCGTGAGCGTGAGCGTGTGCGTGAATGTGTGTAGACGATTGCTCCAGATAATTGCTGGAAACACGAAGTTGTCCCAAGAACCTACGGGCGCATCCGTTGACTCCTGTTTCGAAGGTTAGGGATCTTTTTTATGGCCTATACCTAAGGTTGTGCCGCTCTCAGAAGAATAAGGACCACATGTTCCTGGTTGCAGAGTGGGGGAAGACTTCTCGTCAGTTACCCTAGAACCGTTCAGGGCCGTGTTTCGTTTAACTTTCGAGTGATTTCGGTAGGTCTAGTTCAGACGCGACTGAAACTGCGCGGATCAAACACGCGGTGCTTATTTACATTAACATCTTCATATTCGTTCAACTGCGCTGTTTCTGCCGTGTCTGAACTATCCTTTAGTGTTGTGATTCTTCGAGCGTTGTGAACTGGGGACTTTGGACAGCGTTATTCCACATCGTTATTGCACGTCGTTATTTACATATTATTTTGACAAGTATTTTCATTGTTATTATTTGTAACGTTGTTATTTTTGCTTGTGCCCTTCTGCTATATTTATTTCAGTGTTGTGTTATAAATTTTATTAATTTTCGTTCATTTTTTTTTTAAGATACATTGCTACTCTAATTGCTACTCGGAGTGTTGCAATATAAAGTGCCAAAGTTCACAAGAGGCGAATATATGTTTGGAAGCCAAAAGGACACCTAGGCAACTATACAGTGTAGCTGAAGAGGGCGGCCGATTATATTATATATTATAAATTATTAATTATAATTTATTAACAACATATCTTAGAATTATTAACAACGTTGCATTAATATTTACATACGTACCCATAGTTATGATAGAATAGTAAAATTATAACAAATACCCATGGAACATTTTTTGTTTATCAAACGCAATATCGATGGTACTGTGCTGCTTGTGTTAAAAGAAGTTTAATTCTAATTTTAATGTTTAATTTCAATGTAAATAGTTAATATTTAATTTTAATGTTTAATTTTAATTTTAATGGTTAATGTTTAATTTTAATTTTAATGTTTAATGTTTAATTTTAATGTTTAATGTCCAATTTTAATTTTAATGTTTAATTTTAATTTTAATGTTTAATGTTTAATTTTAATGTTTAATGTTTAATTTTAATGTTTAATGTCCAATTTTAATTTTAATGTTTAATGTTTAATTTTAATGTTTAATGTCTAAGTTTCATGTTTAGTTTTAATTGTAATGTTTATTTTTAATTTTAATGTATACTTTGAATGTTATGATAAATATTAACAATAAAAATAAAATATTGCTTTGTTCATTTAAATTTATTTTTTTGTAATTAACATTTATGAACATCTGTAAGACATCTGAAAGACGTCTCAAAGACGTCTGTTTCGAAACGTCTTAAAGACGTCTAACAGACGTTTCAAAGACGTCTTCAAGACGTACAGTTTTGTAACAAAGACGTTCGAGAGACGTTCGGAAGCCGTTCGTAGAACTTTCAAGACGTCTGTGTGCTATCTGGGGCACGACTTCTTTTCTGATCGTTAGTAACTATTATCGATAACAATGAATTATTATTGTTGTTATTATTGGCAAAGAGCACTGCTCTTTGGTTACGAATGAATTACTAAAATGAATTACCAGTGTTGCTGATGCGAATTAATTCTTTGTTCACCGTTTGTCTATAATTGTTACTCAGAAATGAATTCCGTCATCGGTGATAGTTACTGATAGAAAAATTGTTTCTTATTCGTAATGGTTGTTTGTAACCGTAACGGATGAATGTTAAAATTTGTTGATCGCTTCGTTTCTCGAAAAATCTCTGCAGTATTTACTAACACCGAACTTCCATTTAAAGAAAAATTTACTTTTTCTTAAAGATCTTTTTTGGAAAAATTTGGAAAATGACTGTAATTTTTTGTGTGTGATTTATAGAAATCGTAACAGCAGATTTTACCCACTGTTAAGCAACGCAGAATTCCTTTTTTTTTTTACAAATATCGAAAATGTATAAAATTTTGCGTCTTCGGCTCGAGCGTCGATGAACGGAATATTTTTACATGCGGTTTTACGCGAAAGCATGTCACTCATACGTGAAACGATTAAAGTTTTAGAAGTATCGATTCCGTTGGCGTTACCGTTGACAGACAGAGGGATCGTCAAAGAGCATAATAATTACTGCGCCCGCAGAGAAGAGGCTCAACCCTTTGTTCTATAGTCACTTTGCGAAAGGGGCTGTGCCAGGAGCGCGGGGATGTTCCGGGTTGGACTGTGCAGGGAGGCCGGAGAGGCGAGACGGGAGAGGGAGGGGGAGTGGGAGCGGGCTAAGGGGGCTCCGGGCGGTGGTTGAAGAGCATCCGTTTCAGTCGCGCCATTATGTAATTGATCTGGGCTTTCCGTACGCGATGATCGTGTAATGCGTTCCGCGTACTCGACACCCGCGATTCCGCACGGATCTTTTTTCCTTCCCCATTGCTTCGGCCGAAAACCCCCTCGGGGAGGAGCAGAAGAACCGGGCCGCGTATCACGCCCCGAGCTCTGAGCTCCGAGCCGTGAGGCCCTAAGCTCTGATCCGTGAACCGTGAGCCGTGAGCCGTGCCGATAGATTAAAAGAAATGGCTCCGGTAAAGGTGAGAGCCGCCGGATGGTCAAAGTCGATACCCGTTTCCGTATGAATGGTTCTTCCGATTCGACCCTGCTCCTTGAACTGATGATAATTCCTCTCGACTGACGACGCCTCCTCTTTTTCACTGCGCGCCGCGCACCAAATCCGGAACAACAGTGCCGCGAATATTTATAAACCCGAACACATTTTCTGTATTATTCTTTCAACATTTCCGGCAAATCGCTAATCATACCTGTAAGGGCAGTCCCCCTACTACCGGACACCTAAGGGTTCATTACATCAAAGGTACTAGTTACAAGTGTGCGAGTACCCGAAATATCGGGAATCCGATGGCCGGGGTGATTCGGGAAGAGGTCGGGTCGGGTCGAATTCCCGAAAATTTCGTGATTCCCGAAGGAATTGGGTTCCCCGAAAATTTCGAAAATATCATATATGATACTCTTGAAAATAATTCGTGATGGACAGCATTCTTTCAATTTACAATAAATAATTATACTTATTATTTATTTCTGCCCCAGTCCTATTCGATAAATTCCGAATTGTATAAATTTATAATAATTAATTAAATAAGTAAAATAAAAATGTACAATAACATAATTTGCCGAAAACACCTACAATAAAAAATCCAAAATCATGAATGTTTTCATTAACGAATATAAATAATATAAATAATTAATGGCTTTTCGGAATTTTCGGAAATCACGATCCTTTGGGGAATTCCGATAAATACCGAACCCGAACAAATTTCGTGTTCCCGACCCGACCCGATATTTCGGGTTCTCGTACACCCCTAGTACTACTCCTTTAATCTTTCCAATGTTATAAGTTACACCTACTCTTATACGAAATCGGAGGTTCTCGCCGAGCATCGCATTTGAAGTACGCAGGGCATGCCGGAAACCTAATAGTCATATCCGTCTACAAGTCATAAAAAACCTATGACCACTAAGTGCTAGTGACAAGAAGACTGAGAAAATGTCGCTGCCGAGCAGTGTGCCACAACATTGTCGGCTATATTACAAAACTTCCTTATTTTTCGTTATTTTTTTATGAAACTTTTACCAACATATTCGCGGCATTTTTCTGATTAAAATGATACCAAACGCGACATAATTGGGATCACATTTACACCAATTTTCCGTTAATGTAATTGTAATGGGAAGTAACTTTCGTCGTTCATTACACAAGTGAATATCATCGGAATTATATCATATTTGTTTTCATTTTAATCGGAAAAATACCACAAATATGTTGGTGCAAGTTTCATAAAAAAATAACGAAAAGTAAAGAAGTTTTGTAATTGAATTAGTAGTGGTCTTCTGGGCTCACACCGATATAGCCGACATTGTTGTGGCGCCAACGGCTCTCGAGCTTCGGCCACTCACCGCGGCGGTGGTGTGGGTTGTTTCACTGACTCCAAATTGTAAGGTTGGCACTGACTCATAATGAGAATTGACTGTAATCATATTATACAGAGTGCTGTATCTGTCTGCTGTAGCCGCGGTCCGATTGGTCCGTGTTTTTCGTTAATAACTCCTTAACGAACGATTTTTGTAAAGGAAAAAGTTATTTCGAATGACCTAAGGGATCACCCCTTTCAAGAAAATACTGTCTATGTACAGGGTGTAAAGAAATGTTTGGTCCTGACTACCATAGACGTACTCTATATCTTCGGATCGATGAAGATCTGTAAAAAGAAAGACCTTAATTTCGAGGTCAAATTTCGACGCGTAGAACACAATGCGATATAAAAAGATTTGACCTTGACATTCAAGATAAAGGATAATTTTACGACAATTTCTTTTTTACAGATCTTCATTTAAAATCTGCAAAATGATTCTCTACTAAAGGTTAATATATTTTCTTACTAGGACGATAGTTCGAAATCTGTTCATAGCAATTCGAAGAAAGTAGTAAAACTGTCCCGAGTATACTCGACGAACGCGCCGACTTGATTTCGACTAACCGAGTCGCAATAACACCGTACTGTAATCTGATCATACGTAACAAAAGTGACCGCAATCGTGTTTACCCCGATGCACGCGCGCGTGATTCACAATTCATTATAATTAACGGAAACCACGGGATGTCAATACGATGATGGACGTAATTAGAAAATGTCACGATCAGAGCGGCGGCGGCTGCGCGTTTCCACCGCGACATGATTATCTATTTGCTCTGCTCAGTCTTCATTTTCATTAACGCATACTCGCGCAGTTGATCGAGTGCGATTTCAAGGCTCGCGAAAGCACAATCAACCAATGATCATATCACTTGTCTCTGCGTCGCTTCTCTTCCCTGTTTCATTATTAATCGTCGAAATTTTGATTAAAAAAAGATCGCTCCTCGTTTTCCATTTCCACTTATTTAGACGATAAACATCGGTGCCGTACAATACAAAAGCAAGCCAAAAGTAGAGAATTAATACGTACCCCGTTAGCAAAATTGTCGTGGAATTGGCATGGATTTGACATTGATTTTGCATGGATTTGCACACTTTGTACTCAAATAGCGAGGCCAATGCGGAAACAGATGGAATTTGTAGACAAGTTTTGATGGCAAATTCATAGCAAATCAAGAGCAAATTGTTTAATTTTAGAGTAATTAATCAAATTCTTCAATTTGTACGTGTACGAATGATATTTGCATTTTTATTAAATTTTTTCAGTATCAAACAACAAAAAGGTACTTTTCAATTTTAACGCCAAACTCAAAATGCAGACAAATGAAATTCCATATTCAAATTATATAATTCGAGGAATCCCCACAAAGAGAGATTGCGAATGTAACGAGTACCATCAGGCGAAAGCCCGGTCAGTTCTGCAATTATACGAAGTGATTGTAGAGTTGTAACACGAGAAAATGTTTTTTCTTAAAATTTCGGTCGACCGTGTTAAATTAAACTGCTCGCGCAAAAAGAGAATACAATTCTTTTCAATTTGCATTACATCAAAATCTTGTAAAGAAAGTATAAATAACTCCTTAGCAAAGTACAGGAAAAATTTATTTTGAACAACCTCAGGAATGACCTCCTTCAAGGAAGTAGATTTTTGGGACACCCTGTATTTTTCTTGTATAAACAAATTGTTTATACTGTTTAATAGGCCAATAAAACACCCCTGAAGTTTCAGAAGTCAATATTAAATGCTTTTCTTTTATCAAAAGAATTCCAAAAATTGCCATTAATTTTAGTAGTTTGCACCAGGACCCCCCCCCCCCAAGTTAGAATTAGTCATTCGGGGCTTGTTCATTCTACCAGCGCACTTTTTCACTTCCGAATTCACCCCTGGTATCTTCGTCTGTGGTCGATCGGTGCGCACACAGAGCCTCGTCGTCGGTAGATATTTAATTAAAGTTGTTTGCGCGGCAAAGTTCGGAAACTTTGGGGATAACTTGGCAGCGGGAGGCAGCGAAGGGGCCATTTAATTGTCCCCGCATTTAATGCGTCGGGAGTTATGCTCGTCACCGTGTCACCGGAAGTTGGGATAGGGAGGGGGTGGGGGGTTGGCCGTTGGTTGACTGCTGTATAGCAGTTCCGCGACGCGAAAAACCGCGGCGAATGGATCGCGCGCGGTCTACCCGCAAAAAAAATGTGTCTCTTGTCCTTAACCCATTTGCGGTCTTTCTTTTCGCGGTGAATGGATTGCGGCGTCGCGGTTTCGCGGGAATGTTAAATCTTTTTAATTTATTCCAATACACACATACTCTTATATCGTAATTAAATCTGCGTGCGCGATTCTTCGCAACGTCTCGCTTTTCATACCCCTCGAACAGCCTCGAGTCGACGGAATCACATCGGTAACCCGCTTTCGCGCTTTATTTTTAATTTCCGCCGATATTCAATCCGAATCTCGTGCCCCTTGTTATCGCTTTACGTCGCTCGCGATTACATTCGCAACATTTCAAATCTGGCAAACATTGAAATTGTTTTCTTGAACTCAAATACCGAGCTTTACACGAGCATAATTTTCGGGAATTACAGTATTACCTCCGTAACTGTCGTATCTTCGGGTCTGCCGAGCGACAATTATGGCAGAAATCCTACATTCTTTCTAGTCTGCCGAACGTAGAGAAGAATAACGATTGAAAATAAAAATCTTTTGGTTTTTCGTTAATAATACTTGGACGATCGTATTCGTCTCGTTCGTCTGATTAAAATGACACCAGACACGACATAATTACGATCATAATTGCCTGTGTAACAAGCGATTGAAATTTCGGACATTTACAGTAGAGATACACGAATTCGTAACTTGGCTTGTCACGCAAGTAATTGTGATCGTAACTATATCGTGTTTGGTGTCATTTTAATTAGAAAAACGAGACGAATACGATGGTAAATGTATAATTCGTCCGAAATGGATTCGACATTAAACATTTGTTACACATGTTTAAATGTTTATAAGTTTATAAGTTTATAATATTTAAAATACCGTCATATTTTGGAGAATCTACAGAATTGTTCCACGTAAGAATCTTTCGTCGGTCTTTGTAGGCTGAAGCAGAAAAAATTCTGAAAGTTGAATTTTTAACTTTTTAGAAACAGATCGAAGATATTTTCGCAAACAGTTGCTACTTCTACTTTATCTGTTTTCGCCCAGTTAACCCCTGCACGTTAACATACAAAGGTCAGAAAAATTAAAGAATAGCGTTATATTATTTTTAAAATAAGAAAATGATTAAAAGTAGTATTTATATTTAACTCCTGTATTCTTTGGGTGAAAGCAGAAAACTGTTGTTTTGCGTAAAAATCCGCAGTCTGATGATAACCAGAAGCTGGAGAGGACACGGGGACAAAATAAAAACTTCACTGTTATTGTATTACATATGCGATAATTATGCGTAACACAAAACACAGCTCAGTGCTCCAACTGTTTTTGTAATATTTCATTGACATAGCCAATTAAACGTTGCTTTCATATGCACATATTTCTTGCTTATTTAAATAAATACTACTACATCTGACATCAATCTTTTATTACAAACCATAAAGGATTTCATTTTGAAAACTGTTATAACATCAATTTCTGAAAGAGTATAATCTTTCTTTAGCCATCTTTTTGTGTCCCTTTAAAAAGTGCCCGACTATTAACGTGATTCGACTATAATCCAACGTAGAAGAAAAGATTTTGAAAGAAATGTCTGACTCTCGAAACGCGTTCCTGAAGGGAAATATCGCGTATCACTGGTCATATATGTATAGTATGTACACAGACATATATATAGCAGAGATGCTGCTCTTGGCCTGAGCAAAATCTCAGCCCGCAGGAATGACAATAGACTGTCAGATAATGAATCCCCACTGTCACCCCCTTTACCATCCCACGCCCTAAAACCCACCCTCTGTTGTGCCCTCTCTTTTTCCCCAGTATGTCGTCCTCGCTCTCTCCCCTTTTCTCTCTCTCTCCCTCTCTCTCTCTCTCTCTCTCTCTCTCTCTCTCTCTCTCTCTCTCTCTCTCTTCTTCTTCTCGGCAGCGACAGCTTCGAAACTGGCACCTTTCACTAGCAAAGTACAAACTTTGTGTGCCTCGATGCCATGGAACGTTCGGCCAATCGAAGCAATTAAATCGCATACGATGAACAATTGTTAAATATCATAGTAACTCGAAATATTTCGAGTTGGCCGAAAATTGAAAAATTATGTATACACAGCGAGACGACAATGAAGCACACACAGCTATTAGGTAATTTTGTAAGTCTCAATTCGATTTGTATTCACTGCTTCAAATTTATCCTTATGTTGCTTCAAGTGTGTATGCTTTATCGATTTTGGAGGGGGGGGGGAGAGATTTTTAAAATTTCTTTTTCATGATTTCGGGTGTGAATCGACACACGAAAAAAAGGAATCTGACTCCTACTTGGATCGCAGTTGTATCTGTCGCTAACTGTGCCCCTTGTACTTTCCACCCTCTGCTCTTGTAGCAAACAGGACTATGACTGAGTAGGCGAGGCGTCCACTTAGCGCTAATGCTCCTTTTATTGGTCAAGATTCCAGTCAAAAGCTGAATAGATGCCCGACTGGCTCGTTCTTCAACATCGGTTTCCTCGAGAAATTAAACGAAATCGAAGATTAGTTTAACGAATCGATTACGATTGTGTCCAGAGAAATCTATATACCTTCTCACAACTTGCGCCATTCTACAAACGCAATTTCAACCGAAAAGGGAGTGATTCTACATTAAAAAATAAGTCGAAAAAATGTATATAATATAATAAAAAAACATTGCATTTTATTTTTAATTAATCGATGTACTTTCGTGTCCTCATTAAAAAAGGAGTTATTAGGAGGTTATTAGGAGTGTTAGAGGTCGAAAACCGATTAGTTTACTTAGAAAAGCTATTAATTTTCAGTGCGAACACTGTGCGTCTGGTCATGACCTACCGCTTCTACTTACGAATGCGAAGCACGCAAGCTTGACGCATTTTCAACGTCGATTCCCTCAAAAACGAAGCTACAAATGTTTTTATATAGACTCATCCCCTTTTCGGTTGTACCACCAATTATCGATCAGCCTGCATAATCTTTCAAGTTTGTGTACAACGTTAACATTCATTTTCCGCTTTACAATTTATTTTGATTAATGAACGGTTTTTAAGCTTCACGTTGCAACGGTCATGCATTGAAACAAGGACTTAGAAGTGTATCCCAAAAATTTAAAATATTTTTTGAAAGCCTACAACAGTAAAAACATTAGCCGTGGACATAAAAAACGTGCTTGCTCGCAGAAGGTTAAACAAAACAATGAACGGAATAGAATCGGCGCTGGATTAACCAATAAACTAAGTAAGCACTCGCTTCGGGCATCAGGAAAAGAGAAATATTTTTAGTTTAGTTCTCCTGCAGTGATTCATCTAATTAGCAGAAGAGATTTTTTCCCAATTGAATTTTTAATAAATCGTCTACCGAAAATTGCATAAATAATTTTTATTGCTTATTTTATCGCCTTAATATATTGGTTCCCAGAGCCCCCAGTTTCGTTTATACTAATCATTTCAACAGAATTTGCAGCAAAGATTATAGAATACATTTCTCAAATTATACAAAAAAAATGAAAGTTGTACGATCTTCCTCGTAATCAGTTTTTATCAATTATCGCGTGTATATCCAAAGAAATAATTCGTTTATCTTGATATGGTTAAGCTGCCCGGGGTTTTTAATGAATAAGTGCAATGTATAGTTAATTTTATCATGGTACGTGCAAATCCCCTTTACTCCGTTTTTTTCTACATTCTCTCTCTTTTTCTCTCATTCTCTCTCTCTCCCTCTCTCTCTCTCTCTCTCTCTCTCTCTCTCTCTCTCTCTCTCTCTCTCTTTTTGCGCGAGCCGGGGGAAACGAATGGAGCAAAGCCCGCAAAAAGAATTGGAACGTGAGATGTAAAATATCGAACCGAATGTTGAAGCCGAGTGAGAGACCGACTCGAAAAAAAATTTCCCCTGGAATAACTCGAGGCAGAAAAAGTGAACAAAAAATTTCCATAAAAATGCACCCGCACGTATAATCCGGATGAAGCTTAGCATTTCGCGAAATGGTATGTCACCGATGGAAAATGGCTGAAAAAGCATGGAATTAGTGTACAGTGTACACGAAGAATGACAATCGAAGATTGAAAAAAACTTACGTGGGTAATGTCGTATAGATAACTTCGTTTCCAAAAACTGTACAAAAGACTGTGCACAAAAGACAGTACAGTAAAATTGCAATAAAGCTTTTACATTTTATTCTAAACTTAATTTATAAAGAAAAAACGTGTCCTGTGCAATCACTTTGTAGACTATAAAAGTGTTATCTCATTTTTCTTCAATATATAATACAAATAACGTACTTTCAAACATAAGAAAAATATCTATGAGTCTAAAGACTACTTTATGGAAAACATCTACTTTCACACTTAATCTTAATTACATAAAATCTAGGAGAGGTATTAAAATATTAGTAGTGGATTTATTTTGCAGAGTAAATATGAAACAATTTGTGAAAATATACTTATTTTATTACTTACTTTAATACATACATGACAGTTTGTATATAAATATGGCTTACATTTAGGACCTGAAATTTATGGTTTTATAGTGTACAATTCTATCTCAGTCTCATAGAAAGAGTAGTTTGATCATCTCTGAATGTTTAACTTCTACGAAGGTATGTCATTCGATTAGACGTTATTGTTTTTAAAGTACATAATGCATTTTTTAAAATTTATCAGTATCTTTAATTCAATGCATATTAAGGAAATTATTAATGTCAACAAGTATACTGCAAAATATATTTATTACAAAACGATTAAAATAACGTGTCTTACCTACTGACCTATTTTAACATAAAGTTTTTATAATATCTGGAAGATGATGTTCACTGCCAGTTTTCATGTTGGAAGTAGTATTATAGCAGTTTTGTTTTTAAACTTCACTGCAATTTCCGTGTTGACCGAATTGATTACTCTTGCATAAGAAATTTAATAAAAAAAAAAAACGTAACATTTTTGTATGTCGCGAAAGAAAACTTGAATGAGTAAAAATGCACAGTTTAGAAAATATATGATCATGACTATTTCCTATTGAATGATCATTTATGCTTTAAAAAATGTTTACTTAAGAAACTGATCTCAATGCTTCGAGATTGAATATGATATATAATATCATGAGATCTTGAGTTTTAACAATTACACATCAGTCTTAAGACTGTTAGCTAATTAGTATGTAAAATAATCAATAGCGATAAGTTAAGTTTTATAGATCACAATGTTTCAGTTTTTACGTTCAACAAAATTATTCTGTAGTTTAGGCATTTTCGCTAGCTGGCCTCTTCTTGTTCTAGAAAACAAATATTTATTTTGCTGTTGCTACATAAAACGTTTGAGATTATGACACATTTATTTTCATCCCAGATTAAATCTTACAGTTTGCTTAGATGGTTTGACATCTGCACTAGTAGTGCGTGTTTTAGACCTTTCTTGTTCTAATTGTGCATGTAAAGATGCTACTTCTGATGTTAACTCGTCCCTTATTTCTTGTAATTTAGCTACTTCTGCTAGTACCGATGCTTTATCTTTCACTGAAAACAAAAAAAAAATTCGATTAATTACAGTTAATTTTTGTTAAATGATTAACTAACCAATCACAACTTACTTTCTCCATGAGATAATATTTGATATAGCTTTTTGTTCCTTTTTTTAACTTGTGTCAGCTCCTCTTTCAAATTTTCAACCTCCGTTCTTAATTCGTTTATAATTTCATCGCGTTTCTCCACTTCTACCCTCAATTGAGCAGAAGTAATCTCATCGTCGATTCTTTTTAGTCTTGTCCTTAATATATCCTTCTCTTTTTCCTTCGTAATTTCTTTTTTTGTCTCCTTTTCCACCGAATCGAAAAATTCTTTATCCATATCTATAAAATTCTTATGTATTATTTGTCATATTGTCTTCTCTGAAAAATTTCGAAATAATAATCAAATATTACCTTTAGGTTTCGGATCTGCACAGTCGGTAGGTACAACTGTAATTTGAACGTTGTTTGTTCCCAAGCTATTGAATTCTTCCAACGTCATAGTAGCCTTTTTCGATTTTTTCCCAGATTTCTTATTTGGTTCTTGATCTTTTTCTGTCTTACTAGTACCCACGCTTACTAGCTGCTCTTCATAAGCCAGCTTTGACAGCAAAATGGCTTGATGCAACTCTTGCTCAAATGTTTCCTCGATAGCCTTAAGGAAATCACAATTGGATATGATAACACACAACACTTATAAATATGTCACTACTGAAACAAAATCTTAGCTTTAACAATTTATTACATCTGTAACTAAACTACGATTTTCACAAATATTGTCATTCCATTAACAAAAGTGAAAATATTTATAAAACTATTGACAAATAAACTTGACGAAGATGCACGCATGCTATATACCTACCATTGTGTCTTTTTCCTTCCACTGCTCCCACTGTTGATTTTCATTATTAGTCTTGTTAGGTTTTTTCTTTTTCCCCTGTAAAATAATTACGAACATCATCAACATTGTTGAAACATGTATTCAATTTATGAGATACTATAATAACTATCGCTTTTCTGTGTTTTAAAGACGATTGCATTTCATAAAGATTGTTTGAAACAGAATTTGACAATTTGAATTATGCACACATTCCCGCCGAAAGTATCCATAAAGTACTCTGATCTTTACCGGCTAATCAAAAGTCAAAAAAACAAATATGTACTACACGCGTCATACCTTGTTTTGTTTTTTCTTGTCATCCTTTTTTGGCTGTTGTTGCTGCTTCGATTTGACAGCTTTTGCTTTTTGGGTTGTCTTGCTAGCGGTAACATTCTTCTGGGTCTTCTTCGGTTCACAATCATCGTCGTCTAGACTGAGTATCGCAAATCTCGACGGTACAGCAGTCGCCATTTCTGTCAACTATGAATATACGTATTGATAATGAAACTACAGAACTTCCGGTACCGTTACGATCATGAGACTCGTAATATTCGTTTTAACCCAAGCTAGTATTTCATATATCAAGCGGTAAACCTTCGAACACGTTGCATGCAACTTACATGTATGCGCACTTATCGTAACAAAGGGACGTATAATGAAAAATGAAGAACGTCGTTAAACCACGACATAAACCGGAAACGAATGGTAAACATTGACGCAAAATTTGCAGCGCCCCTACCGGGAAATATCGTCGAAATTCCACTTACCCGCCCGACGACACAGGACAACCAACTGTTGCGAGAATAATATGAAACTAACTGTTTTTACACGCATATTTTGCAGTCGGATCTTCTAACATAAAAATTCGAAGTAATCGTAATTACATGACAATACCTACTTATTTGTACTAATTTCTATTTTCATTTGTATTGGGGTTTCAGTTTCTTTAAAATAAGGTTCTTTGAACGTGTTGTATCGAAAGTATTAGTGCATATTTATTATTCTTTCGAACACATTGGTGCAGTTTATAAATTAATATTTATATGTAATCCAATATTTAATACATACTGACTGCATGTAATTTTAATTTAATACCATTTAACTTGTAAATTATGTATTACCAGAGGTATAACGTTAGACATGTTAATACTATCATTTTATTTTAATTAAAGTCGATAACTATTGCAATATATGTCAATGTAAATATGGTATGAGTTTTTCTCTTTGATATGTATGTATTTGTAAGCATCGCTAAGCGAGAAAATTTTAATGCATTGGATAATTAAATGTCACAGTTTGAAATGATTTTACAACTTGAAAGAAACTTGAAAAAACTTGAAGAAACTTCCTTTTTGTGCATATATTATTCATTATTAGAGAGAGAGAGAGAGAGAGAGAGAGAGAGAGAGAGAGAGAGAGAGAGATATGACATAGTTCTGACCTATAGACGATCTTTACAGTTAATGTATACGTGCAACATTGATTATACATTGAACA
Organism: Halictus ligatus; assembly: GCA_028454255.1. NCBI lineage: Eukaryota > Metazoa > Arthropoda > Insecta > Hymenoptera > Halictidae > Halictus > Halictus ligatus. The sequence continues at coordinate 19,164,305 of CM052129.1, forward strand.
ATTCATGTTATATTTCATTACGTTATCATATCAATTATTGGAACACACAAGAACATGCATTTCATTTTGCGTAATTTATAATCACACGTGTAGCCGGTTCTAACTGTTAATCTGAAATATAAAATATTACACGTGCACACATTTACTAATATACCGTTTTAAAAGGATAAGCCGCGAAACGTATGCGTATTGTATTGTATAGATATTGTATATGCTACGTAGGACTCCGATCCTTATAACGTTTGATCTCTTATTATAACTCCCTTTTTTCGCCCACTTTCTCAACAAACAAATGTACGAATCGATGGTCCATATTGTTTATTTTGATTCGACGTGTCAATATTAATTGATCAATGACGCAAACAATTAACCACAAAATAGAGAAGAACAGTCAACATAAAATGAGCGAAGCGGAAGGTTGTTGACGCCAAAACTGGGTACAATTTCGGAGAAAAAGTATTTCAAATGCTATTCCAAATAATCATTCTGCAATTCAAATGAAATACTATTTTAAATAAACAGTAGAATTTCCGCAAATAAAATATTTTTATTTTGGTAATCTAAAGTAAAATATTTCTTAACGATGAAAATAAATCGAGGAAACGGGTAATATTAAAATGCAAGAAACCATAATATTTTCGAACTCAATTTTCTTGGCAACGAGGCGTCAAATGAGAAAAATTTTATTTTCAATTTAATATTTTCTCACTGATACTGTAAACATATAAAATAAAATCACGTACGAAACATTAAAAACGTTTTTTAAAAAAACGACTCATTTGCGATTTACGATTCCTTCGAGACTTTTGTACCTCGATACGGGTACTATACGATGCAATGAAAAAAATGTTGACCTTGAAAATCAGGGTCAAGGACATTTTTCACAAATCTACACCGATCCAGAGGAGTAGATTCACGCTACGGCCGACTTTACACTTATTTTTTATACATGCTAACATACATTTTACATATAGATTACAATATTTTGAGAAATAATTGTCAATTGTTACGAATAAAATAAAAGTCAGATTAAAATAAGTAAAATATTTCAAATAAAATTTTGACTATTTTAAGAATCCATTAAATAGCATATTATATTAAATACTATTTTAAAAACTTTCTCGAACAAATAGATTATTTTATTTTCAAAAGTGCACGTATCGATATTAATTGATCAACGACGCAGACACTTAACTATAAAATAGAAGAAGAACAATCATCAAAATAGAATAAGGAGACGCAAAAAGGTTACTGGCTCGCAATGGTTGGTAGTACTGTCGAATCGAGAATCTCGATCAACGAGAGAGAAGGAAGCATCCATCTCTACACATCCATCCATCCACCGTACGGAACCCCGTTGCACGTCGGGAAACTGAACATGTACGTACGTCGTACGAGCGACGTAGAGCGTTGAATGTGTCGATTACCTTCGGGGTTGGCTTGCACTTTTCGCGGTTGTATGTGCGCGCAGCAACGTCGCGTGGTCAGCGATCGAGGTGCTCGCGAAGCCTTCTAGTGTGTAGTGACTGGGTGATAAGAGGTGAGCCGAAAAGAGAAACTTTGTTCTTTTCCTGGGACGCTCGCCAATTCAGGAGGTGTACAAACTCTATCGCGGCGTCGCTCTAACAAACAGCCGGGAGAACCGCGACATTCACGAATAGTGCGTTTGTGTGTGAAAACACATCCAATCACGGAATTCGCGGGCTAAGATGCCCGACGTGGCTCCCGCGGACAACGTCGGCATCGAGACCAGGGTCAACGAAGAAGCGGTGCACGACGAGTGGAACGACGCTCGCTCCTGGTTTCCCGCGAATACACGTCCGATCCAATTTGCACGTCCCCTCGCGTACATATGGGCGAAAAAGTTGGTCGTATTTTGAAACGCCAAACAGTGCTCACGGAAATTAAACTGGCTGTTTCGTGTGCGAATATTTTCGTTCGATCGTGTTAGCACGAATCGTTGCTACACTGTTCCAAAATAACAACGACGATTTCGTTAATATACTATTTCGTACTATTCACCTGTAATCAGAGTATGTTGGACATTAAATATTAATGTAAATGTTTATAGGTACAATCAATAGATCTGGATTGACGTATAATTATTTAAAGCTCCGTAAATGTTTTCTTTGGAGAACTCGATAGTGGTCGAGTTGTCTTACGTATTTACAGTTCAAAGAAATCTATATGGAGAGACTGAAAGTATTTTAACCTTCGGTACATGTATTTTAATGTTCGATAAGCCCCTAAAATGAAGAAAACATAATCAAAAGGTACCGGGAAACTTAAATGGATTGGTAGCCTCTTTTGAGAACTGCATTTGTTTGGCTGGCTTCTTATGCGAACTGTGTTTCGTATCCGATAAAGTGAAACTAACTATTAAGACTATTTTAGTCGATAGATTAAATCTTTCCTATGGTTATATATCGAAGCAGCTAATATTAGTGAGGGTGCTTGTTGCAATAACAAATGTAAAAAGGAACGTAATCATTTTAAACTTAGATGCTGATATTGTGAAGGAGTAATACTAAAAAGCTCTTTAAGATGTGCGAACAAACAGAGATCAATTACTTGGACGGCGACATAGTATGGGTAAAACTTGGAGCTTGCTGGTGGCCCGGACAAGTTACTGGGTTCCATAATTTACCTAAGGACATTCAAGATGAGTTCCAAAAGAAGCCTTTAATAGCCGCGGTGAAGTTCTTTCAAGAAGACACCTAGTAAGAAATTTAGCATTAATATTCTTTTGCTAATCTCCATTTACCTGTTTATATTTGCATTGTAATTTCAGTTTATGGGTATTTAAGCATTCTATATATATATATATATATATATATTCTCCATATATTTACATCATTTACGTACATGATTAATATAGAATTTTTGTTATTTTCAGTGAATTTGTAAAAAACTATCAACAAATTTATAAATATAATTGTACACAGAAAGATGAGTTCATCAGAAAAGGACTTGGTACGTTACTTTTAATTTTATTTCCTTGGGACTAATATTTCCTTCCTACGTTGTCTGCCGAGCATATTTCATTGGTTTTGCCTTCAGCACAGATATTCGAATTTACAATGCTAAAAACAAAGGTTGTACTCACGACAACCGGTCACATCCGATTTAGCTGGAATTTTACAAATAGCTTCATTTTACATGAAAACAATATTTACGAGAAGGATTTTCGGCGACCTGGAATTAAAGGCTCAAAATTTTTGTTTTTATCATTTTAGTGTCACTCCCTATAATTTTAAAAACTTCTCCGCTTCGATTTCTCTGAAATTCCAGAAAGAAGTTCTATTTAGATAAAAACAATATTTGGAAGAAGAATTTTTGTTCTGGGATTTAAAAAATTTTAGACCATAATCTTCAAGTCATCAAAAATCCTTCTCGTAAACATCGTTTTCATATGAAACAAGAGTATTTTCGAAATTCTTGTATCTTCGAAATTTCAGATAAATTGGACGTGACCGGTATTCAGAAGTTTCGCCAAAACAGAAATACTGGCATGTTCAAATGTACACCTACTTTCTTGAAGCATTATTCTAATATTAATTGTATTCGCAAAATTATAAACGTTATTGTTTGCAAATTTTACGCGTTTTTATAAAGTTCAGTGCCAGTTACTAGTGATCACCATGGCAGTCAACGTGTTAATAGACTTATTAAATTCGGCCATATATTATATAACATGACTGTTTGCAGATAAATATAGGAGCAAAAGCAGAGATGGTTCTCGATATATGGACAAATTCCCTGGAGATGTTGAAATGGCTGAGAAGTTAACTGGAGGTGATCCGGACATACTGAACCATGATAAATTTTGTCCAGAGGAGAAGCCAAACATATCAGCTCTATTCGGAGATAAAAAGGTTACAAAGAAAAAGAAGGAACGAGAGGAGACATCTAGAAGAAGCGACACCATGGAAGTTGCAAGGAAGATCACACACCCTCGATTTTTGCGAGAAAGCGACCATGAAGTTCGAATTCGTCAGCAGCCCAGCAGTTTACCGTCAACACCAAATAATACTGGTTCTCCACAATATCCTTGTCATTTGTGCAATTTCACTTCTTCTCGCGTTAATGTTATTATCTGTCATATAAAAAGTCATAGGTCTGGAAGTTCGCCGATGTCAAAAACAAAAGTGGACACTTATTCTCAGTACAGGGGCAGACACTCAGACGTGGATACGCCGAAAAGAAAGTATGTGAAAAAAGAAAAGAGTCAATCGTGCAGAAGCAAAAGCACCGGGGAATCGGGGAAAAGGAAACAAATTAAACAAAACGAGAAAGCTGCTAAAAAGAAGAAAATGGATCCGAAAATTCGCGATACCATATTGGCAGACTGGGAGGACGAGTCTGACGAAGATGTCAGTCTGAGTCAGAGTAAGCAATCCGATTCAACGCCTATAAATAATTCACCAACAAGAAGTCACTTCGATCTTGAAAAGTCTGAAGAATCCGATCAGAAGAATAATACGCTACCAGATCCTAATGAAATTATCGCAGAAACTGAGAAATTACTTAAAGAAACGGAGAAGTTGACATCGATTAATATAATGGAGCACTCCGAAACAGATAATACTAATATAGCCAAAAATTTTAAATCAAATCTATTCGATAAGCAATCGGATCAGGAGAAGGACAGAACACCCGATGTTGAGATCAACGAGCCTGACAGATCGCAGAAGGGAAAAGAATCTTCCAATTCTGATAATGAAAGTAAATATAATACAGTTAACAAAGATGATAGAAAGTCGTTATTAGCTTGTTTTGATTTTCATGAAGAGGAACTATCTATACCTCCTGTTAGGAAAAAAGCGCGCGCGTTTCACCAAAAGAAAGAAATTATAAAAGAGTTCGAAATGAGTCAAGCTTTGAAAACAGAACAGGAAAAGGAAGGGGAAAACAAAACTGCGGACGAGGACAATAATATTAAGTCGCGTGAGAACGAAAAGATGGAGGAACTGATGTCTTTAGGTGTCAAGGATTTAGAGAAATACGGAAAGAGCAAAAAACTCGTAGAAAAAGACATACCGACGAACAACGAGGCTGAAAAAGTATCAGAAAAATTGGAATCCGAAAAAATATTGACAGATGTACAGAAATCCGACACCGGTGACTGTAACGCAGAGTTAAAAGGCGTAGAAATATTTGAGGCTGAAAAGTCCGAGGACGAAAGTAAAACTGTCATGACCTCTCCAAAAACTGAAACACAAGTTCCTAAACCAAATACCGAAGTAGAACTATCAGAAGAGAAAGAATTAAATGTGCAAAGCGAAGCTAGTGTTGATAAACCAACGGAATACAAAAGTATAGATATTGATAATGAAAATACAGGAAGTGCAGAGCAACCTTCGAAAGAAATCGATGAAATTTCTTCGGAGCGATTTACGACGGAAACAGAGGACGAAACGGTTTCCGAGTCCGCTGACACGCTTCCGGACCAAAGCGAAAATTCTGATGTAGACATGCTGGATCAGGATCAAAGGCCTAATCCTGACCTTGCGAATACTCTATTGAACAATGATCAATTAAACGTCACTCCACAAGCAAGAAAGCGTAGAGGCAGACCAAGAAAGTCGGAATTCTTACACAGCACCAGTGGCAACACTAGTGGGAACGAAAGCCCGAGGATAAAGGATAATAAGAATAGCCAGAAGCTTTTGGAAAAATTTGAAATTGAAAGGAGAACCTCGGAGTCTGATAGTGAACGTTCGTACAGTGGGAGAAAGCGAAAACCGAATAAAAAATATTTAGAATCTGACATATACGTGCAGGATTTAGATCAAAGAATATATAAGACTGATGAAAGCCAATCTGAAAACGAGGAGAAAAATTCCGAAAAGGTGAAAGGTAGAACAAAAAGAAACAAAAAATTCTCGACAACTGACAAAAAAACAAGTGAGAAAATTGAGTTCGAAGTACGAAAAGAATTGGAGATCTCTTGCAGCGTGTCAAACGTAGCAGAGAATAATCTTAATTCTTCCAGCATCGAATTACAAGGTAATGCAACTGAAAGCAATACACGCAAAGACGAAGTCGTTACGGAAGTAAATCCGAAAGACAGTGACAATCAAGCTTCCAATGAGGTTTATGAAAAAATGAAGATTTCCTTGGAAGAAAAAGATTCGCCAAAATACACGTCCGACTTTGTCGAAGATACGAAGTCTCAGGAAGTAAAAAGTATTGCGGAAACTAAGGATACGTTGCTCGAACCCGAGAAAGTGAAAGACACTGTGATGGAAACAGAAAATCTATCCAGTTCGAACGATGTTCGGACAGAAAATCTAACAAATGTAACCGTAGAATCTTGTAGCACAATTCAGCCGGAAATTTCAACAGAGAAAGAAACTTTTACCCCGCAAACGGATATTTTAAAGACTGTCGAGATGCTACCGCCGAAAAAGTCACAGATTAAAAAATTCGAGTTATCGCAAATTGATTTTTTTGACTCGGGTGCCTCTGCTAATAAATCTACTATAGAACCTGAATTAGATACCGGGGAGGAGAAACTGAAACCTGTGGAGGTGGTTAAGAATGATGCAGAATCAGATGAAACACATCCTTTGAAAGAGAAGGAAGACGTTTTTTCTGAGAAACTTGATTCGGATACGAAAATCGAGGATACTATGAAAGAGGAATCGAAAGAAGAGACAAAAGTTCAAAGTATTGAAGAGGCTTCGCCAACAAACTACGAGATTCATCAAACCGAAATGGAAACCTCCGACGTCCAGAAACAAGAATTAAAATTAGAAAGTTCGGAACAGGTACAGAAAGATGCGACAAGCGAGCAGCAACAACCTCATAAGAAATCGTCCATGCAAACAAGGTACAAAGGAAAGTTTACCCCGGAGACTGGTGCTAAATCAAAGAAAGATAAAGAGCTGTTGCTTGAAGAAAAGTCGTCAAATACATTTCAGGAAGCTTTCCTGAAAACGTTGCATATGGACAAGAAGAAAGGAGGAGCAGATGACTCTGACACGGCTTGGAAGGGAAAGAAAGGTAAAAAATCAATGAAGAAGAAATCTGACGAAGACGCGGATGCTGGAAATACTTCTGCTGAAACAATGCAAGACACGAAAGCTAGCGAAGAATCACCCAAGAAAGTGGAGAATTTGTCTAGCATTCAAGCTGAAGAAAACAGCTCGCAGGTAACAGTCGTTAGCAATTTTGAAGGTATAGAAGTAGTGGTTGATCAGAACCTCGAAATTGATGGAAAAGTCGACGATGCTGTGTTTCAAAATGTGGATCAGCTTGCATCGTCATCATCGTCGAGTGAACTTGACAACACGTCTAAGTCGCAAGCGCAATCGCCTTCCACCGAAGACACTTCAAAATCTATTAGCGTAGACGTACAAAACACTGATGAATCATCGCGGATGTCAACATCTACGCCGTCACCGTCATCCGACGTTGCGGTACCGGTGAAGAAGCGCGAGATGCCCCGCATAATTAAAAATGTCACGTTAACCGAGCCTATGCAGATCTTAAAATCAAAATTATTGGATAAGTTTCCCCAGAAAGGGACGAAACATAAACTCGAAACAGAAAGCCCAAAAAGATCGGATCAGAAAGGCGGTCCGAAGGCGAAAGTAATGAAAATCGAATCTTTGGCGTCGAACACGAAAATGAAAACCGGTTCGAAAGTGACGTCCCACATGTCATTGACTAAAAAGCTGCAGGTGCTGAAAGCTGAGGAAGCAGAAACTGCTGCGATGATGGAAGCGCAAAATGAACAGTTGAATTTGAAAACTTCGAAAGCTTCTACCGCAACAGCTGCGACTGAGAAATTCATTCAACAAAGCTCCCAAAGTCTGGCAGATATGGAGTTGGACATCAACTCAATGCCATTCGTTCTCAGCGAAGATGTTCTAACACCGGAGAACATCGAACAAATGCCTGTCGTTATATCTTCCATCATACCTGCATCTAGTACGATACCGGCAACACTGTCTTTCACCCCTACTACTCAGATAGTGTCATCGGCTCAGACACAATACAAATTGAGCGAAAACACGACCGAAGTGTCGCCTACAAAGAAAAAGAGCGGTACTCCTGCAATTCTGAAGAACAAAAGTAAAGCTAAACCTACGATCACTAGCATAAAAACAATAGTGCCTCCATTAACTGGCGGAGTAAAAGGTATCAAATTCCAAAGTGCTCCGGCGACAAGCAAAGTTCCCCCTCTTTTGCAACAGAAAGGTGCGCCAAGTAAATACGTAGTGGTGCAGACCTCTGCGGGGCAACAGGTACGCTATAGCGTTCAGGGTAAACCTAGCACCCAACAAAAAATAGCTATACCGACCGGCAAAGCTACTGGAAACACCCAGGTGGTCCAGCAAGGTGGGAAAGTAGTAATTTTGACGTCGGCGCAGTCTGGACAAACGAAGATGTTACCGTTAAATATCGCTAAAACTTTAGGTAACAAGGTACAGAGAATTATGACCAGTAAAGGGCAAGTACTTTGCCCTATCAGTCCACAGGGTATTATAAATTCGAAAACGGTGATCGCACCGAAAGGCGACGGCGTGTCTCCGGCGACGTCAAAGCTACCCGCAGGCCATAAAATTATTAATACACAAGGCATAATAACGTCGAAAGGTGTGCTGACTCCGATTTCAGGAACAATTGCTAAGACAGCTCTTTTGGGAACGTTATCTCAAGGGATCCTTACGAAGGGCGGAATTTATACACCGATAAGTGCTTCTACTTTAGGTGCTAAAACGATCATTGGGTCGAAGACTTTGGTCACGAAAGGTGGGACCATTTTGTCCTCGCAGAACTTGGGTACTTCGAAGGCTATTTTAACCCCGATATCTCAAGCTATCAGTGGGAAAACGATTTTAAGTCCTCAAGGTATCACCTCGAAAGCTACGGTTTTGACACCGATAACAGGACAGCAAGTCAAAGCAATTGCTGCAAAAAGTCCATCGAAGGGCGGCAAAGTACAGTATCAGTCTGTACAACAGAAAGTGCAATTACCTATGCTACAAAAATCTCAGAAGGTTGCAATGTCGTCGTCGCAAGGACGATCCGGACAGTCGAAGAGTACGGCGAACACGGTAGTGTTGCAGAACACTGTCTCTGCACAGAAGACCGGACAAGGGAAAAGAATAATAAAACAATCGATGGTACAACAAGGTTCTCCGATTCAAAATATTACAACTCAAAGCGGTAGCCAACAAACGATCAGTATGAGTTCGCAGGTTCAAAAGGGGAAAGCTGTACATACGTCGGCCATACAAAAAGTGATTGTTCCCCGTGGCGGTCGGCAATCGAAGACGCAACAAAAGATCGTCGTTCAGAAAGTGCAAGAACCAGCGATCACAGCTGTACAGAACATTCAGGCGAAACACACTGTTTCCGGATCGCTAGCAAGCGTGTCTAGCATGTCGAAGATTGCTCAACAAAAGCATCCTGTTACACCTACGAAATCTGGTGTGAAAGGTCATGCAGTAGGTAAAGGCGCACAGCAACAGAAGAATTTGTTCAACATAGCAATGAATTCAGCGGCTGCGGCTAACGTGAGCAGCCTTTCTCTTCCGCCACTAGAACCTATCGAGCCCGAAAAGAAAATGAAGGTGGAGAGCGTGCTCTCCGAAACTGTGCAAAAGGAGCCCAAAGGAGATAAGTTCGGCGTGGAGAAGGGCGGCGAAGTAGTCGAGAAAGTGGATGATTCGAAAATAACTACGCAACCGCAAATAATGGCCTTACCGACGGAGAGCAGCGACGGTACGCAAACGTACGTTTTAGTGACCATCGATGAACAGGGACAGATACATCCTCTCGACAATAATGCTCTAATGTCGTTGGAGGGCACGACGCAAAATCCAGACGGCACGAGAACATTGTACATCGATCCCAGCTCGTTAGGCGAGGCAGGCACGCTGGACAATATTGTCCTACAATTTGACAACGGTGCATTGCCAAATATACAGTCTAGTTCTACAGAACCTGCACAAACAATTATATCAGAAAGCTTCCCCACATCGGAAGTGATACAAACATCGAATCAAGATATCCTAGCGGCTGCTCTGGCCAATACGGATTTCCAACAGGAGATTAGTTTGTCCGAAAGTCCAGCCGGAAATGTGATGACCGCTGGCTTGACTCAAACGAGTTTGATAAATCAGACCATTTTACAGTCAACCATCATTCCCCCTACAGAACCGATTTCTTCTCCTTCTGTGCTCGAGACATCGTTGACCTTGAATCAACCTATAATGACCCCGTTAGAGGTGCCTAGTAGTTTATCCATACAGTCGGAAACAGCTCCGGCCTCCACCGTGACAACCATACCGTCTTCTCTCGAGTTGCCGATTACGATAACTAATCCTAGCATTTCTTACATTTCGACGAGCGAGACGCAAATTCAAATTCCTGGCAACTCTATGCCAGATATCGGAGAGATCATGGAAAGTTCGAACACGGCCGAAATCACAAGAACAGACGTTCCTGTAACCACGCAGTACCTAGTATTGCCGAATTTAGAAACCAACATAGCCGCCGAATCGCGGAAAGAGCGAAACGATGTTGCTTCAATGCCCAACGTCTCCTATTCAGTTTCGATACCAAATAGTATAGTTATACAAACTTCGCAAGTGCAGACTACTCCTTCGATGCCTATAATAGACGACACCTACACGGAAAACGTACAGTTCAGTTCCACCGTAGAACCATCTATAACGACAGAGCAGACTTTTGCAGATGTAACAGTCTCGGAGATGCTTGTCTCGAAGCCACCCACTTCTACGGAATGTGTACAATCACAAGACGTTACTGTAACGTCAGAGATGAACGTCTCCCAAGAGGTCTCCGCGTCTTCCCAAGAACCCATTGTATCAACGAACGAACCTGCTACTTTAGAAGAAGAACGAAACACGGAAGCACCTCTGGAAGAAGTGTACACTTCTCAAGAAGTCTCCATAAAATCGGAAGAGATGATTTTACAGTCCCCGATAGATAAGAAGGAGAGTAGTCCTAGCGTGACTATGGTTGATCAAAACGAGGAGACTAGCAATAATGATAATACAATGCATGTAGATATTTCAGAGCAGCCGGACGAATCTATACAGACGAGTATCATGCCCGTGATAAATGAAACCGCTTTAGTCACATCTGAATCCAGTGTAAAAATGTCGCCTGTAGAGCGTACGAGCTTCGAAGCGACAGACTCGAATGAAATAGATACGGGCACTTCGCAAGAATCCGAGAACGTGAAGAAACTGAAAGAGTTAACGTTCGACGAGCAATCTGACAATAATGTTCATTCCCCCGTAGCACAGGAACAAACTCCGACGTCTAACGAAGTGGAGGTCGCCCAAGAGACGGCTCAAATTCTACCTGCGGAATCATTGAATCGTCTGGACGAGCGGATGGGCGTGGACGAAGCTGTAGAATCGAAAATTTACGCTGCGAGCTCGGCGAAGGAACCGGAAGGCAGTCAAAGGGATGAGCCGTCGTCTCAAGGTGAGCCGGAGATAGTTCAAAGAAATTTGGACTTGCAATTCGAGGAGACAAACTCGAACTCGGAGACTAGTCATGAAACACCGTCGCAGTCGTACGAACAGTTCGGCGTGGCAGTGACTACTGACTCTACCGATTTGCCTAGTCAGTCTGCGACTAAATCCGAGAATTCGAGGGAGCCTTCGCAATCGATAACATACGAGCCCATGGAGACAGACGAAGAAGCGATCGTTACGGAGCCGCCGAGCCAGTCGTTTGAGCATTCAAAGATGAACGAGGCTTCTCAATCGTATGAGACTTCTGCGGAAGAGAGCACGAATGCGCCCACCCAATCTTTCAACGAACTCATGCAAAGTCAGGAGGAGAGAACGACTATGGATGAGGGGATAGACGATCAAACGTTTCCGACGCAAAGCTACGACGTGGGGAAAGCAGAAAATATATCAGAGAATTTGGAAACCGATACGGAAATTAGCCAGGAGGGAAACATGCCGTCTCAGTCTAACGATATCGGTGCTGATGGTATCGGTACATCTTCAGTCTCGACGAATAATTCAGGGCTGAACGAGGACGAAACCGCGAGCTCATCCTACGTGCCGGAAACTCCTGAGAATCAGGAAAGAGACCCAGATCAAGAAAGTGCAATAAGTACATCATCCTGTGAGATTCCACCTTGTGCAGAATTAAACATTGCGTCGTCGAGCGCGGAGCATACTATTATCCATGACAATGGGGTACCTGAGATACCGACATCATCGTACAATTTGAACCCGGACATTACATCGACTCATGTAGATTCCGTGCCGACCTCCAGTTACGAAGAACAGAATGTTTCAACTTCTTATGAGGTGCCGATCTCGATGCCCGGCCTAGGAGAGGCGCCCTCCCAGAATTTCGTCACCGAGAGTACAGATCACAGGAACGAGCCTTCCAGTTATTATGCTCACCATCAGGAAGTAACAGCGAGTTATTATGAACCGGTTGGCCAAGAAACAAATTCTAGGCTGGACGAAGATCCGCAAGAGGAGGTCACTCCCAGTTATTACGAGGGTAACCCTCAAGAAGCGAGTCAGAGCTACTTCAACCCAGAGGAGGCTACGCCGAGTTACTCCAGCCATAACGTTTCTCCTAGTTACTACGATCATAGACCGGAAAGTGAAGCCAGTCAGAGCTACTATTCTACGGACGATATAGAAAAAAGTGAACAATCATCCTCGCAGAACATTGAGGCGTCTCAAAGCTTTTATCAGGAACAGTCGGATGAATTAAAATTAAGACAACAAGGAGAAGCTACCCCAACTTATACCGAACGATATCCAGTTGATTACACATTGGAGAACTCCCCCATAGAAAGGCACGATCTTGTAGAAAGTTCTGTACCAGCCACCAGGCCTACAGAGAGGTAATACATTATGATGGGTAATAGCATTATGCTATGAGAACAGTCCTTGTTTTTATAGACTATTGACATTGCAGCCATTGATAGATAAACTCGAGTCTATTTTCAAGTGTAAATATAATATTAAGATGATAAGTGACTAAATGTAAGGTTATA
>CM052129.1:19177431-19210268 GCA_028454255.1 Halictus ligatus
TATATATATATATATATCGTCAACGGATTTAATCCGTATATAGAATTCGATATGTAAGCAGATTGTAATTAACAAGAAGAGATATGGTTTCATTGAAAAAACACTATGATCTTATTATTATTTGATATACTGAGATATTGTTCATACTTCGGTACAAAGTACCCATAATAACTTCTCTTTTTCACTCTCACACACACACACTCTCTCTCTCTCCCTCTCTTTCTCCTCCCCAAGATATGTTAATACTTTGGCATATGACAAATTTCTTACTATTATACGTTTTTAAATATCATATGCATGCGATGTGTATATTGTAAAGTTTCGCTGTGGATCGTTGGAGTAGTAGTAAAACCTATCGATTGCTCGTTTTGGATTATGTAATTGTTGCAACGAAAATACCATTCGATCTATTAATAATTCGTTTTGCAATTACGACGAACGAGTTACGGTAAAACAATTGTAGAATATTTATACATTGTCACGATTTTTTATTAAAAACAAAGGAGAAGAACAAAGAGTAATCAGATTGCTGCTACTCCATAGAGTTGAATTTTAATAAACAATTTTTTCGTGTAACGCCAACGGACCGGGCTCGAGTGATTGTATAAAAACATAAATGCACAATATATCTTCAATAAAGTACCAATAATGTACGCCCTAAAATATTTGTAAAATACACAAGTAAAGACTTTTTGGGCTATCATTCGAAGACTTAATTTTTCATATAAGTTCTTCACTGTCCGTTCTTTTCGCTCAACAAACTGCCTGCTGATAGAAATTTTTAATGTTGTAAGTAATCACAGGTGCATAGGATTGAGCGGATCCAAGGATCGTGTTATTAGACATACAGTGTTTACTTTGTAGGTACTAGTGTTTACATTTATGAGAAACAAACAAGCCTATTATTTCATCTATAACGATGTGTAATCTGTGTGTTGATGCGATGTAAAGGATAAAAGGATTTTAACATGAAAGTCTGTCGTGTTTGATTCAGATTCGTGCTTGTAAGAAACTATGTTTTAAATTGAAATATTCGGATAATCGTTATTATAGAAACGAATCATCGATTATATCAAAAGGCAATTTATATTTCTGTAATATATTTAAATTAATCAGAATTATTGCATAATTCCATTTATGCAATTTATTTATGTCCGGTACACCGGTGAAAATGTATATTATAACAAATGTTTCTTAATGCAAGTTGAAGCAAATCGTATGTCTAAAATAATTTGTGGATCTCAAACAAGACAGATTTGCCATTGTATCCTAATAGAAATGATTATATTATATTCTTTATAAACTCATGTTATCAAAAATAAATTTGTTTTTATTTCCCGTGGCGTTTTCAATTATGGTCACGTATGTGTATATATTATATTATTGTCAAGAAAAAATATATTAATTGAAAGTTATTAATGTTTTGCGAAAATGAGACATAAACTTGATAAAACGTTTTTTGGGTGAACGTAGGAGAAAATCAATTCTGCAAAAAATGGACTGAATTGTTAATATTAATCATCCTTTGATTTCATTAGATTTGTGTATATTTGTGCATATATATGTACGTACACGTATATATATATATATCTTCCGCTTAAAGAACTTACATAAAAGAAATTATCTGTACCTATGAATAGTTATTATAATTCGAAATGGGGAAATTATAGAAATTACATTTTCTATTAAAAATTTTCTGATACAATCATCAGGTGGGATATATATATATTGCTTCACTGAAGTAATAAAGTGTAAGTGGCATAAAGTGATACTATAAATAAAATAGCATTGCTGCGTTCTTATATCAATAACAATTTGATATTTTCGTCACTAACAATAATTAGCTTTTTATTTCTACAGTGTGCACGACATACAAAATTGTAACTAAGAGATAAAATAAATATATGAATATTTACGTAATAGATTATATGTATAATGAATATGTTTTTGGTGGTATTTGATAATATCCAGTTACTGTTAACTTTATATGAAAAAAAATATTATTTAACCTTACTTGAGACAGCTGTAATAATTAAGAAAGTTGCAATCTATTTTGACTAAGAATTGTATTTAATATTTCTTATGAAGTATAATTTAAATGAATTATTAAAACAAATATTATCAAAAACATCAAAATTCAACCTTTGTTTTATCAGTATCTAGAATATATACAACATTAATTTTTAAAAAATACTTTATATGCAATTTACAAATGTGCAAGAAGTATGATCCAACTATTTGTTATTATCAAAGATTTATTACCTAAAGTAATCCCAAAATACAATAAATTATATTAGATTTATAGACATATAGTCATTTATATACAATATATTATACTTGTAATAGAAAGGAACACAGTCTTTGTGATCGTTATGACGATTGATTTAAATTTATTTTCGCCAGTACTGTGCGAACTTGTGTAATTGTTCCACTAACGCTGCCATAACAGCTGTTACCGACAGGTCCAAAAGATTCTGCACATAATGCACTGCTTCTTCATCACTCAAGTCCAAACGCAATTTATCTTGAACTTTTTTTACAGCTTTATCTGGCTCTAACGCTATGTCTGGTACACTAGCGTCGACCATTAACGAAAATAGATTCAACATCAAATTTGCGTGCCTGCGTAAATGCAAAAACGCAGTGTAACACTGTTTTCGAAATTCATGATAATGTTCTGATCCCACACCTCCCATTGCTTCAACCATTTCTTTGCTTAGTTTCATCGGTGGCGGTAATGGTTTTGGATCTCTACCCAAAATATAACCAAAGTCTATATGAAAGAGTTTTCCTGCAACATAAATATCGGTTCAGTTATTCAGAATTGTCGTAGCTTTTGTATTTTACAATTTAGAAAAAAGAGTTTACCTGAAGTTGTCAAAAGCAAATTGTCCAAATGTCGGTCGCCAACACCAAGCACGTAGGTAATAATACAATAGCCAGCTAAAATAAAAGTTTCTCTGTAGCTTGTGTTAATCGCAGCAACGAAAATCATTTTCTAAAGATGTATAGTTACCACAACTTCGCACGTAAGTATCCATGACTTCGGGTACAACGCCGTAGGGCCCAGTTTCAGAAGGATGATGTTTTCGAAAGAAACTTAATATAGAACCTTCACTAGCTAAAACTTCTGCAACTGTTGTCGATTCGATAAATTGTAAAAACCCGTGTCTAGTACTTGTTGAAAGTACCCTAGAAATACATTAATTTTCACTTTAAATAACACAATACAAAATAAACGGTTCAAAAGATATTTACCTGTATGGAGTAAGTTTTAAATCTAAATTTTCTCTTCTTAATAATTTATCCATAAGCGCTATTGTTTGTAAGATTAATTGATCTTGCCGTAGATCATCGCCATGTTTAAAAATTGCAATGTACTCGCTATTGTCTGTTGTCAAGAAGGTTAATTTTGATGGCATAAGTGCTGATTTGAATAGACTTGCTCTAAAAATAATAAAATGAATATTATTAAAACAAATCAATACTTTCTAAAGTTGAAAGTGAAAAGTTACGATACTTTTCCGGGATGATGCCTTTAATACAAATTTCTGGATCCAAAGGAAAAGGTATTGGTTCAAAATTGGAAAAATTAATTTTGAACGCTGGATCAGGATCAGCTAATAATGCCCTAAGTCTGTCAGTCTTCTTCTTACGGTTTCCGCTTTCCCTTTCAACTGCTTTCACGAGTGCTACTAATTGGTCAATGAATATTTTTTGACGTAAAAGAAACGCTCTTCTTTTTTGCCAAACAGCATTCCCTTGGGCCAGCATCGTCGAGAACATTGCCATTACAGTAATGTACATTTCTTTAACGCGCGTGTCTTGTTTCGCACTTATGGCTGGGTCATTTTGATCTTCGCACTCGATTGAAAGATACCAGTAAAAATAATTCGCCAATGTCGTATTCTGACATGCACGAGTGATCAGAAAAGATGATAAATCCATAAGGGAGTCTTGGTTTGTTGAGAATTTTCCACTTTCCGACTCACTGGACTACAAATTATGCATACTATTTGTAATAAGCTAGAAGTTCGGTTGCTATCTCGTAATAATTCGTAGCCGCCACAAGCCATGAGAATACTTACATTTATCGAAGGTGTAGAAGAATCATTAATTTGTACATCTCTATCTAGTTTCTCAATTTTTTCAGATTCCTTTTCTTTCGTTAAAGTTTGATGTGCTGTTTTAATACTTTCGAAATCTTCGTACTTCAAAGCTTGTACTAATTGCAATAAGTATAACATTAAGTCATCATCAGGGGCTTGGTTTAATCGAGCTATAGCATATCTTCTAACAGCTGGATGAGTGAAGGCTGGTCCAAGCAGTTCTAACGCATCTTCCGGATCCGGTGGAGCCCATAATGCCAACATTTCTAAAGCTTGACGTTCTTCGCCGGCCACTTTCCAATTCACGCATTTAACAAACTTCGTTAAAGCTTTGTTCTGACTGGATAAATAAAACCTGTATTTCCAAATTAGATCTTGTTCCTCGGTAGAGAGAGCTGTTGTCGGAGGATAACTTAATATTATATTTAAAGCGTCGCGTACACTCGAAGTTGGTTTCAATTCTCTGGTGTGGCCACCACTGCGTAAGCTACGGGCCAATTTATGGTGTTTTGCTTCCACAAGATTTTCCTAATAATAATAATATACTTGATAAGCATAATTCAATACATCTGCTAAGAAACATCTTTGAAAGTTTGGAACTATTTTCGTATAAAAAATTATTATTCGGACTTACTTGTAAAATCTCATAATCTGGAAGAGTTACAACATCTGGTTGTGCTCTATGTTGTACAACTTCGTCTCCATCCTTCTCGTAATATACTATAGAGTACTAAAGTAAAAAGATTTGTATTAATGTAATAATACAGATAGATATACAAATAATGCATAATAATAAAACCTGAACTTTAATTTAAAAAAAAAATCAATTTATGAAACATGAAGTTTTCTTTACCGGTATACCATCCATAGTGGCTTCTGGAAACTCAATCATTAAATACAGATATTCGGAAGCTCTCTTCTCTCGTTCATTAATCAATTCGATTTCTCTGAATGTTAATCTATCCAGCCAATCAACTTTGTTCATTTGTCCATTTCTATGTTTCTTCACAAGTTTTGCTAATCGTTGCATCTGTTCTTTCCCATGATCCTTAGTCTTTCCTGGAGTACTTGTAGGTACACTACCATCTGCTTCCACTCCAGGCCATACTCTGAGATCTAACATTCCTTGACGAAATACTCCATGTTTTCCGAATAAAGATATTGTAGTACCACCTACTGGTAGTTGTCTTCCAGGTCCGGCACAATCGTAAAGACTTATACATAACTGAGCATCTCTTGGTAAATCAGAATAAGAAATAGATAATGTCACCCATTGGTTCCAGCTATAAAGCAATTAACAAATAAATAGAATATTCCGATGTAACATATATGGTAAATACTGATAATATGGAACACCTAATTTCAAAAGCTTGCCAAAAATAGAGGAATTTGTTTCTGTTAATGTAATGAAATGCAAAATCATCTATTTACTTTCACATTATAATACAAGTTTGAATTTGAATCGATTTTTCAGAGATACGTTAAACTACCAACTCATCATTTTTGTATATTTGGATACACACGTGAAACTATATGTCAAAATGAATCAAAATCATTTTACTTCTCATTTTCCAATTTATATGCACTATTACGTAAATAGATGAAGAAACTTTAGAATTCCATATTATGTTATATAAAGACAGAGTTATACATACTTCCAACGTGAAGTAAAATGCTTGTAAGCTGTGTGAACAGGTAAGGCAAGTGGTCTGCCACCAGCCCATACCTGCAGGGAAGCTGCTAAGTCTCCTCGTCCACCATTAATACCGTATAGACCAGAATACTTTAATAGAGGGTCTATAAGTAACTTGTCATATTCTGGTCTCTGCCTTTTGCCTTCTAACGTTCCTCTAAAAATGTATTTAACGCATTAAGATCATTTACATTAAGAAGTTTTTCACCTCTCTCTCTCTCTCTCTCTCTCTCTCTCTAAATTCTTTGTAGAGCTATGTTTTTAGTGATTAAAATTTTAAGTGTCTATTGGACATTCGGATTACGCGTTGTAATCCGATCATCTCATATTCGACGATACTGTTAATGATCCATTTGTTTTCGTTAGGAAAACATTTCACAATGCACTCATTACAGTAACCTGACACCAGCGGATACTGACGTTAAATGTATTCAACAGACAATTGAGCCTTACATTTTAATTTGTATCTTCGTGTCTAAAGATGAACTGTACACGTAGAAAAACTTATCGTTAATATCATCCATGATAATATAATTTATGAAATTTAACGCTGATCGCGTTTCACTAATTTACATTTGACATTATTCTACCGTGTCTACCGTGCTTAGGTACGTACATAGCTGCGCATACTACGCGAAAGCATTTCAATAGACAGATGGGTATCGTGGAAAAATTATCATATCGTGATATCTATGACGTTTCCGTTAACAACACAAATGAGGGATAGGAGTAGACCAATCACAAACGAGGGATAGAAGTAGACCAATCACAAACGAGGGATAGGAGTGATCAATCACCATATGGAATTTCACGTCAGACGATCTGAAATACCGACATTGCTAAAAACCAGTTGATTTCTTACACCACAGACGAGGTATAGGAGTAGACCAATCACCCAATGTATTTTTTTGTCTCATGCTCGGGGGGCTCTAGAGCCCCCTTACCATTCCGTGTCACATCCTACCGTATCAGCCAGAACTTGTATTGTGGAATCACAGACGAGGTATAGGAGTAGACCACTCACCATATGGGGCATCGTGTCTCACATGTAAACAACTGGTTTTCTTGCGCCCTCTACGCTGACGAACGATAAATGCTGGAACTAGATCGACAAGAATGATCAAATCTCGTCAAATACAAATGATTGACGCTATCTACATATCTGATGTTATGACTATATGTTCAAATTATATTTTTTTATTTGATGTCATAAAAAATATAATATTAATTCTTACAAATACAATATTAATAATAAATACAATATTAAATAATTATAGACGTTTTTAACATTACGTACGTACGTTTTTAAAATTATAGAAATACAATTTTCATACATTTATTTTATACAGTTTATTTACACATTTCTCCATGCGTATAATTATTATTCGCATTTTTATAATTTTTTAACACTATTAATACGCATCCATTTTGAATATATTTTGTAATTGAGTTTGAAAAAGAAATTAAATTGAAATTTACTATATATTTTCATGTATATTTTATTTAAACAACATAAATTTTAGCTTTAAAGAATCTTGCAAAATATCCATTAAAATTAATTGTGAAATTCGAAAGAGTTAAGAATTAATTAATCAATAATTATGTAGTTGATCGTTTTTTCAAGATGTTAATCTATGTGACTCAGAATGTAGTTGTATTATTTTCTTTCATGTTTTTGGTGAGAAAATAAACGACGAACGCATTGAGCTCGATCAGACTCGCCCAGTCGTGATGCCAAAATCTCGGGACGCCATCCCACGTGGCGGGGGTGGGGGTAAACCCCTCCACCGGCTTGGCCCTACTCAGATGTAGCGTCGTCACATTACCAAAATTTCGAGCGCCTGAACCGCAATCGATTCCTGGTTCGGCGAGATGCACATTTTGCTACAACTTTTAAACTAAAAAAAATATCAATGCGAAATTTGCACTAGAAATTTTTTAAAAATCGGGTTTGATGTCGTATACTGAAACATGTTCTATATTTTTCAAATAATTTTTTTTTATTGATTTTTAAAATAAATTCGAATAAGATGGTCAAAAGTGCCTACAAACCAAATTAATTTTTAGTCGCACCATGCTCAACAAAAAATTACGAAAAATTCATGAATATTCTATCTAATATCATATAAGACTGAGATTTTTTTCATAATTTTTGGTTTGTAAAATCGATTTTTCGAAATAATTCACATTAATAATCACGATGAAACACAAGTAACATAATAACATAAACCTGGTCAACTGAAAACTTTGATATAAAACCGGCAATTTTATACTTTCGGATTTGTTTAAAAATCGAATTTGCAGCCAAAAATTCTATAGAAATTTCAGTCGTGTATGATATTAGGCAGCATATTCATGAATTCTTTCGTAATTTATTGTTGAGCATGGTACGACTAAAAATTAAATTGGTTTGGAGGCACTTTTGACTATATAATCCGGCTTTGTCTTAAAAATCAACAAAAAAATTATTTAAAAAATTTTGACATATTTCAGTATACTCCATTAAACCCGATTTTTAAAAAGAATTTCTAGTCCTAATTTCGCATTGGTACCTTTTTTAGTTTAAGAGTTGTAGCAAAATGTGCGCTTCGCCGAACCGGGAATCGATTGCGTTAATCGGTGGAATGTGTCGAATAGTCGAGCAGGCAGCTTAGACGACGTTACGTCAGAGTGGGGGCTGAGTCGGCGGAGGGGCTACCCCCCCCCCCCCCCGTGGGATGACGTTAGGCGATTCTGGTATCACTGGTCCAGTCCCAGAGTAGACAAGATTCGTTACCGAAACCGTTTTCCATAAGAGTTTTCAATATTAATTTTATCTTCGTTATTCTCCGATTTATAGCGAATTTAGATTCATTTTTATCAGAAAAACATCTCCAACCGGCTCATAATATTTTCATTACGATATTTTTAATAATAAGACAGTTGGGTTCTGGTTATTCATTATTAATAGGCAGTGCGTTACAATGTTGCATTTCGTACTCTCTTCTGATCGTGGTCTTGAGAATTCCAATGGTTCATTGTCAGTCAGTCAAGCAGTTACCGGACACAACAATGTAAGCTTCTAAGCATTGCTTATTAATAAAAATCTAATTTTTGTAATAATTTATTGTCATGGTATGGAAATATGAACAATAAATTGTAAATATTTTTCTGGTAAAAATGAGCCCAAACACGCCATAAATAGAATGAAGAGGTAGTTGAGGAAGTGTGTAGGAATAAAGTGTAAATAAATATACATAATTACGCGGAATATGTACCAAAAAAGTAACATTAATAATGATATATTTAAATACTAGTAGAAATACATAATAATGTTTTTAATATGAATTCTTCCGCATGTGTGTTCAATTTGTGCTTCTTGATGATCCCTACATATACATACATGTACATTATATATGTATATGCGCAGATGATCTCCTAGAAAGAATACATTACAATTAGACATAAAAACATACTTTTACATATGTAATAAATTCTACTAGTTATTGGGCTTTAAAAATCAAGCCACGTTACTATTAAAACCAGATATACCATTATACTTATAATGCAATTGTAATAGCATGCCATTCTTTCAGCTTAGTTCTTCTATTACTTCCCAATGATGTAGTACATGCAGTGGTCAAAGTAATAAAAGTAACAGGATGGGCCACGTGAAGGCGTGAAAGAAGGTCTTATCATCCTAGAGTACATTAAATGTTTACCAACATCAGCATATGTATACAAACGTATACACCACAATAAAATATACGAAGTTATATATTTACACATTTCATTATGTAAAAGAACATTGAGTGTACTCCGAATCGTGAAAAGAAGAATAAATCCAGCAAAAAATCTTTAAGAATATAATACAAAGTCTTTGCTTGATAATAAAACATACAAAACAAAACTGCTACAATCACCATATTCCTTGAGCCAAAGCAACTACAAATGTATTCCAAATATTACAATGCAGCTGTATATATTTCTTAATTGCTTCTATAAAAAAAAAACTTTACAAAATGTTTATTAACCTAGTTTCCAGAATTTCATATACACGACGTATACGCAAATCTCTATGCGTGAAATTCTGAAAATATGATTAACAACTTATTTTAATGAATTTATTATAGACACACTTAAAAAGTATATTGAAATACCAACGGGATTATCGATAAAAATGAAAAAATTTAAACATGTCTGAAATGCGATAGTTTGGAAAATGTTTTCACGGAATTTTTTATACATCTAAATTTATTGCCGAGCCACATTGTATCCTTATGAATTTTTACCGTTAATGTAAAATATACAATATCTTCTATATGTTCAGCACATTCGTCTTGATTAAACCAGTTTGGATACAAGGGTGCAATTACGATCTGCAATTTCCATGTAAGAAGATTTCAATTTTATCGCGTTAAATAAATTTGGGCAAATTCCCGGCCAAATGTCGATTTCCCCGAACCATCGACTAATTATGGATGGACTTGGCAAATGAAAACCAAAAATGTCACGCATTTTATGGTACAAAACGGGAGAAGTGTAGTGCATTGTCATGTATAATTGTTGCTCCTTTTTCGAAAAAATTCGCCACGATTTGAGTTTAAATAATATGAGGATAACAAATGTCAATAAGTACCCGGAAATTCTTTTAGAAA
This sequence comes from Halictus ligatus, assembly GCA_028454255.1. Taxonomy (NCBI): domain Eukaryota; kingdom Metazoa; phylum Arthropoda; class Insecta; order Hymenoptera; family Halictidae; genus Halictus; species Halictus ligatus. Next base: position 19,187,871 of record CM052129.1, read on the forward strand.
TTGCTTTTTCAAACATATATCATCGATATTGCCTGAAGAAAGCTTATCTTGCAATCGGTTTATTGCCTTACACTTTGCCGCAATTGCAAGCGAAGAGTCTTAGATTTTTTCTTCTCTTGCACTAATTGCACCTGGGTTTCCATTAGCTGCTGTTCCAAGCCATTACAACTTTGTATTGATGACATGTAATCCTGTATAGACATAGCGTCTGACTCAGTGCTAAAACTATTATTATTCATATCGGACGAATGAAAAATTTCCGGTACAGCATCTTTGCGCAGTCTACTCGGCGCGTAAAAAAAATGATTAGAAAAATGTTGACTGCACACATATTGATTTTGTAATTTTTTATCAGACATTTCCACCCAATCATCTAAACCACAGTTAATCAGCCACGTTATGCACCTATCACTATCTCTCGTTGGAAATGAATGAATAGAAATATTATTCGTTGCAGTACGGTTTGTTAAATCACAAAAGGGATAAGCACACTTTTTATAGTGAGTTTTCCGTTCGTTCCGCTTCATTGTATGCGAGAAATAGGATAGCAAAGTGATTAAAAAGAAAATAAGCAGATTACGGACCACTAGCTTTCTATAATAGTAAATGCGATATTTACTAAGCGCATGCAATATAAAATAATATATATGTATGTATATGATTTACCTGAATATAAGCTTCCCTACTTAGAAACGTCTCCTTCGATGCACTCGTGTAACAGGCGAAACGAAATTAAAAGGACACAACATTATTTTGTTTCATTCATCGTTTATAGAATCTCCGACATGAGATTTAAAATTCTATCAGCAACAGCGCCGTTGTAGAATATTGGTTCCACAATACAAGTTCTGGCTGATACGGTAGGATGTGACACGGAATGGTAAGAGAAAAATACATTGGGTGATTGGTCTACTCCTATACCTCGTCTGTGTCTCGACATTGGGGCCGTTACCGACCGGTCCCAGCATCCACCTGGCACCCACTTTGAGACTCGCAGTTTAACACGGGGGCTGACAGTCTTTTTAAATATCTCGTCGGTGCCATAAATGTCGTCACAAGGTTATTCAGAATAGTAAATAGTCTATTCGATATACATATATGTACATTGTTCTTACTATTCCTTTTTTAAATAAAGTAAATTGTAAGGAAATAAATACACATTTCATATTATCAACATCTAACATTATAATTTAACTTTTTCCAAATTACAATTGACAAAATGAGTTAGTGCTATTTAAAATAATAGGAGTAAAGTCAAATTGAATGGGTAATAAAATATTCATACAGTAGTTCATAAGATACGGCGAGGACTCAATTTTTCCCTCCAATACTGTAGCTTCATGTGTACTGCGACAGACAGTTATCTGGTAGATGATATATTCTTGGAACAGGACTTGTTACCTGAAGACGGATGTATAAGTATAATATGATCTAAGGTTGCAACCCTTAACCAGTTAGCTGTTTTTGACGTGTATACTCGTCATGAAGAAATGACAATATATTTTGTGTTATGACGAGTATACACGTCAAAGACCTTTTTAAAGAGGTCGCAACAACTAACTGTTTGAGGTTCTGTGTATACAATGATGCAACTCTTAAGACAAGTAGATTTTGACAGCAGCGATCGCATTGTCCTTATCGTATTTATACCCGACGACCCCCGTGGGCGTAAACATTGTTAGCCAATAGAGGAGGTCAGAGAAATGAGTGGGTGATTGCATCCTAGCCCATTGTCTTAGGATGGAGTCGAGGCTGACCCGAAGGGCAAGCTCCGTAAAAATATGTATGTACTGGGCCTAAGGGTTTTTTCGCAATTAAAAGTCTCCAATAGCTCTGAGTCGCATATGACTGTTTATAACACGTAAATTGCTATTGAAGGAGGAGCCAGAACTCTAAAAGAGGACTTTTTTTTTTTACAAAAAACGTACCCTAATAAATTTGTAGGGGCCTGATTTCGACACTAATCCAGGGACGGCTGAAATTACTAATTGTGAAACTTCTTCAAAAATAGAGGAATTCAGTTGCCCGTGTCGTAAACCACCTCCCTACAAAAAATTGGCAGAACTATGCTTTCGCGTCCTAACAACGGTAAATGACAAAGGAAAAGTCTACAAGTAGCATATATTAAATGATATGAACAATGTTTATAAAATATGTTCAGTTCCATAAATTTACCATACAAAATATTACTGTACAAAATGTAAAAACTATAAAAAGAAACAAAAGATACACAAAAAATTAAAACAGTACAAAAATATACAGAAATATATAAGAAATATAAAAAAAACGTTTTCTTTTGAACAGTGATGGTTGTCATCCTCGTTATTCGTCTATTTCTTTTCTATCATGTAGATTTTCACCTAGAAGAAACGAATTGTAATTTTGGACCCTAAAATAACATGAAATAATTAATAGCTAATTAATCTTAATTACTTTACCTAAATACGATAATTTTATGGATTGTACTAGCATTCGCGTTGCAGGTGTTACACGGTCGCCATACCATTCCAAATTCGTAAAAACATTCTCAAGATGTTTTCTTTCTTGCGCACTTAACGGAATTCCGCTCGTTTGAAGTCTTACAGCTGCACCTTCGACTCTGCCATCCTGAACCCTGTTATCATGGTTCTCGTTCCATCCTTCATTTCCGTTTTCGTTCTTGTCTTCGTTCCTGTATTCTATCCTAACTTCTCCTTCCCTTAAACATCTCCTTTCTTTTTCATTGCATGCAGTTAAAAAATCTGTTATGTCTACTGTTGTTACATTATGCAGTGAAATTTGTGACATAATTTCTTGCATTTCTTGAACCATACTGGTGTCTTCGTCTTCCTCTTCTCCTCCTGTTCCGATTCCTCCATGAATTCGTGCGTGCAGAAGAAATTTGTGCCAGGAATTTTTTATGTTATTGCTTGTTACATCTGCCCAGGCATTAGCTAGCATGTGTATGCAATCTTTTATGGAGTAGTTTAAATAAAATTCTGTTGTTCCACCTGCATATGTTGCAACATGTTTCATTAACTTATGCCTGAAACATTTTTTTGTTTTTCTAATTACTTGATCCATAGGTTGAATCAAGGACGTTGTATTTTGGGGCAAATATTTTATTTCTATATAGCTATCATCTATGTAATTGAAAGGAAGCTTATGTGCTTCAAAATTGTGAACGAGTAAAATTACTTTACTACAAATTCCTTTCTCTAATTGAAACAATTGCACACTTTCTTTAAAATGGCTGAACCAGTCCATAAATAATTGTTGGTCCATCCATCCATTTTTTTGTGATGCATAAATAACAGGGAGCCGATTTGTACCATTTCTTAAAGTTCTCGGCCTCTCAAACTTGTGAATGAAGAAGGGCATAAGTTTATGGGTTCCAGTTGCATTTGCGCATAAAGCGATACAAACCCTCTCCTTCTTCTCTTTTTGGCTGCTCACATAGCCTTCTTCATTACTTTCAAGGGTTTTCGATGGTAGAGCCTTCCAGAATAATCCAGTCTCATCCATATTGTAAATGCATTCCAAATCGATTTGCTCTTCCTGAATTTGTTTTTTAAATTCACTTGTGAAGCTATGCGCTGCAACTTCATCAGCATTTAATTCTTCCTGAAACGGATGGATTAGACGAATATTGTTGCGTCTTTTAAATTTTATAAGCCACCCGGTGCTCAGTTTGCAAATTGATTTTGACTCTAAACTACCATGTAGTTCACGAGCTTTCTGTAAAAGCAGCGCATCAGATAGTTTGTCTCCTAAAGTTCTTCTCTCAACGAACCATGAATATAATTGTCGCTCCAACTCTGGAAATAGTGGTTCCTTCATCCTTTTGCGTTTTCTTAGGTCCTTATTCTCTCCAATCCGAATAATGCTAGCAGCCTTCCTCCGTATGCGTTGAATTGTTTTTCGATTTACATTATACAATGCAGCCACTTGTTGAACAGACGCTGTCTCTAAATCCTTTAGTACGTCCATGCGTTGTTTTATGGTTAAAGTAACACGTTTGCCAACCGACATTTTAAATAAGTATAATAACAATGATAAAAAAGCAACCAACAAGATAACAATAATTCACATTTTGGGTCTGTCGAACCCGTCAACAGTTGACACGCAGATGTCCAGGATATCCTGCAGCAAATTTTAAGGGTTTTTTTCAGTTATTTTCGATATGTCATAAAGCGTAGCCTCGATGAGTGATTTCCAGAAAGAAGGTAACGGTTCATAGACACCAAAGGACCTTCGACCTGGAGTCACTCGACATGGTTGCCAAAAACAATGGAAACACTAGTTCACAGGAAACGACGAAAAACTGGAATGAATTTAAAAATGATTAGGAAACCTATTTAAAATTTTTATAAAAGAATCACTAAAAATGAAAAAGTGTCGTCACTGCGTACTATTGCTTCACCGATGTACCTGACCCCGTGTTACTTCTCAAGAAAATTTTATTAACGGAAAATTATTGTAAATATGATCCGAATTGTATCATGTTTCTTATCATTTTAATCAGAAGAATGCCTCGAATATGTCGGTCAAAGTCCCATATATAAAACAATAAAAAATAAAGTTTTGTTATTGGATTTGGTCTTACACCAAACACCCGACTCGTATTATGTTTACACTCCTCGGCGACCGAGGCCACTCGAGCTTCGCTGTCCTTTTCTACGTTCAGCAGTGTATCAAGGAATAAGTATCTTCCAGCCGATATATGTCCTTGGCCAGACCATTGGTGAGATATGGGCAACGTTTCTCGCGCATGCCCAGCGATTTTAGCATCAGTGAAGTAAAATTCTGGATAAAATAGGGTACCTTAATCACCCTGTGAAACTTTTAAAAATTATGATTTCATTTTTAAAATAACGAACTCTACGCCTCTTTATAACTCTGTCTGCAATATTAACCGCCATTGTATAATAAAGCATTAACAATAGCTTCGTAGGGCACTCGTCTCGTCTCGGAACAGTTGTTTCGGTATTTCCCCGCCCATACCTCTGCCTCACTACTTACCATTTCCTCATAATATAGATACGTTACTGTTTTGAGCGTGCATGCGCTAGAAAATGCAACCCATTTCTTATCACTGTGTCTAATACAACGATTCTACTACACGCATGCTTCGTCTCATACACTATTCACAATTTTGAATTACCTTGTGACTAATGATAGTCACTAAGATCTACTAAATTCAACTATCGACTACTTACTATTTAGTTGCGGCATACTATGTACTATTTAATCGATAGTTTTCAGTCAACTGAATTGCTTTACTGGTTATGTTCTCGATATTCGACGCTGTTAATGCAAAGACTTTGTATATCTATCATTGCATGGTTCATTTTATTATTGGAGTTAACTTTTATTTAGTTATTACTTAGTATTGTTAGGTTCTTCAAATATAAGATATTTCATATTTATTTATATTTTTCGTAGTATAGATTATTCTTCGTAGAAAATTAATTAATCTAACCTTAAATTCTTATGGTCTCTATGAAGTTCATCCAGATTTACTGAATGTCAACATTTTAAAAGATTAACTGATTTAGGTTTTTTGCTAAAAGTCGATTTATTCTTTCAGATATGAAAGACTTTTTCTGATATAATTAATTTTTTTAATCTATCGATTACTTTAACCACAGACGAGGTATAGGAGTAGACCAATCACCCAAAGTATTTTTTTGTCTCACGCTCAGGGGGCTCTAGAGCCCCAGTACCATTCCATGCACATCCTACCGTATCATCCAGAACTAATATTTTACAATGGCGCTGTTGTTGATAGAATTTTAAATCTCATGTCGAGAATTCTAGTTCAGACACCACGTGGATGCTAGGCCTATAGGATGAATGAAACAAAAGAATGTTGTTTCCTTTTAATTCCCTTACCCCTGTTACGCGAGTGCGTCAAAGAAGATGTAATGTAATAATAATAATCACGTAACGTCTCCGGCTGAGAATATTTTGGTTCCGGATCGAATCCCGCATGGAATCATTTTTTTTTCCTGAAACACTTTTTTCTTGTTCTTTCTACTACACCAATCTTCTTGCCCGTGCAATTACACTTACAACAGTGTAATAACATAATAATAAGAAATTAAATTAGTTCAATATTAGCCAAATTAAGAACGTAGTTTAAATTTAATTTGAAAAAATACGACGTTGATATCACTAATCATTTGACTATTTAATTACTACCTATTCAATCTACTTCTGATATCCCTTGTCATTTGCAGCATATAATACATTCTAATAAATTTAATTATTTGGGATTGTAAAAGATTGAATAATGATATTCATAATAAGTAGTTTTGAACATTTTTTAAGGATAATTAAATTTAAAAAACAAAAAGAATTATTTAAAAATGCAAAATATATTTCAGTATATTGTTGGATTCCGTGTTTGGAAATCGAGTACAACAGTTCATAATAAAATCGAGAAGAGTTTTATTTAAGTGTATACACGGTGGCGAGTTTAAGGTACAACGACGTAACCTTCTGCACTGAAATATGCAAGAAGAAGCTCTGATTCTGCTTCGACGGGCTGATGTGTGTGCGTGCGTGCGTGCGCGCGCGCGCGTGTGGGTGTGTGTGTGGTTCTTGAGAGGAAAATGTGGAGGGGACTATAGAAATGGCTTATTGTGGAAAGGATCACGTGGAAGAGAGAAAGTCTAAGGATCTGTTTGGTCCTGATGATTCAAGGGTTTTGGCTGACGTGTCTATGGCATGATTATCATGATGCGTTGGTGTTTAACTAGGGCCTAGGGTTATCGGATATACAACAATATATCATTAAACCCGATTCTTTTTCATTTTTTAAATTTAAATTTCACTTTGGTATCTTTTTTAGTTCAAAGGTTAAAACAAAATGTGCGCCTCGCCGAACCAGGAGTCGAATGCGTAGCGCATTCCAGACAGAGTTGGGCACTATTTAGATAACAAATTATTTAATTAACGATTCGAATAAAAGATATTTTATCTTCATTCGTTATTTGAAGGTTCAAATAAAAAAAAGTATCTTTGTCGAATAACGAGAATTTTTTTTATTCGAAGCGGATTTATTTGAATATGGAATCATTTTTTCATCTTTTATCTGTATCTTTTATTCGAAGGCTTCGAATAAATCTTCGAATAACTTTTGCCAGATCAAATAAACGGCGACGAGGTCCGACGAGCGCCGAACTTCAAAGACCCAGCGACTAATTAACGGCATACAATGTAAGCAGATGGAGAATCGTGCACGAATAGAAGTTTAAACTTTTAGATTTTTCAATATACCTCCATAAAATTGCGAAGAGTGAATTGAGGGGCTTTTCCTGATGAAAATGAGTCCAAATTCGAGCGTAATCGAACAATTTTATTGATACGTAATGTTACGATAAAAATTACAATCTTGTTGAAGATAGTCCAAATGATATCGTGTTTGGAGTCATTTTCTTCTGGATAAGCTCTATAACTTATTCGTGTTAAAAATACTATTCGCATAAAAAATATGAAAGCTTAAATTGCCAATAATACTCGATTAGTTTGATTACGTTCGAGTTTGGACTCATTTTCACCAGGAAAAGCTCCTCAATTCACTCGTCACAATTTTATGAAGGTATATTGAAAAATCGATCTCGTACTAAAAGATTCTCGACTGGAGACGTTACGGTCTGCGCCAACCGAAACTGTTGAGAGTCACAGTGATATATTGAAATGTAACGCAAATAAAATATTTTATATTGCAGTTTTAAGTTTCTACACTGTTTTCCTGAATATAAAAATGTTTAATATAACATAATACATCTACAAAACGGTCAGAAGGAATCGCAACAATTGATTTTGTTTCTTTTTAACGACGATGCAATTTATAAAAAATTATGAAAAAATTAAGAAAAATTGTTTCAATAATATCTAACTACTGAATTTTTATAAAACTGGTATCTCTGAAACTTCAATTCGAAATGTACACTTTCACCAAATGATTGGACATCCAATTATCCAATTTTCTTAAACATGTGTGCATAATCTGGAAAATCTGTAAAAAATACACATTAATAATCACGATGAGACACAAATAACATAGTAACATAAACGTGGTCAACTGAAAACTTCGATATAAAATCGGCTTTCGGAGTTGCTTAAAAATCGATTTCGCAGCCAAAAATTTTGAAAAGATTTCAGTCGTGTAGCATATTAGGTAGAATATTCATGAATTTTTTCGTAAGTTTTTGTCAAACATGGTACGACTAAAAATTAATTTGGTTTGGAGGCACTTTTGACCATCTTATCCGGCTTTGTCTTAAAAATCAACAAAAAAAATTATTTAAAAAATATAGAACATATTTCAGTATACGCCATTAAACCCGATCTTTAAAAAAGATTTCTAATCAAAATTTCGCATTGATATCTTTTTTAGTTTAAAAGTTGTAGCAAAATGTGCGCTTCGCCGAACTGGGAATCGATTGGGCTAATCGATTGCGGCTCAGGCGCTCGAAACTTTGGTAACGTGAATTCGGTGAAACGCGTCGAACAGTCGAGCAGACAGCTCACACGGCAGAATAGAGGTACGCTTGTGTGTAGCGCGCGCGCAGTAGAAGCAATGTAAGGACACGACGGTACGCGAAGTCCCCCCACCCCCCGTGGAAGGCGTCACACGATTCTGGCATCACGGCTTAACGAGGCTGATCGAGCTCGATGAATGCGGCAGTGTTCATATCTGTCGGACCGTAGCGTTCGTCATTTATTTTCTCATTACAAACGTGAAAGAAAATAATACAACTACGTTCTGAGTCAGTAATGAAATACGACATATCGCAAAAAACGATCAACTACATAATTATTGAATAATTAATTCTTAACTCTTTCGAATTTCATAATTAATGTCAATTGATATTTTCAATGATTCTTTAACGCTACAATTTATGTTGTTTAAATGAAATATACATGAAAATATATAGTAAATTTCAATTTACTATAATATTTTAAAGAAATGTGAATAATAATTATACGTATGGAGAAATATTATTAACGTTCAAGATTTATGAAAATTGTATTTCTATCATTTGGAAACGTGGTATCTATATTTATTAATATTGTATTTATAAAGATAATTGTAAATATATAACATAATGACATCAAATAAAAAAATATAATTTGAACATATAGTCATAACATCAGATATGTAGATAACTCGTCAATCATTTGTATTTGACCAGATTTGATCATTCTTGTGGATCTACTTCCAACATTTATTGTTCGTCAGCGTAGAGGGCGTAAGTAAACCAGTTGTTTACATGTGAGACACAAAACCCCATATTGGTCTACTCCTATACCTCGTCTGTGGTAATATATTTCTCCAAATAAAATGCGTGTTATCTCTTTCAGTATTTATTTTAATCTGTTGCAATTTGTTATGTCAATAATTTTGTTGGTAGGAAACCAAAACGAAAATAAGTGTTAACGACTAAATATAAACAAATTAATCGATACAGAAATCTACATTATCTATAACCGCCACAGTTGTTTACATATGAGACACGAAGTCCCATACGGTGATTGGTCTACTCCTATATTTCGTCTGTGGTACTACGTCAGAAATCAACCAATGAGAAATCAGAACGAAATCTGTAGGTTCTTTGCGGACGTAATAAAACGAGTATTATGTGTCTCAAAATTATTAAAACCATAAAATAATTATTAAAATAACAAAAATATATAAATAAAAGAAAATGTAAAGGGTGAAAGGAAAGAACGAATCGTAGTAGCGGGGCGCTACTTGTTCCAACGCACAAATATGATTGGCGATTTCAAACGAGTTACACGTTTTCCTATCTACAAACACACATCTTTCAACCAACCTCTGCTTAGTGGCAACGTTTCAATTTCCTTTTCGGTTTCAGTCGGGCAGTGAGTTGGTTCTTTTCTGCAGACGCTCGTGGTATATGCGCAACAATAATGTCGTGAGTATTGAATCTTTTTATATCTCAACAATCGAACATTATAATGAATTTTTGTTGTTCAGAAAATTTGTTTCAACCTTTATTGTAAACATAATTATTAATATTTATTAGAAACGAATGTGATTTCTAATTTTTAGATATTTAATAACATGATCTTTTGTTCTGGTAACATTTCATGATCACATGTTCTCTACTCTGTCGTTCCAATCCAATAGTATAATGTTCATATTAATTATGATTTTGTTTAACCATATGTATTCTGATTTCTAGGTCCAAAGTATCACGCGATACTCTCTATGAGTGTGTGAATACAGTAATTCAAACTTCACAAGATAAAAAGAGGAAATTTTTGGAAACTGTTGAGCTTCAAATTGGTTTGAAGAATTATGATCCACAAAAGGACAAACGTTTCTCAGGCACCGTCAAGTATGTTTCTACCTGACATTGAGGATTCTTTTCGGTTTATAATGGCCATTAAGTAAATGACTTTTTTTTTAATTAACACCCGAAAAGGCTGCCTCATGCTTAGTCAGGGAGCTAGGTTTTTACCTGGCGGACCTTTACCCAGGGTCTTAAATAAATTGGGAAGGTTTTTTTACCGTTACTTTAATTACAGGATCATGAATCATGATCCTGCTGGTAAGTTAATACATAATACGGTGCTATATCACCGATTCAAGTATATAAACCAATGTTCAATGATGGTAATTCATATTGCATGTATTATCTGAATCAGTTATGTGGATCACTTAAATGTAACTGAGAACATTGATTTTCGTAGATACTTCCATTTTGAACATGTTGTGAGAACAATCACAGTCTTATTTTTTAAACGATCATAGCTTTTTATTACATTTCTTAATTTCTTATTATCAATATTATTTATTATTACAGAGAAATATAATTTTGCTACATGAAATTGTTTAAAATCTAAATTGGCGTGTTAATTTTTAAAATGGTTTTGTTATCACTGTACCACGTTTTAAACATGAAAACATAGTTGTCTAAGAACTGTAAATTGACCTTTCAATTCTTTTTTGTTAAAGGTTGAAGAATATCCCAAGACCAAAAATGCAAGTTTGTGTTTTGGGTGACCAGCAACATTGTGACGAAGCTAAGGCTAACAATATTCCATACTTGGATGCTGAAGCATTAAAGAAATTGAATAAAAATAAGAAGCTTGTAAAGAAGCTAGGTAATTGTTTGTTTCTAATTATATTCGTTGAATACTGAATGTTCTATGAAAATTGAATGAAATTCAAATTGAAATTTTCTACTGAATGGTTATTGTACAGATAATCGTACTATTCATTATTATTCCTATCTTCCAAAAAGCACCACAGCTGATTTATAATTGCAGCTATGGTCGTCTAGTGGAAGAATATTAAATTCTTCACATGGTGAGGGCGTTGTGTACCGTTGCAACGTACCTCAATCCGTGTCGAGACAATTTCCAAGTTTAAATTCAGTGAATACTTATGCTTATCGTATATCGTTATTTATTAAATTTGCACTACTTTTGTTGCAGCTAAGAAATACGATGCTTTTCTGGCCAGTGAATCTTTAATTAAGCAAATTCCTCGTATTCTTGGTCCGGGTCTTAACAAGGCCGGTAAATTCCCTGGTCTTCTTTCTCATCAAGAGTCAATGGTGGGAAAAATTGACGAAGTTAAAGCCACGATCAAGTTCCAAATGAAGAAGGTATGAATTTTAATTTTAACTATAATTTAAAGATACCGTATGTTTTACACTAGCAATTTTCTACAAAAGCATAAACAATCTTTTCCATTACTTTAATATAATTCTAACAAATTTGTTTACAGGTATTGTGTTTGTCGGTTGCCGTAGGACACGTGGGAATGACACCAGATGAACTGGTACAAAATGTACATCTTTCGATTAACTTCTTGGTTTCGTTGTTGAAGAAACATTGGCAAAATGTACGTTCTCTTCACATAAAATCTTCTATGGGACCTCCTCAAAGACTATATTAATTCAATTAATATGGAAGTTCTTGAATTCTATTAAACAAATAAAAGAAACTCAAAATGAATTACATTGTCTGTTTATTGTAACAAACGTCCTAATATATTTCTAAATTGTTGGGAAGAGATAATTGTATATGTATATATATACATATATATATATAAGTATTAAGCACCTCTACATGTCTGCGCTTTTCTAAAAAATGTTACTTTAAAAATATACAGAACATCTTATTGATAAGAGAATTTTTTATTGTACATATTGTATATATTTCATTAGCATAAAAATAATAAATGAACATCTTCAGAAAAATATATTTGATAGAATTTTCATTTTGTATCCTTTAATAATTACAGAAATTCCTTTTAACGTGCATGAGTATATAGAAATAGTAAAGTAATACAGAAGAATGTTTGACGTGAAATTTTTGTAGGTCTACTCTAAAGATTCTTTAACCTTGGGATTAACGCGTGTTAAAGGGTAGTACTATCATACAAATTCTATTTTTGGCTACCTTTGAGGGGACAAGTTTAAACACTCCCCTTTCAAAGAGCACGTGGTCTCCAATTTCGCCTCATAAGCAGCTTCTTATGCGGTCGTAGAAGTGAAAATATTCCACCCATATTCTGTTTGACGATAGAACGCGATGCGATTTAGATATCGCCAAATCGATTACAAAGTGTAGTTATCAATGATCTGAATTCTGGATTGCGAAACGTACACAACAGAGAAATTCTTATTTATGTGACAACAGGTATAAATATTGTGTAGTTTACATATACATATATATGTATATATACCATGTGGCAGAATGAACAAATTGTTACTGTTATCCTAGTGTGATAATTTATCTGTTTATATTTTGTATGCATAAATAATTTCAATTATACGCTGCACTTACAATATACAGTTTCAACTAACGCGATAACATCTACCTGTATGTATTGATACAAATGTGTTTATCAATTTTCTCAACTTGTCTATGGTAACCGATTGTCGCGAAGATCTTATGAACAATCAGCGAAAAAATATTAGTTTAAAAATGATGCGAGTGGTAGGAAAGCCGTGTTGAAACTGTAAATAGTAAAGTAAACAGTAAACATTATGGTCGTGTTTGTTTAATAAAGTAGTGCAGAGTGCACTCTCGACGGATAACTACATATAATGAACTAAAGATTCTTATCGGCGATATCAATGACCGGAGGGGGATAAATCTAAAGCTGTCAGTAAGTAGTCAGTCAATGATTATCGGAGAAACAGCGTGAACGTACCACACGTTTTTAAAATTGTCTTTTCTAACGTCGTAAAATATCGTCATAATGTGTTGGTGAACGAAAACGAATAAAAATGAAAAGTTGTTTTGCTTCAGTGAAATAAAGGTGATATGAGAGTATGCAGTCTAACAATGATCCGTACCAAAATATTCTTGATGGAATTATGATTGGCATGGTAATAGCATATCAATCGTGTCTGCGAAATCATTCGACGAACAAAAGCTTTTGTCTTTTTTTGTATCATACTTACGACCTTTTGAATTGCGCGAACGACTTCAACCGACGGGAAGTCTTTACTATAGAAATAGTTTATTAAAGAAAATGTTATGAAATCGAAGGAGATAGAATGTACAGCTACCTCGGAAAGTAAATTAAAAATTTTTGATTTTTCTTATTATAATAAATTTCCAAATTTTTATTTAAATATTTAAAATCGTGGAAGCGTTAAAGTACTTTCCATGGCGACTGTAATTTGTTAGATGGGATTTTATTAAAAAAAATTATTTAATAATTCTTTTTAAAATTTTTTAATTTTAATTATTTGTTATTTTATTTTTTCCTCTCCATCGGAATTTTATGTAGAATTTTCTATCTTTAAATTAGTAAACAAAAGAATTTCATATTGTTACGGGAGAAAATCGGAATTTCCATTTTTTAATTAAAATTAATTTATTTTTAGCTGATTACCATATTCATACGTCATTGTAATGAGCGCAATTCGTGCGATATACTGTTTTTGTAATTTTTAAATATGATATACGTTAATGTTAAATTTATGTTGGAATGTTAAAATTTTCATTTCGGTTTTCAGTTTTCTAAGAAACATGATATTGAAGAAACAATTGCGATACTTGATTTGCGTCCTACAAGTTTTGTATGTATTAGCCAAAAACAATTCGATTGAATTAGGAGAATATGACACAACGACTTTTGAGACTAACGATGCATATGTTCAATCATCGATGAAGATCGAAGATTTTCCGGATGAAACAACAGAGTTCGATCGAAGCGAGCACCTGTTGAATGATCACCTGAATAGCAATGGTGCTAACATGCCGAGTCCCGACGTGCCAATCCTCGACTTCCATGAGAAATTTGAACATTCGTTTAATTCGAAAGACAAGTTAAATGAATTGAACGATACAGAAAATGAACAAATGATGTGTAATTCGACAGGTACCTTTTTGTCATAAAATTAAAATATTTTTATATATATACACTAACGAGCAAAACTGAGTCTACACTATTTGAAGCAACATAAATTTTTAAAAATTAGATCAAATGACTTGAATGTTATTGAGAAGTTAGAAGGATTAGTTTATTAAACGAGGTGTAAAAAATTTTTGAAAAAAATTTGAATTGTCCGGAATCGCAAAAGAAATAGTAAAAGTTGGTTTTTTCAGCTTTTTTATCTTAGCCTGTATTGAAAATTTAAAGAATGTATTTGATTCGCTCGAATAAATTATATCCATGCTGAAAATTTCACCCATATTGGTTAATTCGTTTATGAGTTATAAACGATTAAAAGTGGAAAAAATGCCATTTTTCACGTTTTTCGACTTAAAATCGCACTTTTAATCATTTATAACTCGTAAACGAATTAACCAATATCGATGCAATTTTCAGCATGGACATAATCTATTCAAGCGAATCAAACATATTTTTTAAATTTTCAATACAGGCTCAGATAAAAAAGGTAAAAAACCAACTTTTACTATTTATTTTGCGATTCCGACCAATTCAAACTTTTTTCAAAAATTTTTTACACCTCGTCTAATAAACTAATCCTTCTATATTCTCAATAACATTCAAGTCATTTGATCTAATTTTTAAAAAGTTATTTTGCTTCAAATAGTGTAGACTCAGTTTTGCTCGTTAGTGTATATAGCAACTTCTGTCTACTGTTTAATTATTTTACACATTTGAAAAGTCGTAAGTTATTTTTTTCAATTAGCAAAATTTGACTAGTTCTCAGAATCAATAATAAATGTATTTTCTAACAAAACTAATTGTAGTTGAGTATTATTTAGCAATTGCTAGATAGAATATTTTAAACCATATGCAACAACTGCATAACAGGTCTCTAAAGGCAATCTATTTATTTGCAGTTCCAACAGCACCAATATTATCTATGGAAGACTATTCTGCATCCAAAAATGAAATCTTATCCTCTTGGAAAATAATGAAGAACGGAAGTAATTGTATTTTGATTCACTTAAAGACTACATGTTATTATGTAGCAACTAATGGTTATGGGTATGATAGCATAAACGGAAGTGCAATGGCATCTATAAATTCCAGTATTCACAATGAATTCCTTATTATAAATTCAACAGTTGAAGAGATTAATCCATATACAACGTACTCATGTTCAGCATATGTTACTAACGAAGCAGGAATGAGTGCATACAGCGATGCAACGAATATAACTACATTAGAAGATAGTAAGTACTTGAATGTATTGTAGAAATAAATAAATCAAGCAATAAAAATGAAACAATAATAGGACTGATTTATATTTTTACATATAATCTTTCACTTTTTAGTACCGTCTATACCTGCATTTAATGTTACAAACGTAACGCATTCACAGTTTATAATTGTATGGGAATCACCAACATATGTCCCAGGAAGTCTACAAGAGTTTGAAATTACTCTCGAGTGGGAAGAACGTTTTATAGTGCCGGATTGGTGTGAAAGCTCATCAAAAAAAGTGACAAAATCTTTTGCTGCAGTAACTTTTTTTTTTAACTATGTAAAAGCAGTAGCATATACAGATTATAAAGTAAAAATCAGAGCAAAGACAAATGCAGGTTGGGGAAATTACAGTGAATATTTGACATTTCAAACTCTACCAAAAGGTATACTCGCATTGCACCGTATTACGTGTATTTAAAAAATATCTAATTTTATTACGCCAGTGGTATTTTAGTTTCAGATGCAGTATCAAACTTTTCATTGTTGCTTACTGCTGATGAAAATAATTCAGATCGTTTGGATGCTGTTTTAACATGGGGCTTCCCATGTTCCCCAAATGGAGAAATAGAGTACTTTAATGTGTCTGTATATGGGATTAGAAGTAACCACTCGCCTCATTCGTTCTCAGTTCAAAAATACATTCCAAATAATATTACAAGAAATGATATATTTGTTATCAACTTGAAAGAATTACAAGCAGAATACAATTATAGCGTAGAAATATCTGTTAAAGTGGAAGATGTTCAAGACTTAGGAATACCAGAAAGAAGTAATATTTTGTACCCGGCTGGTAGTATGTATTTATTTTTCAATTTTTTATGTTTGTTATATTATTTATATTTGTTTACTATTTTTCATACATTTTCCATACTTCTTTAGTACCGTTTCAACCAGACGAAGAGTATATAAAATCTATAACTATAGACCCATCTAAGGCACGAAGATCTACGACATCAGCCACGCTTTTGCTTCCATTATTTCCTGATACAAATGGTGACATTATTTTTTATTCTATTATAGTATCGAAAGCTGAACATAATATTGCATCAAACGCTAGATACAATTTTACAAAGCTTACATGGCCAAACATATCTTCTTGGGAAGAATCCATGCTACAAGATTTCACAGTACTGTATCAAGCCACTAGAATGTGTTGGGATCCTTATCGTAGGTGATACATTTTCAGAATAAGTATATCATTTTATTAAAAAATACATATGTAATTGAATATTTATGTTTTTCTGTAGCTAATTATGTTGCTGATTATGGTGACGTAAAAGCAGTGAAATATGTACTTGGTGAAGATACAAATTGCCAAGAAATTTCTTCGAACACCAATAAACGAGTTTATTGTAATGGACCTCTTAAACCGAATACATGGTACCATGTTAGAATGAGAGCATTTAGTCGTGGTGGTTATGCTGACTCTACTATATTTGTAATAAAAACCAGTACGTAATTTACTGTAATACTTACTGTTTCGAATTTTCACTGTTAATTAAATATCTCATTTACTTCCAGATGCTGAAGTAAATATCGGGCTCGTTAGCGGAGTTGTTTTTGGTATTTTATTTTTAGGTATTTTAACAACTATGATGCTATTAGTACGCAGGTGTTCACTCCAAGAGTAAGTACAATGTCAATTTTGTTTAAGCTCAAATGTTTCTTATAACGACAAAATCCGTTTTAAAATATATACTAATTTACTAGTGTAAATTTCAGATATTTAATCATGGTTCAAACTTATTATGGTTTTACATACGCTATATTCGCTTTATTAAATATTATACTTTTTGAAAGATATTCTTTTTTAGACTATCAGTGTGTGTACACTGAAAGAAATTACCTGAACATTAGTGGGAAATAATCAATATTTCTCTTGTGACTCAGAAGATCACTATAGTTAGTAACAACAAGGTCACTAAATGCAGATGTCAACTACACATATTAAAATATACATTGCACTACGTTCAGTAGCCACCAAACTTACTTAGTCATGTAGTAAAACTTGTTTCATTACAATTACTGTGTTCAATGAATGTGATGTTGTTAAATGTCAAAGCAGCAGACGTTTTGTCATAAAGTTTACAGAAAAATATTAGCATACAATTGTGACCTTGAGTTGAGAGAAAAATGCGTTTCCATTGTCTTCTTTTATAAAGTTTGGGTATTGTTTCAATATTTAATTTGTATTTAAAATTTATTCGGCAATTAATTTATACTTCTTTTTGTTGAATATGTAAATCTACAATATAATGTGTTAGTGATCTTTTTGTTAATGTTGTTATGTAAAACACATTTAAAAGGAACATGCTGATATAATTAGAAAATTGATTTGATATTATTTATTTTTTTGTGCAGAATACTTCAACGATTTCTGCATTCTAATATGTCCAAATCACCAGTTCCTGTACCTTTTTCGAAGAAAAAATTTATAGCACATTGTCAACAACTTATTGACAATCCAGGAAAATTAAGTAACGAGTTTCAATTGCTTCAAACTCTTAGTTTGGATCTGCAGATGCCAACAAATAATGCCTGCTTACAAGCTAACAAAAAGAAAAACAGATACTCTGACATTTTGCCTTGTATGAATTTATATTTAAATGATTATGCTCCAACTAGGTTAAACATATATCACTAAATATGGTTCATGTTTCTAGATGACTTTTCAAGAGTGAAATTACACGTAATCGATAATGATCCTAATACCGACTACATCAATGCATCTTTCATACGTGTAAGTAGATTAAAAGATTGACACATTACAATAAATATACTGGGCTTACACTTTCTGG
Organism: Halictus ligatus; assembly: GCA_028454255.1. NCBI lineage: Eukaryota > Metazoa > Arthropoda > Insecta > Hymenoptera > Halictidae > Halictus > Halictus ligatus. The sequence continues at coordinate 19,206,336 of CM052129.1, forward strand.
ATAATATTTTTAGGGTTATACAGGGGAGGATGAATACATAGCTTGCCAAGGACCAAAGGAAGAAACAACATTTGATTTTTGGAGAATGGTGGAACAGTACAATATTAACATTATAATTATGCTGACTCAATTAGTTGAAAAGGGCAAGGTAAGGTGAAAGTATTGATAATGTAGTAAAATATACATACCATTGAAGTGGTGTTAGAGGTATATAGAATTAGGGGAAACAAAAAGGGAAAAGATCCGTTTTTAAAGGGTGACCATTTAATTTTGTCCCTGACTGATGTATAAATAGAAATGTAAAATAAATATTCTTTTACAGGAGAAATGTTATCAATATTTCCCAACAATTAGAGAAACTTTTAAATATGAAGATGTGACTATAAAGTGTATAAGTGAACTAGATTATAGAACCTATACACAAAGAACATTGGTGTTGCAAAAGGTAAGCATTTTATATTTAATACAAAATATGTTTATACTCCGAATGGTTTTGATTATAAATAATATATTACAGGAAAATAAAAAACGACATATAATACACTTACATTTTAAAGATTGGCCAGATCATGATGTCCCAGAAGATTTTGATCCAATGATTCATTTCTGCCAAGTTATACGTCGTAATCTTCTGGCTAATAAAGGATATATTGTCATTCATTGCAGGTAAAAATATTTAAAAACATTATACTATTAAAATTGTTTACATTCCGTAGAGTTAAAATATTTTTCTATAGTGCAGGAATTGGTAGAACTGGCACCTTAATAGCAGTGGATATACTTTTACAACATTTACGGGATAATAGAAAGTTAGATGTATTTGGAACTGTATACAGATTGCGACATCATAGAATAAATATGGTACAAAAAGAGGTAAGAAACCCAAAATATTGTACTTTACATTTGTGTCAGTAGTGATTATATACTATTTACATCTACTATCATTTTTCAGAGTCAGTATGCTTATATATATAATTGTATAAAGCAAGTTTTAAAGAATCCGTATTGTTTAAAATCTTGTAAGTTCGTCATGTCACATGAAATACAGTTTTCATAGTTAAGTGTTAGTTTTATAAAGATTTTATGTTTTTTATAGACAAGCCTCCACCTATGGATCCATTAAATGAAAATACATCCAGAAAGTCAAAAATGAAACCAAATTCAAGTTCAAATCTAGTCAATAATATTGCAATATGTAATAATTTATTGTGAAGAAGTTTTATCTAAATATTTATATATATCTATTTGTGCAATATTTTCCTTTTATATTTATTTTGTATCAAAGAACTAGAATATTGATCAATACGTACCAGGATGATGTACAATATAGTGAAGAACAAATCAACTCATTTGGACACTATGAATTGTACATTATAAATCAATTTGTGTCACGGATCAATCTAAATCATTAATATGGATCATTCAATGATAATAGATTATTTTGTATTGAATAATACATGTCAGTCATCATGTGCAGAATACTTAATTTACACATATGAATGAACTAGTAATACTGAGAGTTGGCATTTAAGTTGTATTCGTATAGTCTTAGAAACTAGAATTTAAATGATAAAACTATAAAATAATTTTTAAAGTAGTAGTACTAATGTAGAGTGACATTATCGATAATATGAAACATCTAAACGCTGCATATGTAGATTTTAAACAGTGTCTACCATCTGCATGTCAGATGATGGCTAGCCAGAGTATATTAGAGTTAAAATGTGTACACTCTGCCTATTATCTGGAATGAGGACTGTACATACATTGTTTCAAATATAGATCTAATGATGCAATTGCTGATTTAAAATTATAAATTTAATTCATAATGTAAACTCAAAGTTTAAAGTGAATAAGAACACAAGAAAATAAATTGCTCTTTTAATATCGTATACATTTAAAAATAAATTAAATATAAATATATGCATATCATATAAAGTTATATTTATTTATACTCACAACATATTGTCACTTGTCAGTAGAAACTCATTTACCATATTTGTTCATCGACACATCATAGAAATAATATCTTTGTTTAACTCTAATACTTTAATAAATTAATAACGATATTTTGTGGAATAATCTTTGGGCGAAACAACTAAACCTCTTCCTTTTCTGGCACCTCTATAAACTGTTTCGATAATATCAATCATTTCTTGTTTATCTTCTAGTGTCCAATTTATTTTGTTATTATTTCCTGTCCCCAAGTCAATCATTATATGTTTGTTTCTAAAGAAAAACATAACTGTACAAGGATCGTACAATTCATACCTATAAAAAGCAAAATTTACATTGATTTTAGATGCACCAATGCTATATAGTCTACCACTTAATTTCATAATATGAAATATCAGTAAAATTATTTTCATTTAAAAAAATTATTCTTTAAGTTACTTTACTGTATAAAAACTATTCGATGCATAGTTTAGTTTTTAAAACTTACATTTTGTTAAAATCAGGTACTTGTGTAATATCAACTAAATAAATCACAGCGAAATTTTTAACCTTTTCAGCGATGTTATACAGAACTTCATCCATTTTCATACACATTGGGTCCCAATCATGGCCAAATCTAATAACCTGAACAAACATCAATATCGTGTAATTCATTGACAAAATTTATTCAATATAACTATCAAATAATTTAATTACGAGTAAAAATTTTAGTAGAACATAATATAAAACTTACAACTACTCTATCTTCCTCGGAGAGTATTGCTTGATCCACTTGCCACCCATTGTGAAGATGCGATAACATATAAGACATTGTGCCGCCTTCTTTTTGTATAATATAAATTAAATAAGAGAAATATAAATTTGTTTAGGTCAAGTTTGAAATCACACTTCGAACGCTTCTCGATTTTGTATCATATGAAATACATTCTTCTTAAACAGCAAGAAACGCGAGAAAAGAATTGTTTAATTTATTATCTTCAGGTTGAAACCGCACAATTCATATGCGTTTCACACTGTGTGACACAGAATCATACTATGTATAAACAAACCAAACCATTAATCAACACATAGATTGATGTACCACTCTGCAGCCCACTGATATATATATGTAGTGCCACAGACGAGGTATAAGAGTAGACCACTCACTATATGGGGCTTCGTATCTCACATGTAAACAAATAGTTTTCTTACGCCCTCTACGCTGAGGAACAATAAATGTTGGAACTAGATCCACAAAAGTGATGAAATCTGGTCAAATACAAATGATTGACGAGTTATCTACATATCTGATGTTGTGACTATAGGTTCAAATTATATATTTTTATTTGATGTCATTGTGTTATATATTTACAATTATCTTTATGAATACAATATTAATAAATATGGACACCACGTTTCCAAATTACAGAAATACAATTTTCGTAAATCTTGAACGTCAATAACATTTCTCCATACGAATAATTATTATTCACATTTCTACAATTTTTTAACACTATTAATACGCGTCCACTTTGAATATATTTTGTAACTGAGTTTGAAAAAGAAACTACATTGAAATTTACTATATATTTTCATGTATATTTCATTTAAACAACATCAATTTTGGCTTTAAAGAATCTTGCAAAATATCTATTAATATTAATTGTGAAATTCGAAAGAGTTAAAAATTAAATAATCAATAATTATGTGACTCAGAATGTAGTTGTATTATTTTCTTTCATGTTTGTAGTGAGAAAATAAACGACGAACGCAATAGTACGAAATGAACGAACACAATTACATTCATCGAGCTTGATCAGACTCGTCCAGTTTGCAACATCGACTTTTCGAAATAATTCACATTAATAATCACGATGAGATACAAGTAACATAATAACATAAACCTGGTCAACTGAAAACTTTGATATAAAACCGGCAATTTTATGCTTTTGGATTTGTTTAAAAATCGAATTTGCAGCCAAAAATTCTATAGAAATT
>CM052129.1:19210368-19222810 GCA_028454255.1 Halictus ligatus
GTCTGCTCGACGAGGCGGGCAAGCTATTCGAAAGAATTATTGCTGCCCGCCTCGTCGAGCATCTGTCGCGGGGTGGTCCCGACCTGAGCGACAGCCAGTGTGGGCTCCGGAGGGGGCGCTCTACTATAGACGCTCTCGAGCGTCTGCGCCTCCTCCGAGAACAGGCTGTCGCTCTGGGCAGGGTGTTGATAGCAGTGTCGTTAGACATAACTAACGCTTTCAACGCCCTGCCCTGGCCGGAGATAATGGGGGCGCTGGTCCATTTCCAGGTGCCCCCTTATCTCCGGCAGGTGGTCGGCGACTACCTTCGCGGCAGGAGAGTGGTGTACACCGGCCGGTATAACACCGTGCTTGAGAGGGAGACGCACGGACCGGGTCTGTGCCATGCTAAAAGACGGACCGGTTCTGTGCCATGCTAAGGCTGAGCAGATGTCAGCACTATATCGGGAACGCCGAAAACCCGGGCGTGAGCATTCTCCTATCCTCTTTGCTTTAGTGACGCTGAAATCGTCCAATATTCATATTAAAGCGCGGGAATATTTGAAACGTAATATGGAAGAAAACGATGTGTATCGAATGTTTACAATTCCATAAACTGAATATTACACGAATTATTATTATTACCGTATCACATATATAATTGAATGTCCATTTAAAATTAATTTGTTTTACATCTACTTATAAAGTTTTTTTAAGCATTTTTTACTTAAAGTTCAGACATTATTTTGCCTACTTATTGTTCGATCATAGAAATAATAAAATCTTATGTGTCAAATTATAAAAATATTTTATTAATAACAATAACACACATTTTAAATACAAAAAATTTGTTGGTAGGAATGAGTAAAGTGTACGTTCGTTTGTATGTACCCAATTATGTAAAGAGTTGCTGTAATAGAACAGTACAACATAGAGAGACTTTTCATTCTATCATGAAGTGAACATATACGATCAATATTTTATGTAAGGCATCGTCTTTAAAAAATTCAAATTTGGACATTTATCAAGTACATGTACTATTAAACAAAAATTGTTTCATTCATGAATCCATCATGTTAAATTTCTATTTACTTCACGCACAAATGTTAATTTTTTCAAAAATAAGATCTTGTGCAAGAAGTTTGTATGTTTCTTGATTATTGATTCATCATTCTATATCTAATTGTGTCATCATTACTGTCACATTTTATACATAAATATTACATGAGTAAACTTACTAATATTGCCGAGAAAATTAATATTGAATTAAAAAAAAATAATTAACATTCACAGAAAACTTTACATTCTTCTTACTCCATATATCTGCTAATTTTTCGTTCTTCTAATTAGCAGTACATATACATACAAATAGATTTAGTGCAATATTTATATACAAATATGAACATTCTTACATAAATATAATTTAATAATTTTCATAACATTAGTCATTGTTATGTTGATACATGCCTACATATATCTTTCTGTTGTATAAAAAATTAATGTGAAGTTTTTCATGTTCAGTATACAACTTCAAAAAAATGTAAGATTGTAGAGAGTATAAAATGTAATGGCTATAAATCTCAAGGAAGATTGGTAAGTTTTAAATATTCTTGAATATTGTCTACTACAATAATGGTAAACTGATGTAGAGTAGATAAAATAGCTTTTATGGTACGAGTTTTAAGTAAACATCTACAGGCAAATATAGGCAAATTTGCGCCTGAAATTTGCAATTCATTACTTTTTTTACAACGTATATAACAATAAAAATTAAAAATCTAACAACCAAGATTTTTAGTAACTACTAAGTTGTCTATAATAAAACAAATTAGTATGATAAAATGATTTTCAGGAAGCTGTATATATATATATATGTATATATGTGTATATATACACACATACTAAAAAATATACAAATTTCTTAACGGTAGAAAAACGAATAGTTCTCAGGTATTAAATACTATGCTGTTGGTCCAAGTGTGCGTTTAACAGTAAAACTTTTAGTTTTACTAGTTTTCCGGGTAGTTACTATGATTATTGCATGTCTCGGTATTCTCGTTGCCTAAATTATTAGGCAGACATACATTAACAAAGGTAATGCTAAATTGTCGATTTGATTCGTTTGTGCTTCAACGAAAGACACAGCAAAGCATAATGACAGCACTCTCAAAAGTAACCAGTAACCATATATGTAACCTATTTGAAAAGTAAATTAATATTTTAGTAATGTATCATATAATTAACCTTTTCGTCTATCGACCTAACCAAATTTACGAACGTAACTTTTAATAACATGGTGTAATGTAATTTATTCTTTATTCTAGTTGTGAAAAAGACACAAAGAACAAGACAATCAGTAACCATGACAAAACAGATATACACTGCTCCAGAGCAGTAAAAAATCAATACAAAATTTTGACGGATGACTATGGTCACTGCTAGTAACGAAAAGGTTAATAGTGGTATAAATGCATAAAGTATAAATCGTACTATTCTTAGAAAAAATATTAATAGTAATCGAATTAATTGACAAAATGGTTAAAGATATATAAATTATTCTTTACAAGGAGATTCTCAACCTTCATGCAACGTGTAAGCATTGTATAATTCACAAAGTTGCTACTTTTTTCTATTCTTAATATATTGTAAACAAAATGATACTTTAAATAGTGTATACAGCTCAATGATTGTTTATTACATATTGTGGAATCTCCTTGTTAGTACCACTATTTATAAAGTAAATATAAAATAATTAGTGCATACCCATAAACGTTAAAGCACATATCAATACAACTTGACTGAATATACAAGCAAGTGTTCCTTCAATGGATTTATTTGAATGACTCCATTTATGAAAGCCCCACTTACTGCCAATAATGCTGGCAGTAGTATCACCTACTCCAACTGTTAAAACGCCACTAAATAAAGCCACCAATGGAATATTGTTACTGGGCATCCAAATTGGAAAAGATAGACCAGAAAGTAGGTACAATGCCGTCAAAGAAATCAAATTATCTTTTTCATCAGCATATACAGAAAATCCTTGTTCTAATATCTCTCCAAGAGGTGATATCCTCAAGTATCTTACTAGCTGAAAATAAGCAACAGTAAAACAACATACATATATAAATGAAACTACACGTATATACTTTGTAAACATTTGCAGTGTAAAAAAGTTAGAGTCAATATACCTCAAGAAATATGAATAATCCCATTATTACACCACTAGCAAAATATAACAATGTTTGTTCGTATATTAAACCTGGTATGTACACAAGTACAGCTAATATGTGAAAAATTTTCCTAATTGAAGTTGTCACCTGGAAATTCCATAATGTTTGATACGTAACTGCAATTATGGCTAATAACAAACAGATAGCCCAATATCCAAACAGGATAATCTGTAACATTCAAAGATATTAGAAATCATTATTTGTTTGTACAATGATTCAAACACACTTAATAATTAGTGAAACATACTTTACGTCTTGAACTAAACATATACGAAAACATCCATGTCAATGGATTTTGGTCTAATATGCTGTGCAATATAGGTAAAAAAATGATTAGTAATAGAGTAACCATCATTATGTAAAAGTATTTGGTTACACGAAATATTGGGAAGTATCCACACAGTAAGCATACAGTCATTATATATAATATTGCGACCTGAAATTGTATGGTATTAATAGTTGTTTAGAAGTAATTTGTTTGAAACCACTTAATGTCCATTTAAGATACCTGTAACAAAACTGTAGCAATATCGTCATCATGTATAGGTGGTAAATGATATCGTAATGGCAAGTTTGTCACCGAAGACATTATGAATAAGATACAACCATGTACTACTGCTGTCGCTTCCCCAAGTGTGAAGCAATTAGGAAAAGTAGACATCAATTGTATAATACTCCAGGTACCCAAACTTCCTACTGTCACGCCCCATGTGACACTCGAGAGTAGTCCTGTTCTTATTTATTGAATAAAAATTTAATTTAAACAATGCATACTATATGATATTTAATAGATTCAAAATGTAAGAGATTAAATTATATTTTTTTATTTAAAATAAATCATGAAATATTAATGAATAATTTGTGAATTGTCATACCTTTATTTGCTACAAGAAGGTATAACATTGATGTTACAATAGCTGGTAAAAAATATATAACTTGGAAATCTCTGGCCACAACTTTCTTCGTTGACAATCGTGAATACAAACATATTGAACTGATAACAAGACCAACACCAGTAAGACCCACAATGAGGCAAATTTCAGAGTAACTGGTATCCTCTTTTAGCAGATTTAAAATTGCGCTGAAACCTACTAACATTCCAAGCCATAATCCAATGTTGGCATTTGCCCTAAAAATATTTTCAAATATGTATTATCATTATATAAATATTTCTATAAATTTTTATTTTCATTTCAGATATAAACTTAAAATATTACATAGATAATTCATAACATGCTTGTACTAAAATAAATATATTGAAATTTATAGTTTGAAAACAGTTTTTTGCTTAGCATGTTTATTAAGATTTTAAATATACTATTGTTACACATATCTTTTGCATTTACTATTTATATTTTTAGCATATATGTTTTATAAAAAAATATCTTTGAAACAGAAGAAAAACTGGTAGACACTAGTAGATAAAAAAATAAATTTTAGTTTCATATAATTTAGGATTTTCTCAGAAAGCCATTAATGATCATTTACACAATATAAAACGCAATTTCGTTAAATAATCACATTTTTATTAGATTTCGAGGTTAAGCATATCATATTTTATTTTGAAATAACTTCGAGTTTACTCACCGATGTCCAATCCCATTTGTGCGCAAACTTTGTAATATGTTTTCTTCAAAGTAGACGTACTTCTTTATAAGAAAATCCATTATTAAAAAAGTGAAAAAACACACGTTTTATACAATTAGTAGTAACGACATCTCCTGTCTTTTGGAATGGAAAATGGGCGATAGTCACTGGGAATATCATTCCTTTTCCGTGTATCTTTTATACATACGTGTATGCATGTATGTGTATTTAGATCCGTACACCAAATGTAGCAGAAAACAATAAGATAATGTAATGAATAATAATAAATTGCTGTCACGAATACTGAATAGTGAATACTATCACGAATTCCATTTTTATGTAAATAGTACATCATGTTTCAATTTTTGATATACGTTTCAATATTCTATAGATCACTTTATTGATAAATATGAAACAACATTTGTGGTTAAATGTATTTTCAGATTCAAAAGATGCAGACTTAAAATAATAAATAATTAAACGAGAACTATCAAAAAATGATAATAAATATGGTGAAAGCATGTTAAAAAATATTATTTATATTATTTATTAAACAGTTATAAAAACATGAAAATAATAAGAAACAAAATTGCTACAATTTCACTGCATAATTATTATATATATTGTTTAACTTTTTAACAATTTACAATTTTAATGCATACTTTACAATTGTCGAGTATGCGAGACAAAATTACACACTTAACATTATACATTGTATGTAAAAATAAATTTCACAAATAACATTAAATAGTCTAACAGTCGTAACTATGAAAAATTGAGGTCTTTTCGGTATACGTGCGAAGATAATTAATGGTCACTAATGGATATTCTAACATGGCTTGGTATAGTATAAATCTTTGTTTATTGATTACTCTTAATAAATCCAATCAATCCATTCGTTGACGAATCATGACTTGTAATTGCCTTCTGAGTTTCCAATTCTGGTTCTATTGCCTTTGCCAACTGTTTTCCTAGTTCGACACTGTTAACAGATATTGATAACTATGCAATAAACTTAGAACAAGAGATGTTATCAAACCATAAATTGTTCTAGTTGTTGAAATTTTAAAGCAATAACTAAGATAAAGCTTGAATTGAATTGTCTGATAGTCTAACGTTAATTTTGTGTAATTAGTATTGAAACTATATTTAGCAATAATACATTAATGCAAATTTATGTAGGCAATCAGATAAGTACTAAAAATAAGATTGTTACCTACCCCCATTGGTCAAATGAATTAATATCCCATATAATGCCTTGGACGAAGATCTTATGTTCATACATTGCTTTAAAAATAAAATATGCATATTACAGTTTTATTCGAAATTTAATGAAAATACTATACGATAGTTATATTGAATTTACCAATTAAAGCTCCAAGAGTAAAAGGCGTCACTTTCTTCACAAGAATGCTATTGGTAGGTCTGTTCCCCTGGAACATCTTGTGTGGCAATAACATACTCACTTGTTCAGGACTCATTCCTGCGTTTGCCAATTCAGTTTTTGCTTCACTCTCACTTTTACCTTTCATTAATGCTTCAGTTTGCGCAAGGAAGTTAGCAAGTAATATTTTATGATGCCGTGTTCCTTGTACCTAAAATTATAATTTTCTGATTTACTATATCTTTCTTATAGGAAAAGAAATAAAATATAACTTATTGATTGATTGCAGTTATACCTTATTGTGCGATTGCACAGGAATTATAAAATCAGCTGGTACGATTCGTGTACCTTGATGTAATAATTGGTAAAATGCATGTTGTCCGTTAGTACCAGGTTCTCCCCACACAATTGGGCCTGAAGTATAAGATAAAAACATAATACAGAGTTTTATGGTACATTTATAATTTTATGAACTTACCAGTATTATAATTTACTACTTTTCCTGCTTTAGTAACATACTTTCCATTACTCTCCATATCTCCTTGTTGGAAATAAGCAGCAAACCTGTGCAAGTACTGGTCGTATGGTAACAATGCATGTGTTTCAACTTTATAGAAGTTGTGATACCAAATACCAAGTATTGCCAATATAACTGATGCCTACAAAATAATGTATTCTGTAACATGTGCTGAGAACACATTTACTTCAATTGTAAAACAATAAACTAATAGCTCTTACATTTTTTTCTAATGGAGCACTGCAGAAATGTTGATCCATAAAGTGCGCACCCCTCAGTAACTTCTCAAAATTGTCAAAACCAATGGCTAAACAAATTGACAAACCAATAGCCGACCATAAAGAATAACGGCCACCAACCCAGTCCCAAAATCCAAACATGTTTTTCTCGTTGATACCAAACTCTTTGACCTTTTGGTTGTTAGTAGATAATGCTACAAAATGAGATGCTACCGCTGCATCCTGAACAGTTTAGAATAAACAGTAGTTACATTTGGTATCGTAATAAATTCAAGATTAATATCTTTGTTTCCTACTTACATTTTTTAAGGCATCTAACAGCCACATTTTTGCAGAAGTAGCATTTGTAATTGTTTCTTGAGTAGTGAATGTTTTCGATGCTATAATAAAGAGAGTTGTCTCGGGATTTAGTTTCTTAAGAGTTTCAGCTATATGAGTTCCATCGATATTACTAACAAAATGTACTCTCGGCCCAATATGATATGGCTTCAGCGCTTCCGTGACCATCAAAGGACCCTGCATACATATATCAAGAGTCGATAAAGTATTCCAAAAACTATTTCCCTTCAATATTATGTATGTACTACTTACCAAATCTGAACCACCTATTCCAATATTAACAACATCTTCTATCGGTTTACCAGTGTAACCTTTCCATTTTTTTGAGAGAACCTATACAATGGAGTATATAAATTAATATAACTTCATATGCACTAACAATAACTAACACTAACGCTAACTAATATGACTTCACTTGCATTAACTTCATATTTAAAAATGAACTATAAAATGTATTCATTATTTCCAAATCACCTCAGAAGTAAATTGTTTCATGTGTTCTAACACAGAATTTACTTCTGGCATAACATCTTTACCATCAACCAATATTGGTTTATTTGATCTGTTACGTAATGCAATGTGCAAAACAGCTCTGTTCTCAGTAAAATTGATCTTTTCTCCTTTGAACATAGCATCTCTGGCACTTTCCACCTCACGTTCGCGTACCTAAAAATTAATGCAATGTCATCATTAGTGTTTGCTATTCATTTTACTATTTGTATGATGAAAAGTTACATACTAGATCCAACAGTAGTTTAAATGCTTCTTCAGTGAGACGGTTCTTGGAGAAATCAAGTAAAATTGGTCCATCGTCTGGAGTAGGAATTTCTAAACTAATTTATAATTTAAATATTATAAACTGTACTCACTTAATAATCTCTGAAAGATCTGACAAGAGTTTGATTAAGATTTCATTTAACAGAGTTTTTAACTTTAAAAATTTGAAAAAAGGCGATATTTATATGAACAGGGATACGAATAATTATTTTTATCTTTTTACGCTAATAAATACAGTTACAAATAACACTTTAATAGCATAATTTTAGCTACCGATGCATAACCTTCTGAAGGTTACATCAAGGTCACCTGGTAAGGACTGATGAAAACTTACTGAAATTTTTCAAAGCGTTTAGGATCTTGTTGAAAAAGATCGGATATTTTAATTTTCGCTTGATTATTATCAAAATAGTCTTGCAATTTCGTCCATGCTGACTGTGATGTCAAATCTACTTTTGGCATCTTTGTCAATTTAAGGAAACCGCGTTCGAATTCACAAGAACTAGATACGAGCACTTCTGTAATGACTCACGAAAGCAATATGTATGTATCTAGCAAAGATACCGACTTCTTCACAAAATCATTGATAAATGAAAATCATGTTCGGTTTTCGCTTGAGAAACAGCTGCACGTTACACAAAAACCACGCGCCTACAGAGATTCACTTCGACAAATTACATTCCCATCTATACTATGATATTCTATGTTTCGATTGGCGCATGTATAATTTTACAAGCGAAAAATGCATAGAAATTGCATAGGCAAATCTAGGTCAACAGTAAATTCTGCATAGATTACAGTAGAAAATAGATAAATGATAAAAAGTATACAAAATGTATAAAGGAGTTGTAAGAAGTTATAAATTATGTATTCTATGACCAAAAGGCGCAATCAGAATCAGCGGCGGGCTGGCTCTGGGCTAACACTGTTTGGATACAGATATATCTAATTCGTTATTGTTACTGGAAAATTAGTATTTTCTTCTTTATTTAACTACGCAATTGTATAGATGTGTTGTACTTGTATAGATTTAATTTGTCTGTACCTCTGTTTTAATTGTTGTTCTCCTACGTGATAGAATTTTAATATTTTATTTTCAAATATTGTATTTTTATAAAAGTTTTCAGTATAAATTTATCTATGTTGAATCATTCAATAATAATCTTACTATTCTACTTACCATTGTTATAAATTTAGGTTTTAAAGTTAACATGTGTATAAAAGTTTAAAGAAGACTCATTGACGAAAGATTTATTAACGATTATCAAAGTAATCATCCTTTTTTAAATCGTTTTTTAATCATACCGTTTGCAGCAGAAAAACAAAATCATCCTGCTGGTGAGGTAACTGAATGTTTTTGTTTTATTACGTCAGATGAATAAAACAATCCGGATCATGGACGCCATGTCAAGGTCAAAATGTTTCTTGACGGTCCTTGTCTAATGACAATGTCAACGAGTATCGATCAACATCGAATCTTAAACTTTTATTTACCATGTTTCTTATCTTTAGGCTCAATTAGAGCTGTCAGAGTTGTTCTAAATATATTAATATCAACATTCATTTTATTTCTTTAAAAAATATGCGAATGAATTTTATCAGTGTTTTAATTTGTGCCGGTAACAGATAAGGTTCAATGAAGGTCACTTTGCAGGTCACTTTTCCATGCCCTTGTGTATCCACCTGTCAAATAATATTGAAGTGTAAATTAATATGTTGCTGTTAAGAGCTTTAAAAAAAATGTGACCACATGGGTGATGCCATTTAACAGAGCACCTCAAGTTTAAAAAAAAAAAACGATCGTGATGTTTTTGTGTCAAACTGCAACAATCTGCTATGTGAATATTCAAAATGCTTCAGCATGTCTATTCCTTGAGATTGCTTGTTCATAAAAATTAAATGGAAGCTCAAGAGATAGAGAGAATTTTTTATTGGGAAAAAAGAAAACGTGTACTAATCTTCTATTACCTAAATCAGAGTTTGGCAAGATTTTCAAGAACTCCATAGTGGAATAGACCACAGAGAATACCTCTGACAACAAAAAGGCATATTGACAATAATGCTTCATCGGTTTTGTGGAGAACCTATTAATACGAGTGTCGCCCTAATGCGCCACGTGCTGTTCATATGGTACGCGCCTGAGGTTGATGTGGCACTATGGCCATTGGGGGGGGGGGGCAGAGGTCTCTAAAATCGGTCGAAAAGTTCATTTTTTGCTGACCTATGACTTAAATAGTTAAACTATTTATTTAAAATATTTAGATATGCAAGCCTGATGTTAATATTATGACTTTGAAAGGTTAAACTTTACGTGATATTCATTAAAAGAAACTGAGCCCAATTTATTTATTATATCACTCCGTACCGATTATCGCTACTACATTACAAAACAATTGCAAATATGAAATTTCTTTAGTTTTTCGAACATTTCAGTTTTGTAGAAAACTGCATATTTAAACGTATTTTAATAAATGTTTACGGAGGCTTTTGGAAGATTTCAGTGTGACGCTTAGTAATCTGAGGAAACGGTATACGATTGCATGATTGAAATACCTTTTTCAATTTTGTATTTGGTGGTAAAAGTGTTTGTTCAGTAAAACGATACGCCCTATGGATTTCCGTACACTTATGAAATCGGGTTTCTTTATAGCACCATGTTAGTACGCACATAAAGTGCGGACAGAAGATAGTTTGATAATATTTACGAAAAGGGTGATATTTGAGGAGTGAAAACGCTTCTGAGATCAACAAAACTTTACCAGAGTTCGCATTATCTTGTCTATCAAATATATGTGTATGTTTCATATTGGGCATTTACAATGTTCCCTTTAGATCGACGGTCACACCTTGACGAGGACCCTATCAAGTGAAATTTTCAGAGGAAATGATAAAAGTCGATTACACTCTAACTTCCTCTAACTCGAGTCCTGCTACAGTGCATCCAAAGAATATCACTAAATTTCTTATTGTCGAAAAATTGTCGATATTCAAACTGTGACAATTTCGTAAAAAAAAAAATAGTATGTACAACAGTAAACTTGGCCTCGTTTTAAAGCTCGATGCCTCTACATTTGTCATCCATCGTTCATTTTTATGTAAGATATTTCTTCATAATACGGTGACTGGGAAACTGAATACGCTTTTTCAGTCCAAAATGTTACAAATTAGAGCATATGTAAAAACATTGGAAAATTTTTCTCTCGACTAAATCTACCACAGATTTGAAGATTGAAGCCTCCTCTTCACACCGACCGTTTTAAATTCGATGTTCAATTTTGTCTAGTCAATTTTTGAGCTTGAAATGAAAAGTGTACTGTCATCTTTACAATAATTATAAGGTATACCGCGTAGGCCAGGCCTGGGCAATTGGGGGCTCGCGCAGTGTCGTCAGATGAGGGGCGGGAGTACGAATTGAGGGGAAAAGTTACCCTCTCTCTGCCAATATCGGAGTATGCCGGATAGAGACGAAACGCATCGGAAACTTGGGGGATAGCGCGATAGAAGGGGAAATTAGAGTAAAGGAACCAGTCTTGATCTGGCGACACTGGGCTCGCAAGCCACATGCGGTCCTCTTTCTACTCCTAAGACCCCTCACCATGCTCCTATGGAGTGTGGGAGAAGGAGGTGGGCCCCTGTGGAACCTATATAGGAGGTTGTCTCCAGGAAAGATAAAAGCACGGTAGGGTAATATGAAGTGGCCAGTGGTGGAAGAACCTGTAGGCTGGTAGTGAGGGTTGTGAAGCAACGGCGGGGAAGAAGTTGCCTAGATCTGGCGTAGGCTTTACACGGCCAAACTTGTTTCTCATTTTTTATCTATAAAATATTAAAATGAGTCAGAGTTTATTATTGTACAATTTTTTTCGAAATTATACTAATTCAAATATTGACAATTTCTCAAAAATCGGAAGCGTTCGAATACTTTGGATCCACTGTATACGTACATCCTTATAGGTAGAAGTAACAGCAATAGCAATAAAAGAAGAAACGAGACTTTTAATGTCGATAATCGATCACAAAACGCCTTTTAATTCGGTTTTACAGTTAAAAATTCATGAAGAACAAAATGCCGATGTGTGTTTGTGTTTTATGTGTACGCGAAATGTAAAACAAATATGTACCTTAGAAACTAAAGAGAATAAAGAAACGAAAATTATTAAAGAGAAACACGTTTTAACACCAACTGAAAGACAAAAAGAAAATAATAATAATAATAATAATAACCAGTAACAACAAATGGCAACGTGCGTTCTTCTTAGCGTAAACGTTATTTTTCGGTCGCATTATACTTCGACGCGTTCGCGTCACCATTTACACCTTTTCTTAGAATCTCTTACGTTCTTTCTCTTTCTCTCTCTTCCTCTCTCTCTCTCTCTCTCTCTCTCTCTCT
>CM052129.1:19222910-19327199 GCA_028454255.1 Halictus ligatus
TCTCTCTCTCTCTCTCTCTCTCTCTCTCTCTCTCTCTCTCTCATGCTGCAGAAAATTGTCTACTTCGTCGCATTTATGCATTCGTTCAGGCACACATACATTACATGCACGCATAAAAAGTCTATTGAAGGTTACCAATGGAATTCTTCGATTTGGTACGTAAAGATAATAAGCAAATCGTGTCTCGAATTGTCGAAGGAGATAAAAAGCTTCCCTCCGAAGAAATGCTGCACACTTTATGGATGCTTTGTCTTTCTTTCTTTCTTCTCTTTTGTTTTTGTTAATCGTGTAACCCACATACAAACGGACAAATATATAGAATACTTTTTATCGATACGTAAACAAAACAGACACTATAAATACGTCGTATAGTGTGTCGCAGTGATAGAAAAGAAAGAAATCGTTTTCTTGTTTTGTTTTTTAAATTACACTACCGCTTAATAATAAAATTTCTATTGTCAAACATTTCTTTCTGAAAATGCTCACTCGTAAGGGACTAGTTTCTTCGAAAGATTCTGTTCTAACACGATTCTTGTCATCTCGTTCTCTTCTAATAGTGTTCGTTTTTAATCTAAAGAAAATCAGTCGTTCATATTTCAGCAGCACAGAATAGAAAAAAAGAAAGAAAGAAAGTCGTGCAAAACAGGAGATCGCTCGCAGTTCCAACAGAAAGCGTTCGAGTGAACGTGATCATCATACGCAATATGTGCAAGAAATAGAAAAAACGGTGTTTGGCTTCTCACTTCTCTCGTGATTCTCGTTATTATTATGTGTATTGTTTTTTTTTCTTCTTTTCTTATATTCTCGACGCACCTGTTCTCGCTGAACTTTTACATAGTTTTATTCACATATTTAGCCTCTGCGACGGTAAACAGATGCACCGCAATTACTATAGTCGCGGCACTAAACACAGGATACGATTGAACTCGCATTTCGTGTGTTCTGTCGCGTTTCGCGTTAACGCCTAGTCGACATCGATAGAAATCTTTCGGGCTCGAGTCTCTATTTAAATCGTTTAATCGGTCGCTCGTGTACGCGTCTACGCCCGCGCGATTCGTAGGATAAACAAAAACAAAAAAGAAAATCGAAAAGAAACGAAAATCCTAGGAAATAGATAGAAACCAGAGAGGATATAAGAGTGCTCGCGGCCCGGGGTTTTTCTGCCTCCAATTTTGCCAGTATAGACGGAGATAGATCATATCCACTTTTAGCATGGAACAGAACCTATACCCCACTTGTAGCATGGGACAGAACCTATACCCAAGTTCAGCATGCTATGTATGAGTATAGGTTCTCTTCATGCAAAAATGGGTATGCTCTATCACTGTCAATACTGTCAAAATCGGTGGCAGAAAAACCTCGACCGTGCGTACTCTCGTATTCTCTCTGATATAAACATATCGGTACCGCAACGCGCGAAGCTTGTATGAAATCGCAGATTAGAACAGCATAAAGGCCAAATGGCGATACTATACGCTCGTTTTCGACGTTTTTACAATCATATTCAGGAGGACAATATAATCTCTCACTTGTAGAAGAAGCATCAAAGTTAGCATCCTCGCACGCACACGATCTTTCACGCTCTCTCGCTCTCTTACACCATTGTCGCACTATCATCTCCTTCCACTGCTTCACTACTTCATCTTATACACACACTTCGTAGCAATAACTTTTTACATCCATGGTCCGTAATAGTGATTTGCATGAATTCGAGGTTCTCGGTACTATCAGTAACAAAATAGTAAGCGACGGCCGTTGCGTTTACGCATCCTGAGAATAAATCGGGGTTTCAGCTTTTGATCCTTGTCCACACTCTCGCCAGCGAAGAACAACTTTTGTTCGACGAAGCTCTCCTCTTCACGAATAATGTTCATTTGTTCCCCTGCTCTCTTCATCGTTCCACCCTTTCCCCTCCCCTAGCTTTTCATTTTTTCTTCTTCTTTTTATTAAACTATAAACGTACATATGCGCAGCGATTTATCGTCCGAATACGCATCACCGGCTAGTAACAGTATGCAAGTAATATTCGAAGGCATTGTTCCGGCTTTAAATCGATTGAAAACAATAATCGCTACGTTTGTATTATCACAATGCTTCTTTTTCGTCTATGTTCTAATCGTCATAAACGGTTAAGCAAACGAGTGCGTACAGTTCTGCTAAAGAGAGAAAAGAAACGCATGAATAAGCGAGTCGTTCCCGATGAAAAACAACCATATCCATCCCCCTTCCCACGAAAGGAAAATCGAATCGTCCAACGAGCCAATCTCGACGAGCAAATAAACAAAACGAAAACGAAATAAGGAACTCGAATATTACTTTATACTGTGTTTTTGTACCCACTTAGGGGGGAAAACTTTGGCAACACATTAAACGTTGGCAACAAAATCCTCTCTGTCTCTCTGTTGTCCTTTTTCATAGCTTTCTTTTTGTTTTTTTCTGTTGTTAATCTTTCGCTTTCAGCTGGGCAGCACAGCCTTTACCATACACGCAACATGTTCTTTTTCCTCTTTATTTTTTACATGCACAATCACTCGCGATAAAGATCGTTTCACATTAAATCGATCGCTTTGCACGCCGAACGTCGAAAAATTTGTATCATTTCGCATAATTTCCATTCAAAGTTGAATTCACTGTTTCGTGTTAACGATGAGCGTCTTATCTGTACAAGCTTTCACAGGAATTCGAAAAATATCGTTCAGTATAAAAATTGTAATTAACCCATCGTATGCTATGTAGGAGTTATTCGTGACCCGTCGCGGTGGCGGTGGGTATAAGCTCGAGCGACCATCAATAGTTTCATTCCGATATAAGACGGCGCTTTTTATTTCAAAATAAGAAAATTGCATCCCCTCTTCTTCATTTAAAGCTGTTCGCTCAACACCGATCAGCGTCAGAATGAGAGGATATGTCATAGTCTATCCTTTTCGAGTCTCTACAACATTCTTAACAAAGCCAAGCTACATAGGTACCCTCATCCGAAATATGACGAAAGCCGGAGCGGAGCCATCGTTTTATATCGGAATAAAACTGTATTAATGAAATATCAGTCAGAAATTACTCCGGGCATAGGCCTCGAACTCGCAGGAGTACGAGGGTTAAATGTTTATTCCGGATATTTTGGAGTAAAGTAGAAATATCAAGTTTCCACGTTTGACATTGAAAAGTCCCTGACCCTGGAACGTGCATGAAGCGATTGATTCAACGCGAAACAATCCGATAGTTTCTGCGTTCTCTGTATAGTTGATATTTAATAATAATAATAGCGATACAATAATAGGTAATCGAATAGCTTCATCGTAATTGTTAATCGTTAATAATCGTTATTAATATATGTATATACAGCACAGAAAAACCGTCTTACACTGAATAACAAATTGTACAGTGATACAAGGCTAACACTGAGATCGTCGGACACTGTTTGCCTCTCTCAATTGTTATTACTCTCTTCTTCTCTCACCTTTTTTATTTTCCCTCTTTCTACTCCGTTTCGTGCAACTTCTTTCTTTTTTTTCGTTTGTTCGTCTCTGTTAACACTATTGACGTGGCCGCGCCGATAATCGAGTATTGCCTCGAACAATCATTGTCGAATATAGATAAACATTTCTTTGGCTGACGTACGGAAACGGGCGAATCTAACTGTGGTGGAATCGGAACGAAATGAATCAGCCATCAGAAACATTTAAACAACTCTCCCGCAGTTAGAACAATTACACAACACGCACGATCGTTACTTAGTTTTTCTTTTTTTTTTCTTTTTGTCGGTTTTCACCATAGTTTCAAGCATATTACAATTAGGCGGTATTTATCCAGATCGTGTGAAGTAACTGAATTATAACAATGAAAATGATAAAAGTTCTTCACGCATTTTCCTTAATGAACACTCGCTGTCAATATGTTGCATTGTTTATGTATTATGTATTCACAAGTAACAATTCAAGACGGGGAATAACATCAACTACGGTTAAAAAATTAATGTACAGTCGGTGACGTTTCAACAATTCAAAACGAATCTATTACGCGTTATAGCTGAGAATCAGATGTACAGGAAGGATGCGTTTGTTTTCCATTAACTGTTACGAGAAATAGAAAGAAAAAAAAAGGAACTCCCACGCCATCAAAATTAGAATTTCGTGGCCGCGATGAGAAACATATATTGTTTTATATTACAATACAGGCCACAAAATAGTTCACAGATAAATGCAAATAGCCTGCCGTTGAACAGAATCGAACGTGTTTCTTTGTCACTCGAATTTGAAGCGTCGCGTAACGTGAAAAGAATTAAGTTACTTCATTAGACAGTATTATCATTAGACAGCGGATTTTTATGCAAAATAAAAATATTCTACCTAAATTGCAACAAACCGGAGCGAATCAGAAATTTATTTTCTTTCTTAATGTGTTTAATAAGCTGAAAATGATATAACTGTACGTTTAAATTCTTCTAATGTTTTCACGGTTTTAAATTGCTCCCAGTGGCGGATTTAACGGTGGGGGCTATAGGAGCTATAGCTCAGGGCGGAAAATTTTTTGAAAAATACCAAAGGAACAATTCATAACAATAAAAACAAATAAATGAAAATGTTAACCACTTTAAAAATAAAAATAACTTGTTTTGAATGACGTATGAAATTACAAAAAATCATTTAAAGCCTACGGGACGGGAATGCAGAATGTAAGTACCTAGCTCCCCCCATATCTGAAAAATAGGTTGAACAAAATTAGTGTAGTACAAATGATTTTGTGCTTTGTGCTATTGATAAACCTATGGGGTGAAAGCGTAAACGGAAGCGAGCGAAGGAGTTGGCGCTTTAAGGAGAGCTGTGGTTTAGAGGTAGCTCATAAGTATAAATAGAAGAAGCAGAAGTATAAATTCGCTGCTGATTGCACCTACTCATTTTTGTCATTAATGCATAAAATCCGCTGTCCAATCTTTGTCGTTTTCAACTGTAGAAAAGAATAAGTATGCTATCGTTTCGCATGTTTTTAATCGTTATATATTTTTTACTTTTGTTTATTAAGAGAAAAAAAAAGGGATATATTTTATACCCCACGATATACGACATTGTTTCAGCATAGCTGCCATTCAACGCATATTATCATATACAATTTATGGTCCTATTTTCTTCAAGTACTTCTGTGCTACGCTCTCTGCAAGAACTTAGTACCTGGCCATTTTAACCGGTCAATGGCGCAAGTCGACACTGTACGCTATTACTTTTAAGCCGATGGAGCACCCGACTTTTGAATAGTTTCAGCACACCGTACGAAGATACCCCGAAGGAAAGTCATCCACTTAAAACAGCGATAAAATTCTATGATGTAATAGCAAGGTCTCGCAATTAAAAATTGAATTAGCCGGTAATAATATTCGTGTGACCACTTATACAGATTTACTTACATTTGGAGATACTTTCACCGATTAGAAAAAAAAAAGATCTTTATCATTGAACACCTAATACTACATTATAAAAGCATATAATGGTAGAATGTATAATGTAAAATGAAAAAATATAAAAAAGAAACTAACTGTAAAAGCATGTTTTAATGCATCATTGGTCTGTAACGTCTTGTTTTGTGTGTAATCTGTTTTCTTGCGAAAAAAAGGCTTGGACCACTCTGAGCTCGCAACATGCGAGTTATAAGACTGGAGCGAAGAACTGTTATGGCTATTGATGCACCTTGTGATTCTTCTTCTGGTGAAAACAGACCACAATAATAATAATAATTAATATTTTACGAGTTGAAAACGTTTTAATACAAAGTTAGACAGTGATCATGATCACAGTGTCATATAATCGAAATGCTACTAAAAAAATGTTCACGTTTCGTTCAATAATGACGGAATTACGGAATGACGTTCCCTTCGAGGCATATTCGTGAATATGCATTGATATTTCTTTCTTTATACATTACATATCTTAATTTATTACTCATGTGAAAGCTGTACCCCCAGCTGTACTATTGGTTTATTACTGGAGAAAAAGTAATGTATCAACAAAGTTCGTTTATTTCTTTCTTCATACGCAATTTTGATATCATTGAAAAAAAAGCCATAACAAAAATCGCCAATTTTAATTTGTTAATAACGATTAACTTCTCATTAATAATAATAATAATAATAATAATAATAATAATGTAATATAATGTAGTAGTAGTAGTAATAATAATAATAATAATAATAATCTAAATAGACAAACACACTTTTATTCTTTTATACGAAACTTGTCAGTGGTAGTTTGTTTATTATTACCTTTGATAATGACAAGCTTCCATGCACTTTCTCATGCGTTCCTTGCTGAAGATGTTTTGAAAACTACAATTTAAATTTATCTTTGTCTCATTGTTTCGTTTGCCTATTGAAAAAATAAAATATGTATTGGAGGTAGACATCCTATGTTAACAAATAGAATCACTTTAAAAAGAATTATGTTAAATTCACTCTTTTGATTAACTCGTATCTTTAAGCCTTTCTTTTTATTCTTGTCTATCATAGATGAATACCAACCACAAAGTGTATTTAGTTGCTTCATTCCGGGGAATAACACAATTCCATTAAAGACTCTAAGAATTTTAAACAGAAGTTCCAAAACCAAATTGAACATCAGCTAGTAGAAAAGTATCTACATGAACTACACGCATTCACACACTGTCATACTTTATGATCACAAGCAAGTATTTTATTATAATTATCATTACCAATAATTAATAATTAATTATTCATTAAATAAGCGAGTCTGTGTAAAAATTTAGCGTTTTTGACACATTCGCACTCTTTCTCACTGCCTCCATTCAGTTTATGACCTTGAGCGCAACATTTTTTGCAAAAATCAGTTTATGATTCTTTCATTTTTTTCTTTCTTTCTTTAAATTTCTTAAACTATTATCGGTTGCAGCTGGAAGAATTAACCACTCCGTAAAGTTATGAGTCAATCGAACTATTTTTAATATTTTACACGTGTTCAATGTCACACTTAGACACACCATCTTTTTCATTTTTTCTTTTTCTTTTTCCCGTTACACTTTCCACAACTTTACAGCTTCCTTCACGTTTCTTTTAAGCTGTCTCAAATAAAGTTCCGTTTAATCTAGCAACCATTATTTCCATTTCAGCCATCCTAAAGATTCGACGAAGACTCACCGACCGATACAACAGTCCCTGTTTTCAAACTATTCTTTAAGATCATTTCAGCTTGCAGGCTCTTCATGATTGTTAGTAACGTAGCAATATTTTTTTTCGACAGATGACCTCAATTTGGCATAGTTAACATAACAGGCTCCTCTCAACTATTCATAGACTTTATTACAATGGTTTCTAAGGTGTATCTGTCATTTTAAAGGCATCAGCATAAACCACTGTCACAGCACATGCAGTTTTTCAAGGATCTGCATCACGGCAATATCGTTTTAGTTATTTTTAACTTTCTTAAATAGTTATCTGTGTTTTATTCTTCTCTGTTCACTTTCCAAATGTTTATACGAAGCATTCTGCACATGTATGATTCTCACCATTTATTTTTACAAGGAAATTTTATTTTTTGCGTGTATGTGTGTCGGAAACTGTGAAATATTATTTCGCGTGATATTAGAGACTTTTCAGATCCGAGATTTTCACTGAAATATTATAGATGTCAATACTGAAACTTTGATGTTAGTACCTCTTCAACGGTATCTGCAATTTCAATACTATGTACAACGGTAGAACATACAATTTCTAAGCATTGCCTTTTTATGGTGATTGACTATTATGTACACTATTTTTCGAGGCACATTTTGCACCGATGAGCTTTACAGAATTATCACTGACGATTTGACTTTAATTAGCACAGCTTGTTTCACCTTTGATCGATACCAAAAGTTTTGATAACATTTTGATAAATGTTCGATCACGTTTCTTGCGTTCACGTACATGTTCGGTTTTCACATCGGTAAACAGACTCTCCCGGCGGTATATATATTTTTTTAGTAGGCAATAATGCAACAGATGCAATCTTGCAATATAAAAACATTATTATATTATTCATTCCACAAGTTTAGTGCTCATTTCACTGACCACTATAGAACTGAATACGACCACTTGCAGTTAATGGCATTTCTCTCATAACAGCATCCCATGCTATAATAACAAAGGAAAAAGAATATTTTAGTAAAACAAAAACAGTTTTAAGTTTTAATTGTAGGAATTCATTTTTAAATACAAAATCACTCTAACGATCTGGAAATACTTTCCATGAAAAGGAAACTTGTTTTAATCAGATAACGGTTCGTTTATCATTTCGTCATCTCGGGCTACATCTAACATTACTCTTCATTTTATGTGAGGTATATGTACAATTCATCGATATGTTCAGTTTTCATCGATAAGACCTCATTAATCCATCAATACAAATTTTACGAAAAAATTGTGAAAATTGTTATATTTCATTTATAATTCATCAACGGATATGATATTAGATATAGAGTTGAAATTCTAAACTGAATTCTAGATTGGTTGGGCAACATTGCACTTATACACAGTCGATCACAAAAGCCTATGTATACCTACTGAATTTCATATTGGGTATTGTAGCAACAGCGTTATTCAAATGGCATGTTTTAAATGTCTCACCCTGTATAACGAGCCTGAGCAAAACTATTAGATTACAGGCAGGCAGGCATACGTGAACTTTCATGATTGACTGTATACTCTGGGGTCATCTAAAGAAATACTGTATACTTACCTAAACCAACAAATGAAACAATTTTATCGTGATTGTATGTCTGTATATTAACGTCTTCTTCAGGAGCTACATATAGCATAGAAAAGTCTTCCTTGGGTTGATGATATTTTTCCATTATGCCTGGAGGAGGTGTAGGGGGTGGTGGCAGACACGGGGGCGGTGGAAATCTGGGTGGGTACCCCATGCACGGTAACCGTTGCATTATCACTGGGTGCATAGCTTGTTGCGTCATATGAGTATTTGGTTGTATGAAATTAGGCGTAAATTTATCACATTTCATATGCCTTTCAAACATTGGTGGAGGGTATCTATCGAAATTCGAGGGTGGTTTGTTGATAAGTGACGGAACTACAGATGGAAAAACTGAACTGGCAGTTGAAGTATCGTCGATCGTAGAATCTTCAGATAGTAAGAGTTGTTCATTTATTTCAAAACCAAATCTAAGTTCCGTTGGCAGGTCAGTGTTCTTATTGATATCGGATGAAGTTTCATCCAGCAATATAACTGCGGGTCTCGATGCTCTTTGCTTGTTAGAAGTTTGTTGCGACTCGGTCTTCAAAGGTTGATCCTCTTGTTGGTCTTGCTTTAAATTCACGGAATGCGGATTTCCTGATTTAACAGACTCGTGTTTGACATTAGCATTCTGTTCTCTCGTAACTTTCGTGATTTTGTCATTTTTCGGTACTTTTGTGCTATCCGAATCGGTAACTTGTCCCTCTTGAGGCGATTTCGGATTGTTTTGTGTGTATGCTTTTATTTTTGCCGCCTCACCGTCATCAAACGAACCCGTCCCTGAGGTATTTTTATTCTCAGAATGTGTATTAGGGCTTTCTGTACTATGTAGTTTCTTCAAATTGTCATCGTGGTGTACATATGTAGTTTTTTTTAAATGCTGATCGTCATGCGTTTGATTTTGTACACTCTGAATAGTTTGAGAATATCCTCGACGCGATCGAGGATTATTACATTTCGTATTTATAATTGGATCTTTGTTATTAACAACGTTGCAATTCGAATTACTGTTGTCCGAGTCCAAATTACAATTTGTAACTGCATTATTAAGCTTTTGCTGTAGAGGATTTGACGTCGAAATCTCGCTTGAACTTCCGTGCTTCTGTTCCTGTTGCGTTAGATTTTGCATTTTTTCGATGTCTTGCACATATTTGATTACTTGAATATTTTTGCTAATAGCTTCTTCTTGAGCTTCCGCTTTTTTCCTTTCCGTCGAACTCTTCATCTTCGACAACAAAGTCGGCGAAGGTGATTTGTCAAAACTAAGGTTCAGAATATGATTCGTGTGAGTGAAATTATGCTGCTTCGTTTTTCTATCGGAGTGTTGTAATTCGTCTAAGCTTGGATAATAGTCCTGAGGAATTTTGTCTGGTTCCGAGGGCGTTTTGGGTGGCACAGTAGGCCACGAAGATGTGTTCAACATACTCGGAACAATCGAAGATATATTTAATACCGAACTATGAGTCATATTAATAGTTGCCATACGAGCTATGTCTGCGTAACTTGCCTGTGGCGTACCGCCTGATGAGGTAGCTACTTTCGATAAGTTGTGTTTGGACGTATTTGATGTGACTGGCAATGAATGGACAGAGTCTGTGTCGCTACTGTCCGATTTGTCACTGTAAACAGTAAGTATTTTACTATATTTGATAAATCTTATTCAATTCAACCACCATTAAATAGTAACTTAATTTCATTGGTTTAAACCGCTGAAAGACAACGTTATTAATTACCTTGGCGGCATACTACTTGCCGATTTTCTTCTAAGTTCAGGAGAAAGAGGCGTTCTGTATTCGTTAGAAAATCCTCTCGAGTTCTGAAGATACGATCCGGTTGTCGTTAAATTCTGTGCTCTACTACCACTGGAACTTCTCCTTTGCTTTTTACTCTTCTTCTTTTTCGTCACAACCAGAAATTCTGTTTCGTGTTCGGACTCTGGATTGATTTTTTTATTGGAATTTCGACGACTACCATAATCATCTCCGGTATCATTGCAATATATAGACTGACCTTCTTCGGTTCCCCAGGATCGTCTATCACCGCGACTATCGATAGCAGTATCTCCCGTGCTTCTTTGTTTCGCACGACGTAGAGTGACATTAATTGTGCCTATGAAATGACAGGATACGTATTTTATATATTTAAAATTGTTTCATAGAAGCTAGTTATCGTTCTTGGAAGAGTCAACTATAGTACAGTGCCAACTACTTACCTTGCTGACTTGACAGACTACTGGCACCGCTAGAACTAACACTTTTTTCTGTTGTAAGATCTTCAAGTTTTGTCTTCGATATTTCTTCGAGCGAATTGGATTTCTGTAACTTGGCAGGCAACTGTTCTCTTTTAGTATCTTTTTCTCTACTCCTTGGCTTCGCTCCAGAACTAGTTTTTACTCTCACTGGATTACCTGGTTTGCTTTTTTTACTTTTAGATTCTTTATTCTCAATAAAATTAATTAAAGTATCAATGTCTTCGTCGTTTCGATGACCTTCGACGTTCTCAGCATTGTATACAATAACATTCAGTTCCCGTGTGTGGTTTCTTCTAGGTTTCTTACGCTCCCCATTGTAATTTTGCACTGCATTGCCATTTTCATCCAACGATTTTTTCTCTCCAGATGCTGTGGTATGAGCTGTGTACCTAGAACCTTCTGTGCAAAATTGACCCATTTTAACTTACTATACAATCATATCAAAAGTATATACATAAAAACGACATTATTCTATTGTATTCATCACTGTAGGAAGCAATCTTTATTTTCCTCGTCAAAGCGAAAATACAATATCTATTCTACCATCGATTGTATTTTAATAATCAAATTTCTACGTTCTTATCTTATTGTTTTATCGATTATATTCTCCTATAGCAAATAAAAATCAGGTATCACTTACCCATTGTGATATTCTGTGTTTGTAAGGACGCAGACATCACGGAGCATAAACTTGGAACTAAACTTGGAACTTTACCCTGACTAGCAGTAGAACTATTCGAGGTTCCACCAATACCACATTTCACAGTATTAAAAGTTTGAAACGAGAGGGCTCCAGTTACCTCTGTACCGTTAACAGATATTTTTGATTTATCTTGTTTTCCACTATGCTCGCGGAGGGAGAAATCTATAGTAGTATCCACAGGGGTCTGAGCTATATCAAAAGTAGTACGTGATATATATTGAGGTCTACGTGGTTCAATGATTTTCATTTCAATTCCATCATCAATTTCTGTATCCAGAGAGTGAGGTCTTTGAACCCCACTTATTGTGGATCCCACATTTCTTTCGCTAAAAGTACCCACCTACAAAAACATGTGTCAACATAAACATGTCAATTTAATAGATTATATTTAATAGAAGATATTTACCTCAGCATCACCCAAGTCGATCACCATGTAATCTGACTTATACTCTGGTGGTGGATTGTCTGATTCAAGCATTTCATTTGTCCCCTGTTTCCCTTTGTTACTTCTCTTTTCACGCACGTCAAGTTCGGATTCGGAGAAATCTTTCTTTGTATCTTTTTTGTCTTTTTCTTTTTCCTCCTTTTTTGTACTTGTATATGATGGCTTGTCTAAAGATTTGGATTTTTCTTTATTGGTCCAGTCATATACTGACTTTTCTTCACAGAAACCCTTCTTTATAGTTCAACAAACAAAGAAAGAGCATAAATTTAATCATACAGTTTACGCAAAGTTTGTATGTACTAATCTTATGTAATGCACATAAGTTACTCGAGTTTTTCTTTTGTACTCACAAAAATGTATAAGGTCATGTTTATGCAGTGACTTTCAGCCGGTAAATTGTAATAAGACACTTTAAATGATCTATGGAAGGGACAGTCCAACTAGGACTCCACAGTCTTATGCATTAGTGTGAGAACACAAGGAAAGTGAATCGAACAAACAAGACCTGTGCATATCTATTTAAAGTGGTGTGTATAAATATTTATAAATATTACTTATATCATGTGTATATATTCTAGACTTGTACTTTTCTAATATGTAATATTGTCGCATCAAATACTAAAATTAATTAGCAGAGAAATTTCACAAAATCCATACCTTTTTTTCAAATAGTAAGTCTAGGTTAGCCAATGAAGCCAAACTATGTGATGCATTTACATTTGAAGGTAATGAACCGCCTTCTCTTTGTCTGGCAGACACACTGGAGCCTGTATACTTTTTATTTTTTCTTCTGCTTCCTCCGTAGGTATGACTGGAACCAGATGTCAAATAAGCGAAACTATCAAATTCCGAAGCAATAGGTTGTGCCAAATTTTGTAATGATCCTCCGTGCGTAAGTCTTTCAGATACAGAATCTCGTTTATGCCTTCTACGATTTGAACCGGGCAAACATCGTGAATTAGTTATTATCCTACGGCCTTCCTCAGTCTCATCAGCTTCTGCTTCTTGCAATAACTCCTATAAAAATGATCGTTAGTCTACTATTGTTCGGAAAATACCATAATACACCGGAATAGAACTACTAGTATACTCACTTTAAAAAGACTTGATTTTCCTTCACGATCTTTGGGACACTTATAAGTTATGGCCTCATCTAATAGCGCACGTAGTTCACCTTCATTTAATGTGGATAAGGTAGCTGGTTCTTCCTGAAAATTAGAATAATAAAAAAAAAGATTAATATCTGCAGAATATTAAAAATTAATAGTAAACATATCTACAAGTTGAATTCATTTATACATAAAAAGAAAATAGAAGTCTGACCCACATAAACATATATTTCAGTAGAATAAGTCGGTGTTCTTATTGAATGAAAAGTATTATATAAGCATACGATGAATTGACAATATTATATATCTTCACATTAAATGCATGTATGTTACGCATGAAAAACATTATTTTGTGGAAATACACATACAAAAAACAATGATCATTCTAACAAATTCTGTGTCTATCTACCATAACCTTGTACTATGTAATACATTTGTGAACATTTTGTTTGTAACCTATACCCAGTGGAAGAACTTGTTTTGCAATCTAGATTCAAATATGGAAAGTATGCCAACAGACCAATCCAAACTTTAGCAGTAAACCATATGTGGAAATACATTTAAAAACATGCCAAGAACAAAAAGATTAACGCTGACACATGTATATAAATTTTTGATCAACATAATTTTTACAACAGTTAAAATTTGTTTAAACATCAGATGGACAAACCTAATATATTTGTCGGCATCATATAACATAAATGTTATACACAGTTCATGAACACCTTATAATTTGATTACTGCCAGATTTTGAAAATAATAATAAAATAATAAATTTACATTGTTGCACTCCATAATATTAATTACATTCTACACCATGGTATAAAGTAGTCCACTAAACAGATAAGCATGGATATAGATAGATTGAGAGAGAGAATTTAAGGTTTCACTTATTGGATTTTGTAAAGAAATATAGATACCGCATAGAAAAAACATATATTAGTATAAATGATACACGTTATTATCACAATTAATACTTTGTACATATTTGTGAATATGTCGCATTTTTTTTGTTATTTCCCAAAACTCTTATAAAAACAGTTAACCATAAAATATATGTTTAGTAAAAATGTACATCTTCTAAATTTCATTATTATTTACATCAAATTGATGTGTATTTAGTAATGACATATATATATATTACTTTATCGAAATATATACATAGCTGTTTATATAACAGTAAAAATTGTTGGTTCATGGGTGCTAATTTGTCTACTTACAAAGTACAGTATAAATATTGTAATGGAAGATACATATTTTTTCTCCAAAGGTTATAAACAAAGAACAAAATATTGTAAAAATTCATGTAGGACGTGTCATTTATTTTTAAATAATTCGACCGACTCCGTCTCACAGTAACCTGATTAGCTTCATTCAATGGAAAATATCTTATCAGAATGGCTACCCGTATAAAAAAAATCGAAGTAATTGACTACCACAAACTTTTTCTTTCTTCTTTTAAAACAGTACACAAACGTCATCCAAAAAACGTTCGTTTAGTAACGAACTTTAGCGAGAGGTACATGTAAATGCTGAAAACGATTACGTTTTCTCCGAGAGTGTGCCGTTTTTATAGAGATAATAAACCTTTCCGAACTTATTGACCGTGAATTGTCGTACATACAAAACGGAGCACTATACCATTTTCGTACATACATAGGTTAATGATAAACTGTTATCGTTCGTTTCAAAAAAGAAAGAAAGAAAGGAAAGAAATTATCATTCGTTTCGTACTGTTGAGTAACATGCCTCTGAACGAAAAAAAAAATAAAATAAAATAAAAAAATACTTGGTTTCGTACGAACAATACAAACCAATCATCTTTGAAGATTCAGAATGCACTGTTAAATGAATGCTCGGAAGTCCTTGGAAATTCGAAAAGGATAGTCAGTACGGAGTTTACCTTTGCTTGTAAATTAAAATAGGACACACACCAGGAATGAATTTGGGCTTGTCCAGAGATCGATAGGGGGTCGTGATTAGCTAATTGAGACACGAGGAGATACCGGGGTGACTTACGGACGAAGGAAAAATCTGCTGGGCAGTGCCGGCACGGAATTTATATTTTTAGAGGGCACCTGGGTCGGCTGCAGTCGTCTCTGCTCCGTCGAACTGCAATCCCGCAGTATAGCACCGTTACGTAGAGATTTTGCGCATTTGAGTACACGATAAACGTAGCCGACGATATACTATCACTGTTCAGAAGAAATAATATCGGCAGTGTCAAGAATATGCCGCTGATTTAAATGCTATTATGACGAGCGGGTGCGGCGCGCTCTTCTCAGCATGGCCGCCGCCATTACATTGAGAGCACGGCCATTCCAGGACCGTAATAAGCAGGGGCCTCCCGATAGCACCCGTTCGTTATGCTTTGTCAATTGTATGCCGAGTGATGCAAATACATTTAACTCAACGTGGAATGAATAGAATACGTAACTTTCCTTGAAATTTTTCCATAAAATACTTTCAATAATGAAGCAAACAATAAAAAAATGTTTAACGTTGAATGAAAATAATATAATAATTTCAATTCAAATGTAAGATAAGAAACTTTTACAAATTTCGTTTCATTTATACAAGTCTATAATATCCCATCAAAATTTTTTTAATGTATGTCACTTTAGCTTTTCTTTATTACTTAAGAGACACCTTTATAAATTATTGCTATACTCTTAGTTTCTGTTACATGTAATAATAATAAGAATAGTTTCATAGTTACATTTAATGTATACAAATTTTTCTAATTCCATGATGATTTCTCATCAAGTTCTCTATAAGAAACTATTATTTATATCAAGACTGTTTTTAAGCGTATCATTATAGTCTTTATGATTGTAATATAATATCTTCAATATGATTTATGTATTTCATTTATTATATTCATTAATTGTGAATTTTTAAATATTTCTGGAAGTTATTAATGAATAGATAGCTATATACGTAGAAGCCCAAATAAATGACACAATACATATTTAATTTATGTCTTCCCTGCGTTGTCACAAGTAGAAACACAGATTATAAGCTGGATTATAATTTTAAACAAGATACAATAACATGTGTCTATTTACCCATAAGAAGTTGAGATATATATAATATTATTCTTATATACTTGTATAAATCCAAAAAAAATCTTGACTTAAACAAACTAAGTGTTTATCATATTTGTATCATCAACTTTCTAAAAGTTCTAATGGTTTAGATTATTTTATGATTTCTCTACCCCCCAGTGATGTAAATTTATGAATGACGAAGATACATAAGCTTTGTACATGCTATGTTTAAGTGCATTAGACATCAAACATACTCTTCATTATCTTATAAATGTGCTGGGAAGGAAGCATTGCATAATTAAGAAAAATAATGTTAACATTTCCATTTTTGTAGAAGGTAGCTTCTAAATTTTGTGTACAATTATCGACTCCAATTTATGTATGATATAAAATGTAAGTATGTCATAATTATATCCTTATGTTCATAATATATGAGTTTTACCTAGCATAAAATATATGAATTATATTTGATTAGATTAAATCCTTAATAATAGTCTTGAAGAGATAATTAAAATTTACTTTACATATTGATTAAATTTCATTCTGTATATTACAAAATATATGTAACTTAGAAATTACAGAATTTAAGAATAGCGGAAACTTGCTATAAAATTTGGAATAAAAGATTTTAATATACTTTATTTATATTACTACAGTTTATTTAAATCTTGTTATTCTAATATTAACAAATTACGCATTACGTAGTATTATGGTTTGATATTAACATATTTAACATAAACAGTTATTTTTTGCTACTTGGTCTTACGATCTTTCTTTGAAAGTGTTACTTTATTTGTTGACGTAGAGATAATAACTTGAAACCTGGAGAAACTTTGATTGTAAATACTTAAAATGTCTTATATGAAAATAAGAGCCTTGTGCAGTCATTTAAAAAGAAAAATGGTTAATTCATTGATTAAATAATTTTATATATAACTCACCTGCTTGTTATCGAAGGTAGCAGAAGTCGCCGTACTTTGATTTGTTGGATCTGAACTTGTATCAATATTTGTTGAAGCACTTTCTGCACTTAAACTCAGGTTACGAACAGTCTCAACACCTACCACTAAATTTTCAACATCTCTTTCAGCAGAGATTTCACCACGACTGTTTTCAACGGTTTTATCGGGTGCTACCGGTTCCTGACGATGTTCCGGCCCTGAGGCCATCTTGATCGAAATTGACAGCGCTGTGTCTGCTGTACTCATAGCTTTCTCATCGTAGCTCTTTGGTATTTTCAAGGTCTAACGACCCGATCCGATTAATCACGGAAAATGACTTGAAATTTTCGCATATCATATCATGCGAAGTTTCATGATCTTGTTTTTTTTGTATTATTAAACCACCAGAATCATCACATTCGAAGAGGCGAAAGCATTTCTCAATGTACCGAAGTCATGCGTCAGGTTAAAATTGATCGGATTAACCGATCATGTACTCATTATGTTTGATTTAGTTTGTAGAACCATACACTCAAATATTTATAATTACAAAGATTCAATTGAAAATCTTCTTGTCTTTACGCGCGCACCATGCGCGATGTGAAGGTGACAAAAATGGCACCGTCCACTATCTAGTGTCGTGACTGTCGTTCAATCAGATTAACTGTCGTATTTTGAGGATCCTTTTCTTCCAAACGATGTAGCGTACATTGAATTAGATTATAAGTTTTCATTGTTGTATGTCAGATTCGAATGTACGATTTTTTATTTCTTGATATCAGTAATCTTTCGTTGTTGAGGTTATTTCAGATTGACTTGTCAGCAACGACCACAGCTGCCGATAAAGCACGTTTTATGCTCCATCAAATGGAAATTGTACATATTACATAGACGTATTGCAAATTGGAATACATTTATTATGTCGATGCGAGAATTTTACTCGAAAGTGATTGAAAATCATAAAAACAGCAATTTTTACTATTATCCTGTTTTATACTATTGATGTAGCAGAAAATTATTTATTTTTTCAATTACGAATAAGGAAACACTAGACTGCATAGTTTGAAATATATTCCTTTTGAAATAGAATGAGTAATTTGTTTCAATTATTCTTGAAGTTCGAATAAGACAGTTTATATTGAGAATGTAGCCACGAATTTACATAAAACCACATAACGAAAAACTGAATTGGAATGTTTTCTACAGCACTCGACACGATTTGATTTTGAAATGCTTTCTGCTGACATTTGAAATTAGTGTTGCAGGCCTTTATGATTTTTAGATAGATGTCGAAGAAAGTCCAATTTTGGAGATATAAAGTGAGTTTGATAATCGGCGTAGTTCGCAGCACTCATAAATTCAAAATGGCCGCTGTCGATATTAAAATGCACATTTTTCGCGTATGCTTCTACATAAAATTTTATTATTATTATTATTATTATTATTTACACTAAATGCAATGTACTAGCAGCGTTGTTCGAACCGTGCACGGACGGAAGACGCGAAAACATATTTGTACAAAACAGTAACCATGTTTCTGGCATTGCTCGTGTACACACTGGAAAGTATATACTTCGTTTGTATCACAATTCCGCTGTACATGGGCTTTGGAAGACACTATAAGCACTTTTGAAACATTTCACTGACAAATAGGAACGTTTCATGGAGCCACAAGTACTGTGATCGGATCATTGGAGCGTATTCCAAAATCGTCGGTGAATTATCGATCGCATAATGGTACTTCTGCCTGTACACTTTCACACAATAACACAAAAACCTTCAATACAGTTCTGCGCGGAAATATTTTACACGGTGGCAAATGAAAAATTTTTCTCGTCAGGATTTATTTCAAATACAATGCAAACTGCAATTCAATTGAAAAAAGTAGCCCACCCAAAACTTCACAGCACTCTGTCCGAATGTGACCGTACAGTTAATCAACTTTGACACTAAAACAGTTTGCCTGATTTCATTAGTGTTTCATGGAAATTACTCTTAGTTCATCATATCGGAAAGATGTAACAGGAAA
Source organism: Halictus ligatus (assembly GCA_028454255.1). Taxonomy (NCBI): domain Eukaryota; kingdom Metazoa; phylum Arthropoda; class Insecta; order Hymenoptera; family Halictidae; genus Halictus; species Halictus ligatus. Next base: position 19,242,168 of record CM052129.1, read on the forward strand.
ACTGACGTAAATCTGAACAGATAGTTTTCTCGCGACACAATAAACGATCGCTTTTGCGCAGAGAAACGGCGGACCAATCGTTTAGCCTCCGAAAATGTCGTCTGGCTGCAGGAGCGTAACTAACAAGGGAAGGACCCCAACTGTACCACTTCGATTTCAATAAACTTTTGCAGAACGATAGAATACATATTTCTAACGATATGTATATATGAAATATTAGTTGTAGTTAATTGACAGTTTTAAAGTATAATTAATTAAAGTTACATAGTTAATTATTTACTACTGTATGTAGATACATAGTCGTAGAAGCCACGATGGCGAAGTGATATGTGGCGTGGCTTGTAAATCGGAGGTTCAGTTTTCGAATCCCGGTTAACAGAAAATATTTTTTTTCTCTTTTTCTGTAATTTTATTGTGACAAGTGAACTGCGGATTTTTATGCATATTTTTATATGCAGAACTAAAGAAATGGAACTTAAATAAACAGTCATGTGTAAAATATAATAATGTTCACATGTACGCTACCAAATTCGGTAAATTACAAAAAGAAACTTGAAGACTATTTTTGGATAACATAATTCATACATGTGCGACCAATAATCAATTTTGATTGATTGTTGATTCTTGAGTAGTGCAAACCAACAATATATGATGAAAAATTCATTGACGAAAATAATGTATCCACTTGCACATTAAAAATCATTCCGCCAAAATCGAATTATGTCAGCCTTATGATATGTATCGTTACAGATACATGAAGAATTACATTGCACAATTCCAAAATCATGAGCTTCTTTTAACCAGCTGTGATATTACCAAACAATCCGACTTCATAAACACCGATTTGTTTAAACATGACTAAATAGGCATCGTTTGCTTCTAAATTAACTTCTACAAGAGAAATATTCCTTAATGCGAATGAAGTTGCCTTCCTGGACGACATAAAAATTAAAAAATATCAGTATAGTAACAAGCGTTTAGTACGTGTCTGTAGTGCCGAACATTTTTGTATCGTATTCAGTGTCATCGCAATAAGGAAAAAAAGAAAAAAGAAACTGTATCAATCGGGATTCGATCACTGAACCTCCGGATTTACAAGCCACGCCGAATGTAATTTGGCCATCACGGTTTCTACGACTATGAATTTATATTCGTAGTACATAGAGAGGATTATAACTTTAAATAAATATATCTTTTAAACTATCGAGTCTGATATTTCATATATATTATTAGGAATATGTATTCTATCATTCTGCGATAGGTTATTAAAATTGAAATAGTACAGTTGAGATGAAAGTCAAGCTGTTTACAATCATCGATATTTTCAGTTTATTTCTAGCAATTATTACTAAATTTGTACAAATAGATCATATTATATTATATTCGTTATAAATCATATTTTTACTATGATCATTCTAAATGGATTCATATATTAAGGCTTAATGACATAATTGCCGATTTATTCAACAAGAAAACAAGAATTTTTACTTTTAATACCACCTTACATGAACTATTTTTTTTATCAAAATTTTTGTATAATATCTAATGTGATGTCGTCAAAAAAATATATAGTTTTCAGATTTCGTAAAAATTTTCATTGATACGATACTGTTAGTTGTGTGACTGCTACATGCGTCACCATGATCGATGTATCTCGAACTCGAAGCTGCGATACGATATAGTCGTCGATTCTACTCGTTTCATTGACGTTATATGTTGTTACATTGTACTTCTTTACAGTCGTTTAGATTAAATAGAAGAGAGTGGAACGTGAAAAGCACTAAGGCGATTGTCAAGTTTGTAAGTTAAAAACAATACGTATTATTTGGCACGAACGATTACAGATGACAGAGAGATCTTTGAATTCGATTGCAGATAAACAGGTTGTGTTGTAAATACATTTCTCGTAGAGCGATAGATATTTGAAGGCGGCAAAATGATGGACACGGATAACGTTTTCTTGTTTGTTCCTAACATTATTGGTAAGTAAATATTGTATATTTCCATATGTTAACAACGATATGTATTTGGTTATACGATTTTTATATACAACGAATTAGTAAATATTTGTCAAACTAAAGTAATGTAGGAACTAGATAATATTATACTGTTTAGAATACGTGAAAGCTTTCATAGTATGTACAATTTATATTTACTAATACATGCCTGAAAATTGTTTAAATGTTTATAATTTATTTCTTGATTAGTGGTTTAAATATAGAGTGTGATAAGATAAAAGAGGAACAGCAGCATTTCAAAGACTTCCCATACTGATCTATACATATATGAACTTACGAATCAAGACTTTTATATAACATACTAGTATGTTTAGAATATCGAAAGCATTAAACTATGCTTCCATGAAATGATAAGATTACTATAAATTTAATAGAATATAGTACAAATATTTGAGAAAATATGGAACAAACTAAAGGCAATCCAATAACTAAGTACATAGATGTCTAGATATAAAAGTATAAAAATATTATCACCACAATTATATAAATGACAATGTAATGTTAACAGGCTATGGGAGAGTGATTCTGGCTCTCATATCTTTTTATTTTATGCTAAGCAACCATGTTATTGCATCATGGTGCTATATAATTAGTGCATTACTGGATGCAGTGGATGGTCATGCAGCTAGATATTTTAATCAAGGTACCAAATTTGGGGCTATGCTAGATCAATTGACTGATCGTGTTGGTACCATGTGTTTATTAGCCACACTATGTGTACTTTATCCATCCTACACATTTTGGTTTCAATTGAGTATGGCAATAGATATTGCTTGCCATTGGATATATGTTCACGCGTAAGGTCAAATTTTAATATATAAATGCATTTTCGAAGCTTTTATATAAGGGTATAAATAAACAAATATTTCCTTATTACATAATTATATATTACAGCTCACTATTACAAGGAAAAACAAGTCATAAATTTATTGACATGTCTGAAAACCCAATTATGAATGTGTATTACACAAATCGTACAGTTTTATTTTTTATGTGTGCTGGAAATGAAGCATTTTACGCTGCATTGTACCTTATTTACTTTACTGAAGGACCTATTTGTAAGTTATTTTATTTTGTAGACAGTTATTAGTATTTAAATCTGTTTGAAATATGACAAATAATACGAATTTTTATTTCAGTGGTTGGCATAAGTTTATTTAGGTTAATTATGTACATTTCTGCACCTGTGGCAATTATTAAAGCTGGCATTTCATTGTTACATGGATATGTGGCATGTATTAATTTGAGCATAATCGATCTCAAGGAAAGGCAAGCACTAAAGGACAATAAATCATTGCATTCTGCAGCATCTTCTACTTCTGCTAAGTCTGATTAATTGATCTTCCTAATTTATTACATGTTATACTTAAATGTCTCCATATTTAATTATATTTCTATACATTAATCCAAAGATTTATGTGCCAGATTCGAAGTTAGGCTCCATTAACTATTTTAATATAAAATAGATGTACAGTGTAATTATTTAATTTGTTTTCATAAGAACAATACAAGCATTTAGGCTGTATTATGCTTCGATTAATTTAACAGACTTTTATATTTCTATATAGTTTGTATAAGTTGATAGTTCTTTTGAAAATTTTTTTATAAAGATATTATAGAATTAGAAAAAATAGGGATTATAACTGATGTTATTATGGGTCTCTAATTAGTTTAGTGTAAGGTAACAAAGTGTACTTGAACATTTTATGTTTCATATATTATATGTATATGACAGAGCTATATATTTATTCCATGTCGATGTTGGTTGTTTAATAATGTACCTACAGTATAGAAAATGGTGTGGAAGATGTAAACAAGAAACTTAAGATGTTTAATAAATATTTTTGTCCCTTATATGTTATTGACCATTATCTTTATTTTATCATAAGCATTAGTACAAAGTATATCATAAGCATATCATTATTATTATTATATATATGATATATATAATATATAATATATATATATATATATATATATATATATAAGGTATATGAAATAAGCCATATAAACATTAAAATTATCTATTACTATATATTTATTTATATCATTATAATAATTGGGAAATGGATTTCATGCATGTACATCTTATTCGTCTATGCAAAACACAATTAGTAAACAAATCAAGTAAATTTACATAATATTTTTATACTGTTTTCAAACGGTAAAAATATAAAAAGCAGAAAAAATAAATTTGTAAATTTGTTTGTCCTAAACTTGTCTATAAAAATGTGAATTTATATGTGGTCATCTGTAGCCTAATGATAGCTATTTATTAATATTAATAATTCAAAATTCTCACTGCTGCTAATAATTAGAAAAATTAATTTATTATACCAAAAAGTAGTATGAAAATAATGCGAGAAGATAAATGTTAGTATAGTAATTTGTACACCATTGCACCAATCTATGCAATCTACAGTTTTTTAAAAAATGAAACTTCGAAAAAAGAGGAGGTAGCAAACACACAAAACATCATTTGTTCGACGGCAAGTGTATAATGTATGTTTTGTTACTGTTGAGATATTTTGCTAAATCATTATAAAAACAATGGTTGTATTATACAATGTGACACGTGTTTTCCGTTAAGACAATTATATACTTTTTAACATATGTTCACCTTACACATGTTCGCTGTGATATTCACAACATTATCATAGTTGAACATTTCAAATTTACGGGATGCGACAATATTTAATGGCAAAATGATCAACTAACCTCAAAAATTTTGATTTCTTTCCCCCGTCATAGCCAGTCATGTTTCGGCGCCATGTTAACACTTCAAACATTCGCGCATGTTAGAAAGTTCAGAAAATTCATGCGAATTTCTTCCAGTCATAAAAATATTGTAGAATGAATTTTACACTCCTTATAGTTACTAAAATGATGAAAAACGTCCCACTAGGACGACGTTTTCTGTTTCCACTGAACTGAGACACATGAAACAAAGTACAATATTTATAAAAACAGATGAGAATTCTTCACCGGCTTACTATGGGATGATTCGCGATACGACAGCGCCAATGTCGTCAGCTGCGTGCAAACGGCGGTTTTTTTTACTGATATTTAAACTTGCGGATGACCGCTACATCCTGCATAAGATAATTGTGAATTCCTTAACAGGCATTATTTGTAGTCACGATTATCTGATGAAATGATAACTCAAAATGATTTGGCTGAATTGAGAAAAAAAACGAAAAAGTTTAAAATACATTTCTTTATTACCCACACTGAACTTGCAGTGAATCATTAATGGTTTATAAAAAAAATGATATTATATTTTAATCCTTAAGTATATTTTGGGACCTCTCAGGCCCTATAGCATTTTATGCTCATAATTCTGTGATTACGTGTAGACGTTATTATTTGAACATTTATGTAATCCTCCATTAGGCCTTATTTTTTAAATGTTGGGAACTAGAATCAATTGGTCTTTAGAATCCTTTGCTGTCAGTAAAGATTTTATCATAGAGAGAAGTAAGTTTTTTATTTCTATTTTTTATTTTTGCACATAATTCTTTAATGTAAAAGTTAATTCTAATAATTTAATTTATAGAATTTTGAACAGCAAGTATCTATTTAGCTGGGCCTGTATAAGGTACAATGGGCTGTTTTTAAAAAAAATTTATCTGAAGTCATATTTGTTGTCTATCCTACTTCTACTACTTCAGACTTGCAATGTAAGAATGAAGTGGACAGCTATTATGACTATCTCCTTTCAAAAAATAGAGATTAAATGTCAACATATGATCACTGAAATTGATTTGATTTTTATTGTTCATTTATCAACGTTCATAACATTAAAGAAACATATGTTGCTGTTATTATTACATATGATTTTATATTTTTAGTACGAAAATATAGTATCACACTTAATCTGTAATATACATCTGTATGTACGAAAGTCTTGTATAGAAACCGCTTTATATACATTACATTGATATACAATAACTTATGTTAACAATCACGAAAAGGTATAAAAATAACTTATGTCATCATAACAGAAACAAACTATAACTCCTCATTTAAAGAAAATATTCTTTATAAAAGAGATAATATAATCGTAGATCAAGTACAATACAGTAAAACAGTTAAATTACTTACAGCTGTTCATTAGTCTCGCAACACAGTTACTAAATTATCTGTAAAATTCAAGTCTGCTCTTGAAGGATAAAGCAGTTTCATATTACCATCCATATCTACTACTTTTATTTGTTCTACAACTAAATTATGAAAATTCGTATTATCTTCTTCTTCTGAAATAGATCCAAAGCCAAGTGTGACTATCTCCTTCAAAAATTGGTCCAAAACAGTCCTGGTAAGATATAGAATGATTTAAGAAATCAAATATATTTCTAATAAGTAGACTGCGGACCTTTATGCAAAATAAAATTTCTTTGCCTCAAATGCGAAAAAGTAAGAACCAAAGTTCTTTCTTTCTTTAATGATTTTAAAAAGTTTAAATTGATAAATTGGACCTATTCGTGCCATAAACGCATAAAATCCGCAGTCTTCTAATAAGGTTGTAATATATGAGTTCAATGTTAAAGTTAGTAAAATTTATGATTTACATCTCTTAGATTAAACATAATAAAATAGTAATACAAGGGTTATAAATATTCATAGAGATTTAAAACACTAAGTATGTATGTTTAATGTTACTATACTATTATTTTACCTGCAAATTAAATAGGATGTAGCACTGGTTACTTCCACCAATACAGTTTCAGTATTTACTGACATTTTTGTAATGTCGCTATTGATAATTGGTGGGAAAGATATAACTTGTTCTGTAGCATCCAATAAACATGGAAATAATGCTTTACCTTCTAATAGATAAAGGTACTTATGAACGCTAGAGTATACATTGCGCTTTTTATCTTTTCTTAAATTTTCAGCTTCTGTTTGTAATTGTTGGAACAATGTAGCTCCAGTATAAATGCTATTACGCATTAAAGGTTTGATTTTTAATAAGGTTGGAGGTTTTGCAGTATACACTAAACTACCTATGTAATAAACGCAATATTATTAAGATACATATTGTTTAGATACTTATTCTATTATTTTCCGTTATACTTACCAGGTTTGATCAAATTAAAATCGTGTGTTGCAATCGTTGCAGCATTCCTTTTCTCACATATGCCTTCATGTAACTTAGTCTGAAGTTGAATGAATTTCTTAAAACTGTCATCCGTGAATTTCATGTTTTTGATAATGCAAGCTGCTATGTAAGGTCTAACGCTTTTCACCTCCTTTGTGATTTTGATTACTGGCGTGTTATCAGTTGTTTTTAGAACTTTCAACTTGTGAGATAAATTATTTATTTCCTTAACAATATTTTCAGATTCTGAAGATCTCTGTGCTTTTTTGCCTTTTTTCGTTTTGGCATTTGAACCAGCAGAATTAGTGGTTTTAGGGCAGTGCTGTCTAACATAGTCTATTACTTGCTTAGTGCGACATTGGTCAATTAATTTTGATAATCTTTTATCTGTTAAATTATTTCCTTTCAGATATAATTCTTTCAGCTTATTACAATCTGCAATTTCACCTGGTACAACTGTAATATAAACATTTAATGAAACCTCCTTTGAAGCCTAACCAACGACAAGGATTGATTCAATTGTCTTTAGAGAAAGCATCCATTTGTTTAAAGAGAATTACCTGAAATTGAATTGTCGGCTACGTTTAATATCTTTAAAGACGGCAGTTGACTTATGGTTACAGGAATATCTTTTATTTGATTGCCATTCACATAAATCTCAGAAAGATGAATCAATTCTGGATAGCATACATCAGGAAAATTTTCAAATTTGTTGTTCGATAGATTCAGAACACTCAATTTGACATTAGCTGCCTGGGATGGTAATGAGACCAAAATATTCGAACTCAAGTTCAGCGTTGTTAACTGCGGAAGGTTTCCGAGTTGATCTGGCAAAGAGGGCAACTTATTTCTGGAGCAATCGAAAACTTTCAATTTCTCCAATTTGTCAATTGTGCCAGGCAACTTGGAAATTTGATTCGAGTGTAAGACCAAAGTCGTTAAATTCTGTAACTTTTCGATATCTTCTGGTATCTCGACCAAGCATGTGTTCGATATATTCAAAAAATTCAGATGTTGCAGGTTAAATAAAGACTTGTCCAAACCTTCTTCCTCAATCAATTCAGATATTGCCGGACCTGACAATACTAGCTCATGTTTGTTTTCCGCAGCGGCTGTTCTAATCACGTGCCACGAATTGTCCAGCGTCATTACGTTAAATGTTAATGAAATTCTACCGGTATTAAAAACTATATCATTTGTGTCGGCTCAAGGTTATTTGATGGGAAATGCACTCGAAAACGTGTGCGTCAGACGTTCCCACGGACATCTATATACAAGAGGTGAACCCGTCAACCGGCGTTTTTCGGATACACTAATCTTCAGCGCGCATGCGTATCGAGCGATTCCGCGCGATGCGTATCGTGAATATAGCTCTACAATTTTGCGGTATTGACAATGTGAAATTCGAACACTAGGCGGGATATTTTATTTCTAATTTTTAATAAAATTCAGACATTGAAATGTAATATTAGTAATTAGAGTATAAATTATCAATTAGAGGAGCATGATATTAAGACATTAGTTAAGAATCTGCGAAGAATAAAATTGCAATAATTGCAAAACCATATATTACTTTAAGTATAATTATGCTTATTTTAATACTTATTTTTAAAGCATAATGAATATTAAAAAAAATATATGTATATATATAAACTGATTTTAATGGAAAAAATTCAATATCTCTTTTTTAATACTCATTATGCTTTCAAAATAAGTATAATTAATATAAGCAGAGTAATTAGTACTCTCACAGTTGCGGCTCGCACGTAGTATCACTGATTTAAAACAGGGGTACAAAAGTAGGTTTGGCGAATGATTTTCGTGTGAACTATTGTCCATGCAAATTACATACACACGTGTTCTAATAAATGCAAATTACCACGTAGAATCGCGATCCAGGAACTTAGGGTAACAATTATCTCGTTAGCATTAGAGGAAAAAAAGGGTGTCGTAGAATTTATGTTTAGGCAATTAACTGTAACTTTCGGAACACGCTAGATACCCATTTAACCGGTTTTAAATAATTCGTTGTCTCGATACGGCAGTTTTTATCGGTGAATAACAATCATTGTTAAGAGGAGTACTACGAGATTGTGGGGCGCATTAAAAATTTTAATTCGCCACCTACAAATTGAAAATATATTCTCTTATACATAATTATGTTGTGCAATATGCATGAGAGGACCGCCCGTAAGAAAGACAATGTCCGTTTTATGTTATGCATATATGATTCACTAATTGCGTGTATATGATTTATTAGCTGTTATTACAAATTCGACGGAAATGGGAAACCAGTCAGATATTATAAATGACCGTCGTTGCGTGCTAAGAGATTTTTACGCAAATTTCCCACTAAAACGAATATCATAATCCATAACGGGCCGAGCAGGAATATAAAGAACGACTTTATTACCGACCTTCGATTCTCAGTCACCGGTGTGAAGGATTTAGCAATGTCCTTAGGAAATATCCAGTATCAATGATACCAGAGCCCGGCGAAATTTGCATGTGAATAAACTGCGAAGGAGGATGTTAATTTTAGTTCGGCGTCAAAGAACGTCTAAGAGCGATCTGTAAATAATACTTTGATACTTCAAATGGCAGTGTCAATCACCGGGATATTGAATTCATACTTCTCTTCCGGGTCTATAAATAGTGACCACTGTTTTTCATTCCTTGCGAAAAAGGAAACAAGCACCATTCTTTTGCTCATTGTTTTCTTGATATAGGATAAGGGACTCAGAGTAACATTTCAAAAATGTGGAGTACGGAGTAAAATTTCAAAAATGTGTTTTGTAGATTCTTGTAGGTGTATGTATGAATACAATCACTCAAAGTAATATTCAGACATTCTTTAAAGGGACTTTTTCAATGATTGTGTGATCTATTCGTAAAAAACCATACATTATATCAATATAATAAAATATGCACGACGTAAGCAACCGCGCGTTCTTCGACTGGCAAAGATGTCAGGCGTGAGGTAAGTGGCCGAAGACTTATGCGTGCGTCAAATTTATTTTGCTTTGTCGCACGAAAAATATCGCGCGGATAAAGTTTTGTGACACCTCATATCTCATATTGTATACCTTGACTGGTTATTATCCTGTATACGAGAACCATAAACGTTGTCTGGTGCGTCGGTGGGAAGCCTCTCGGAATCAAGCCGGCAAATCTTCACTTCCGGTTACCCAAAGTCCACGGTTATCAGAGAGACTGTCCCCGATCGCTTCCGCATGGAAGCATTGGATAGTTCCGCGGGTGGGGTTGCTCGGGCGCGTAAGTATAAAGTCGGGAAGAATCGGTCGATTTTCGTCAGTGGAATTGACTCGAATCGCAGAGTCAAGACACATTTCGATTCAAACCAGTTTATCCACGATCGCGTTCGCCATGGCACCACGTTGTCCAATTGTCTTCTCGCTCGCCCTCGTTTTTCTAACGTCCGCGTCCGCGTGGCCGTTCAAACAACGCCGCGACGTCCTGGATAATTCGGTGGATAGTCCTGAGGGAGTGATCGCTCATTTGCAGCACTTCGGTGAGCTCCTCTACCAGTTCCCGGACAACGCGACCGGACAGGTTGTGGCGAACTGGCACGAGGGTCTGGACGTTAATCCGGAAGAAATGGGTAGCTACGCAGAGGGCGACATCCTCTTTCCACCCCAGTTGGCGAAGAATGGACTAAAGGCGCAATCCGCCCGGTGGCCAGGCGGTGTTGTTCCTTATATGATTAGCCCCTATTTTAGTAAGCAATATTTTCACTCTTTGGTTAGATAGATACTGCTATTTTAACACACTATCTACCGGCGAATATTTCATAATTTTTTGAAGCCCCATGGCTGTGGATTTTTCAATAGATCCTTCAACTACAGCAGATACTTCAATTAGAAACCAACAACTCGCTCTCTATAGCGTAATTTAACAATTTTAATTGGAATTGTAGTGTTTACTCGATATATGTCCAAAACACGGGCCTAACCGGGACTTCCGGTCATCGATAATGGTTACTGGTAACCAATAAAAAATTCGAATGATAGTACGATCAATTTTAGAGGCTTATCAGACTGATCATTTGAGTGGCAAGGCTTAGATTCTAAGGCACAGCTAATTACCACATCGACTGGCGTGTCAGCCATATTTGGGTGACTGAATTGCTTCATCAGACTGGAAAACTAATTTTTACACTGATAGCTTGAATGTACCAGTCAACGACCTGCTAAATGCGATGTTGAAAGTGTAATTAATAGACTGCGGATCTTTATGGATATCTTTCAAGATTTATTTTTTTTTATCTGAAGGAACTAAATGTGTGTTGTATCGCCTAGATTCTTTGTGGTAAACATACAATTACGCAATTATTCTTTATTAATGTTTACGGGGAACTAAAAATGATTATTATACAATACTTTACAAAAATAACCAAAATTTTCAAATTTTTAACTTTGTGAGAAATTAGAATAATTAGTTTACTATATGATGTGAAAAATTTTTTCATGCAATTTTTAAATTGCAATTTCTTGAAAATTATTTTTTCTCAAAAAAAAAAAAAATAATTAGACGCTGTTCAGAATCTTCATCGCGAGTCTAACTCGACAAGGGCAAAAGGGGTTAATAAATGTTCTGTAATGTTTTACAAGTCACATTTATTTATATTATTTACACGAACGGTGCTGCATTTTACAAAGTGCCACTGGGTGAACGGATTTCTGTGTGAGTCTAACATTCTCTCAAGTTGAAATCTATTGCAGACGAGAAACAGCGAAAATTGATTTTCGATGCTATGAACGATTACCATAAATATACGTGCATCAAGTTCAAACCGTACACCGGCGAAGAAAACGATTATGTCAGAATCACAGCTGGCGAGACTGGTTGTTGGAGCAGCGTGGGAAGAATCGGTGGACGACAGGATTTGAATTTACAGGTTCCAGGATGCGTTATCAAAAAGGGCACTGTAATACACGAATTGATGCACACAGTAGGGTTCTTGCACGAACAAAGCAGATACGAGCGGGACGAGTTCGTTAGGATTCAGTGGAATAACATTTTAAATGGTATGTGATATACTAATGGCATTTAGTGGCACAAAGGGGGTATGCGAACCTGCGAGCCCTGGGAAGTTGTTCCGCAAATGAAAATACTGTAACAAAAACTAATTTTAATGAAAAAATTTAATATCGCTTTTTTAATATTCTCTATGCTTTGAAAATAAGTATAATTAATATAGGCACAGTAACTGGCACCCCCACAGTAATCGGGTCCATTGCCAGTATATTTTTTACATTTTACCCCTACAGACTGTGCAATTGTTTCAAATTCGAAAAGAAGATTTGATATTAGTCTAGAACATGCCATTTCCTGCAGACGTATCTGACACCTGTTCGGAGCCCATTCCTATTATACGTTTACTTGTGTCTTACTTGTGTCAGGTCTATACAAATTTCCAAAATACACCTGTCGTTACCATATGCTGCTATCTATCTAGGTCATGCTGGGAATTTTGAGAAAGCCTCCAGACAGACCACTGACGCGTTTGGTGTTGGATATGATTACGGGAGCGTAATGCATTACTCTGCGAATGCGTTTTCCAGGAATGGCCAACCTACCATAATTCCAAAGGTGAGTAAATTGTGAAACCGAAATTATCAAGTTTCATAGTTCTTTGTACAGGGTGGCCCAGTATGTATTAGCATATGATTATCTCCCCCTATGGGAGTCTAAAAAATATATATGTATATATATTTATATATACAGTGCTTAGTCGATATAAATCCAAAACACGGGTCTAACCAGGGACATATATCGGCCAGGAGATACTATTTTGATCCACGCCGAACGTAGAAAAGGACAGTGAAGCTCCAGAGGCCTCGGATCATGGCCCCTCATGGGGTATTTCCTGTGGCAGTGGGAATAGTTCTGTGACTTTTATCGGCTAGGCATTTGGGACATATATACAGTAAACACTGTATATATAAATTTAAATACATTTAAATGTAAATGTATATGTGTGTGTATATATATATATGTAATATGTGTATGCAATGTGCAATTGGAGAAAGATAAATAGTTATTGCTTTGAGATGGTCTCTTGTACCTTGAAATATTTCAGAGTGCAACTAAGGTGACATTGGGTCAAAGAGAAGGGTTCAGTAAGAGAGACATTCAGAAAATTCGTAAGATGTACAGATGCAGCAAACGCAGACGCAGCAGCTATTATTAAATGCAACGGTTTGCATGGACGGAATTTTTATATTTGGCACCGGCTTGAAGAAAAGAAGGGATTGCAGAATCTAGTCCATTATAATTAAGACTACATAGTTTAAGTTCAATGATGACGTTTGGCGAACAGCAATCATTCGAGTAAACGATCTTGCATCGATGTTGAAAGAATATTGTGCAATTGAAAAATCAATCAATCTTTTGTGTGTACGTGTATATGTGTGTTAATTAATACTGTTCGATGCATTTAATGTTTAAGAATATGAAATGACCGACTAGAATCTAGGAAGATTATAATTATAGATACCTGTGTGTGAGAAATAAAGGCACTATTAAACAATTTTATTGTACATTCTTTTTTGTATTGTCGTATTTTAATCCCATGAGCATTTCACTCGTTCAGCAACCCTAACAAATTTCGTTTATGGAATGTATCATCTATGTAACCATCTATGTATTGTTCTTATACAGGGTATCCCACCTAACTTGAGTATCTAGAATATATCGCTTATTCTTTTATGATAGAGAAATGTTTCAGAGGAAACTATTATTTTGTTCGAAGGGGAAAATATTGTAATGGATTCAAATTTTTCTCAAGGTTATATTTTTCGAGATTTCAAGGACATCGGAGTTTTTTTTTAAATTGAACTACATTATTTCTAACTATTTTCACCATCGCGATATGATAGCTGTAGTCATGATGTATCCGACCACCTGTAATACTATGACCTTCGCGTGACCTTGGGTACACAGAATGGTTAAAACGGATAATTCATAAGATTATCTATGTATACATTGATACTATCAGAAAGTTGTAACTGGAGAGTGTAAAACTTTGAATCAAAATACCGTAAATACGTAAATAAAAGATATCGGAACATTACCGCGCGGGCCACACCTTCGGTCCACAAATAATGGTCGGTCAATATCGACTTATTGTCACTTTAAATCGAAAGTGTCACTCTCATTACTTAAGTGTCCCTGGATTGCTTCCGCACGGAAGCATCCGAATGTTATCTGGCTATATCAGCCGCGCCTATCTTTTACGAACATTTTTTTCTTCTTCTTTATGAACAAAGAAACGATTGTTTTCTTAACGTAAATTGAATTCAAGGCGAAGTTATTTAGTTCGTAGAAAATATCTGGAGTTATGGGTATGGTTCAATGGATGCTACGAGAATGTGTGATTAAAAATATTAAAACACACGTACAAAGGCAGGGCTGCCCTTAGTACCGGGAAGTAGGGCACTAGCCCGCCCCGGGGTCCGCAGTCTTTAGGGCTGGCTCTGCATAAACGCAAGTAAAACCTTTTAACCAGCGATTTTTTAAGTAAATACTCGGTTAAGTGTGTACAAAGAATGACGTATTTACTCCATTTTATTACCTGGTATTAGTAGAAGATTATGCACAAGGAACTTACTATCTATTTATACTTATAAGAGAATACTTATTTTTACGCATTCGAATCATTGGCTTCCACTTAAAGATATAAACTTTACTTTGTCGAGAGATTCTCGATTGATAGATCAAATACAAATTTTATTGAAAAGTTTCTAAAATGTTACGAGGCAATGAAAAAATATATATTCGATGCTTTACGCTCGTTTTTATTTCTATATTTTCTACATTACTTTTACGCTAAACATTTTATTTCTTTCAACTATTTCAATAAATTTTTACGGTAACTTACATCTAACATAGTAGGTACATAAACTACATTCAAATGCGTTATAATTGAAGTGATTTCATACGCATCAATGTCAACTTTTCATATTCTACAAATGAGTAACGTTCGCTTGGATTACAATAGAAGTTTTTAAGATTGGATTACAATAAGATCTTGGATTACAATAGAAGATTTATGGCTTTTCGAAACCATTTAAAAAAATCATGAACTTTCTGTCCCTTTGCTAATTTTAGAGTCTAGATTCTTTTTATTTTACATATAAAAATTACAAAGTAGAGTATTCTGAAAACAGTTGCATATATAGAAGTTGGTGTTTTAATTAAAACAAAAATAGTGTAAATTCTATCTATTATTAATACTTGAAACTACGTTCGGACTATTTACAGTAAGTCGTACCCTTTCCTAAAAAGGGTCAAAAGTTGTTGTTTCGTTGTCATGCGATAATAAATGTTTAGGTTTGTAGAGAACATAAAAAAAAACTGATTTAGGAATTCATAGAAATTACTGTGTCGGTCTTAGGTCAATCTTCGTTTTTCATAATTTGATGAACATCAAGAATCATTTTATAAGTAAACTAGAAATTAATTTCTGGTTTCAGAACCATCGTTGTCAGAATGCACAATTTATCGAACTCGATTCAGTTATACAAATAATCGGTAATTATTTACCACAGCGATTCTTCGCTGATTTCAATGACCTTGAAATATGCTGTCAAGGTCACTATACAGTGAAACATAGTTTTACGAAACTTTATTCTCAATTATTGTTTATAAGAATTGGAAAAATATCTATTATATAAAAACATGCAACTGTCCTTGTTTTGAAATCACACCTTCGTCGAAGACAAAGATTTTTATAAATATTTAGGAAACTGAAGTCTTACCAGGATAACATATTTCAAGGTCATTGCAAACGGCGTGGAATCACCAATGTAAATAATTACCAAATCACCCTGTGCCCTGAAATAGTTTCGATAAATAGAGTTTCACTTTAGGTATTATACAGGGTGTCCCAAAAATGTTGCACTTCCTTGATATGGTTAATTCCTGAGGTTATTTGAAGAACTTTTTCTTTTGCGAAAATGTTCTCCGCGGTTTCGTTAATAAGTTATTAACGAATAACACGCACCAATCAGGGCGCGATAAAAGCAGACGGACTCTGGCACAGCGGTAAGTCCCGCTGAGCATGACGTTGGCATTGGCTGAGCGGCCGGAATCCGTCCACTGTAGCCGCGCCCTGATTGGCCCGTGTTCTTTTATTAATAACTCCTTAACAAAACCGCGGAGAACATTTTCGCAAAGGGAAAAGTTACTTCAATTGATTCCGGGAATCGCCTCTTTCAAGGAAGTACACAATTTTTGGGACACCCTGTATTCGCCGCAAGACACGTGATAGTCAATAAATATCATCGTGCATTGCTGAAACAAAACTAAATACTCGATTGTCGTTCTACATTGGCCCGTCACACGTTAACTCATTCCTCTTGCCAATAGCTTTTTGATTCCGAATGCGTTATTCTTCTTCGACGAAAAGAAGTATTCATCCCACCCAGGTTCTCTTGACAAAGTCAGCAGCTCGTTCACCGATCATGATGGCAGGCGCATTCGTGTTGCCCGAAACAACCTTCGGCATGATACTGGTGTCGGCCACCCTGACACCTCTTACGCCTCTGACCCTCAACTGATTGTCCACCACAGCAAGAGGATCATCCGACGGTCCCATTTTGCAGGAACCTGCTTGATGATTCTCTGGAGATGTATCGTGTTTCACCGCGCATGCCCAGTAATCGTCGCACCCGAATTTCAAATGCTCACAATTTTTCACTGGCGTACGGTCCAACTGAAATCCGTATCTGAAATATGAATGTCACATTTTTATTGTTGCCCCATTAAGGATGATGACTTTTTAAATATATATTGATATATATGGACCGTATGGTCCAATTTGGATTTTTTTTTATTTTTTGATTGTCCTAAAGGGAAGGAATTGTTGTGTACAGTGATTTCTCTATATATGTCGCCGAGGCCTGGATGATAAACGTCGCGGAATTATCCTCACTACAGTGGAGTATACCCTGGGAGAGTGTAAAAGAGTGTAAACATAACTCAGCTCGAGTATGTCTCCTGGACGATACATGACTCTGGCAAGACCCGTGTTGTTGACATATATCGAAAATTCACTGTATACACTGCGAATCTTTACGAAAAATAAAAATTGCCAACATTAATTGCAATAAACATTTGGAAGACTTTTTCTGCCCTGAGTAGTCTTAATAAATTGGAAATATTTTTATTAAAATAGTTTATAAAAATAGTTTATTAGATAGTTTATAAAAATTTTCTTAATCTTTGTACTATTTTAAATTGCACCAGCCAGTTTTTGTCATAAATACGTAAAATCCGCAGTCTAGTCACCAACCTGCTGAGTGCTCCGGTCTCGGCCAACCTGATGCTGAATTTGATACCCTCAACAAGGCCAGCTACGTCGTCGGGGTGGTTTAGGTACTTCGGATAAATCAGAGGCTTCGAGAGAGGGTCGTTGTTCCGCAGACGAAGATAACCACGACTTTTCGGGTGCAGGTACGTAGGAATAATGTAGATTGTGCGGTTCGCACCCTTTGACTCGCCGACCATGCCGGTCTCCGCGCAATCCGCCAAGTAACCACCGAAAATTAGTTGTATATCCGGGTGGTCCTCCTTTGGATTCGCGTATTTCGTGTTTATCATGGCGGTCACTTCCGATATACCTTTTTAAACATTCAAAAAATATACGCTTCTCAGAAATAGTCGAATGAAAGATCCTACTATAATAATTGACCCATTTTTGCTCCACACTTTAAATCAATAAATTATATTTCATTTGTAGCATCACATTTTACAGAAATGTGTCTCACAACACAAACAAGAAGAGGTCGATCATTTTTCACTCTTATACACTAGACCTTCTTTGCAACTATAAATGTGATAATGCTTATAGTCAATCACAATTTTATTTATCAATTTTTTAGCAACCCAGTCTTTTTGTTTTTCCTAATGCAACATTTTACATATTTAATGGGCAGAAATTAGTTAGCTAAAAGAAGGTTTTCATACTCCTGATCAACATGGACCCGGACTTCGCCGTTGAAGGGTTGATCGTGAGTTAAAGTTCTTCCATTCTGCTGTTAGGAAACGAATTACGAAAGAAGGCAAATATCTACGGTTGACTCGTCTGGCTTCGGAAAAATAGCATTACAAATATGTTCGAAAACCTGATATGTACTCATGATGTCTTATATTGCAACTTTCCTTTCTCTAAATAACTCGGAGATCGCGCGGTTTAGAAATCCATCTTGCGGTGTGACTTCTTAACGTGAAAAATTGTAGAAATAGTTCTAACGCGAACGCACTTGTGCGAATCATTTCGAACTGAAAGGGGAATTCTGGTGTAGAGGAATAGAAAATCGATTTTCTGCTTTAGTCAATAATAATAATAATAGTCAGAATGTTATTTATGTAGCAATCAATATGACTTCATGGAAAGTAATTTGTTAAATACTAATTTATTTCGTTCACTTTTCCACATATTAACAGTGATGACAAAATCCAAAACGACTAGAATAAATTAAACCGGAAGTAGGGTAAGGGACCCAATTACTGTGCCGGTATTAATTATACTTATTTTTAAAGCATGATGAATATTAAAAAAGAGATATTACATTTTTTTCATTAAAATTGGTTAATATATATGTTTTATTTGTAATATTCATTATGCTTTAAAAATAAGTATAATTAATATAGGTACAGTAATTGGATCCCTTCCCCTATCTTGTAGAAAGTTATGTTGGCGATGTTACGAAAAATAATGGACAGACCTGAGTATGTAATACATGCTGAGAAGAAATCTTGCAATGATTTTAATACAATGAAAGTCGACTGCGTCATAGTTTGTCATCACAATTTGTAAGATCAGTATCGTACATCGCTTTAACGTTAAACAGTAGGTTGATTAAAACAAGTGAAACTGTCTAGTTTGAGAGTTCGTTAGTAGCTCCGTGAGATACCACTATTTTTAAGGTATTTACTATCCTGTTTGGCTTAGAACCTGTCTTTAATGACTTAGGCATGGTTGGAAAATTATAGTTCCGTTTTGGGAGAGAAACTGTACCTATTGTCTGTTCGAGTTACGATTAAATAGCATGACAGCAATGGCGACTGGTGGCCAGAATATTTGGAATGATTATCATGGCAAAAATATGAACTGTATTTTTTAGCTTCTAACCGAGTAACTGTTCAATCGTGAGCATTTAGGAAGACGGTATTAGACACTATAAACCAAATTGTACTCGATATATGTATTTTCATATATAAAATTTCTATCTGTATTTTCTCAAGGTTACTTCAAGATCACTTTGTGTTCTTTGAATGGAATTCCATAGTTTTGTTTTGATATTGTAATAACATAAAAGAAAACAAGTTCAGCATACGTCTTTGAAATGACCTTGAGGTAATCCAAGGTTCCAAACCTAAACAACTTTATCACGTAACAACAGTAATAACCATTACTTAGCGAGGTAGATATTTAATAGAAATAATTATATTTTTGGTTACTATTACATAAGAGAAATACCAGAAATATGCATAACATTCGAAGTATGCAAAATAAAAAATATATTTTTAAAACGAACCATGACATCAATTTTTGTCCAGGTTCAGGTTTGTATTACTAATACACATATTTCAATTTTTAATTTTCTTTTGACGCTGTGTATGACAATTACAACTGCAAGCGCGTGCTTACACGAGTGAACGTAGCTCATCCAACTAATTTGCTAATTTAACGGATTTTCGGCATTAACACACACCACCTCGACCGAGTTAGCTATGTATGTCGAGGTTTGACTGTGTTTGATATTATTCTAGCACGGATACATTGTAAGATACAATTTACCTCCGTGGTTTCGTAGGATGGTCTGGTAGAGGAGTACCACAGAATCCTCGTGTGACCGACTTCTAAGTCAGCTTCGGGCTAAATGACAGTAAACAGATCGATAGGAACCCGGTTGCACCATCGTTGATCGGCGAACATGAACAAGATCATTGTGTAATACGCTTTCACTGGGTATCTGCGAAGGAGCCTCTCTGGATCAACCGTTTCGGATACCACTCTACCTCGACCGACCGACTTCTTTTTTTGCTCCTGTCATTGTTACTCCCTGTTACATCTCAGTTCTGCTTCGAGCTGACGCGACTCCGCAAAAACTTTGAGCGGACCTAGGCATGGGCTTTATGGGCTGCAGCCCAGGGTCCCCTTTGCGGTATAAAAATAAACAATTGAAAATTTAAGAAAAAATAATTTATACGAACATTTTTGGTACTTGAGTTAATTCGGGCTAATTGGATAAGCCCTCGAACAGTGTTAACCCAGGGCCCCCTTAGCGATAAAACAAAAAAAACAATTGGGATAAAAAATTTAAGAAAAAGTAAATTATGCAAAAATGTGGGTACTTCAGTTAATATGGGTCAACGGTCCGCCGCTGAGCCTCTAACTTTTTCTTACGAAATATGGAGAAGTATTTCCTTCTGAGGAACTGCTCCATTCATAATAATTGTAGACTGTCTAGAAGCAGTTTTTACACTGCTTCATGATGGCGATAAAACTGGGGGTCCGTCGGAACCTGTTTCTTTTTCGTTTCCACTTTCAGCGTAACAACGAGAAATGTACGTATATAGCCACTGGTTGTTTACACCTCGTTTTACATGTTATTTTCAACTATTTCAGTATTCAGCAGCGTTATCGTCAAACGCAATAAAATTCATTTGGTTCGCAAACACGTTAGAAATATTCTCGAAATGGATGGATCAATTAGCAATCTAAGCATCTGTTTAGAATATCTGGAGAAATGGGCACCATAGAAATTTTCTCAATTGTACACTGCTCCTTCTCTTGTTCGCGACTCAACGACAGCGTGATGCTATCGCTACACGCTCTGATTGGTTCGTGTTTTTCGAACAAATAGGCAAAGGAAAATGGCGTTTAGAACCTCCTCAGGAATCACCCCTTTCAGGGTTCTCGATACTTTTCAGCAAAGGTACCCTCATTTGTAATACGTCGAAAGCCGCCCCGAGCCATCGTCTTATATCGAGAGAAAACTATAGTTCCTCCAGGAACACACTTTTTTAAACTATAAAACGAAGCAAATAATTGCAGTTGCTTTGCTTTCTTTGAATTTTTCCAAATTCAGACGATTCTACGGAGTTTGTTTTTAAAACTCGAAAATTCTTCGGCTGTAATTTCGTAATCCATTAATTCTGTACAGTAGAACATGTTCTGCTTTGTGATTATCTAATATCGCTCCAGCGGCCACTCTATTTAAAGGGGGGGGGGGTACCAATTACTGGGAGGGTACCAAATATTGTGCCTATATTAATTATACTTATTTTTAAAACATATATATCAATTGATGCCACTGAAAAAATGTAATGTCTTTACTTTTAATATTCATTATGCTTTAAAAATAAGTATAATTAATATAGGCACAGTTATTGGTACCCCCACAGTAATCGGGGTCCTTTACCCTGGCTTGTGTAGGAGTAAAGGTTGATTACCTGTGCCGGACATCAGACCATCTCTGAAGAGTAGGTACTCCATCGCGGTAGCCCAGTTGAGGGGAGTGGTGTCGGTGTCGTTGATAGTGTAGACCAACGTGTAGGCGACATGATTGTGAAGATTCTTGCCGACACCAGGCAGATCATGGACAACCGGAACTCCTACCGCGTTCAATTCGTCACGAGGCCCGATACCGCTATTCAGAAGTATTTGCGGCGAGTTTACGGCACCTTCAAAAATGAAAAATGCCAAACACTTGTAAATGAGGACACATCGAAACCTTCTCCATGTCGTTGAACTCTCAACGATCCTTCGTCGCCGAACACGGCAAAATCAATTCTCGGTAAAACGCCAGTATTTGTTGGCCAGCAGCGAGACTCTTTTCCAGAGTTTCACTTCCGCTTCCGGTTGCAAACGAGTGAGAATTTGTACATGCGATGAAATTACATCCTTTTGTTTCCTTTTATTTTTATGGAGGAGATTGGGGGGCTTCAGATATTTGTATACATTGTACATATTTTACATTTCATATGTTATAAATTAGCTTTATTATCAACTTGATTGACGACGGTGCTAAGAAACATAAGTTTTTACTCATTTATACAGAGTGTCCCATTTTAAATTTCTAGGAAAAATCTTTTGAAAATATGAACGATATGAAAAAATGTTTTGGCTAGAAATTGTATGGTTTCGCGGGTGACATATAAGTTAGTCGACCTTGAGATGACCTTGAGAAGGCCAATAGAGGTAAATTTTGAATTTTTTTGTTTTGCGGTTACCATCCAGTTGCCATAAAATCGTTCTATATAAATATTGATTGTTATAAAAAGCAAATAGTGTCGTTACTCGTAAATTAAACGAACATTCGATTCTCAACCGCGCAAAAATATCCTGAGGCCATTTATCTGCAACAAAAATCTGCGTCGTAGACAGCCTTGGGTTCAATGTTCTTCACACTATAATTGCCCCCTGCAAGAGGGTCATCAGCGGCACAATAACCGAGCGTGTCCTCTTTCGTCGCGATTTCTATGCTTTTTGTCCTCTGAAGGACACGGAATTTCTGTCATCCGCACGAGTATCGATTGTTGATTGTCGTGTAAACACTGACACGGGATATTTAGTTGGACAGAAACAATTACAGTGTAGGACAACACGGCGGGACTTTAGATAATCGTTCGTGTGAACATTATTAATATTGCAAGTGTGTACCGAATGTGTTTTCATTAAACCTGGTGTATTGGACCCACTTACAGTGGGGTTACCAATTACTGTGCCTATATTAATCATACTTATTTTTAAAGCATAGTTAATATTAAAAAGAGATATATAACATCTACCATATGTATATTAACTGATTCTAATGTAAAAAAATTAATATCTCTTTTATAAGATTCATTATGCTTTAGAAATAAGTATAATTAATACGGCACTGCAACTTCAATAATTAAATTCTATCTACTCATTTTCATTATAAATGTAATTTATATTATCATTATAATGTCATTGTAAATATTCATTATAAATAAAGATTCATGGTGTCCACGTTTTCGTGAGGTAGTCCAACACCATACAATTTTTTTCATACAATTTTTTGAATTTATTTTTACAATTATCTGAGCATTTACAAATAGTCAATGAATAACTTGTTAGCATATACCCATATACACTTTTCGTTATTGTTGTTCATATACACTTGTTGTTAAAATAGCTTTTGCTTGATAAAAATATTTTTTCTAACTTCATCTTTGTTTGATGAAGAATTCCAACATACAGACTTCCAAGGTTAACGATCGGAGTAATGAATGTGCGATGTGCGTTGGGAGTAAAAATTTCTGATATCTTGGAATATTGAATTCTTCGAATATTTCGTCATTTGTACGATAATTACAGTTATCGCGTACCTGTTTAAGGATGAGAACAATAATTATGTTCTCACGTCTAATTATCGAGCTTCTGGATTGGACGAAGCAATTAGAGAGGAATTAACCAGTGTGTTATTGAAGAAGTGATGGATCTCGACATTAAAAGGAATTCCTATGTGATTTCCTAGTCTAATGAGAAACGTGCTGCATTTTCGCAGCTAATTTGTTCTATAAGTGAGTCCGACACCATAGTTTTCTGCAGTGCAAAATCTTGCATAAGGCAAGGTATTTACAGAAGATATAGGCACTAAAATTATTCAGAGAGATTCTCAAAATATTTAGCGATTAAAATCCTTGGTCGTTCACGTTCTTCATTTATGATATCGTGATTTCCATTTTTGAGCTTTTCTCGACTCATTTTTTCGACTAGAGGCTCATAAGGGGCTCAGCTCGTTACATAAAAAATGCAACTTTTTTATTTTTGGTTTTTTACGAATCTAACTTCTACCATCGTATTCGTCTCGTTTTTATAATTAAAATGACTCCAAACACGATGTAGTTAGGATCACAATTACTTGTGTAACTAGGGAAGTGAAGAATTAGTGCAACTTTACCGTAAATATCAAGTCCGGAATTTGAATCGATTGCTACACAAGTAATTATGGTCGTAATAATATCATGCCTATCAAATCTGTCACACAAAAATATCCGAATATTATGGTGATTCACTGTATGTGTTCCGTATCTCCCAGCGTTAGCAGTATTTCGATAAAATACTAATTTAAATGTTCATTATTTTCAAAATGTCTGGTGTTTAAGCAGATGCCAAAACAGGAAACAATAACAGGGTATAGTATCGATACATTCTATTTGTCTTAAGGAAATCACTTTCGCAAGCCAGACACCTCATTCCGCATAAAGGCCCCTTAATAATAGTATAGTATTATGGCAGTCTAGTTACCATAAGTGTAACTTCCCTGTCAATGAAGAAACCCGTCGATCAATGGGATTGAATGCGTTCATTTTATACGCTGCCAGCGAAGTGTTATTATGAAAATTGTAATGATTTGCATTATGCAACGTAATTACCTCCGCTTATGATGACTTCCTTAGCCACCGATACGCGATGGATCTTGTCGTCGTGAACGAATTCCACGCCGACTGCTCTCTTGTTGTTGTCAAATAGGATTTTGGTCGCCGTGGAGTTGAGCATTATATGCAAATTCGGCCGATTTCTAGCCGGCCGAAGGAACGCCCGTGCTGTCGAAAGCCGGGAACCGTTTCTAGAGGTCGTTTGAGCAATGGCAAATCCAGTATGTGTTCGCCCGTTCAGATCTACGCTCCCGTATCCTGGAGACATTAAAAAAAAAGAAACAAAAATCAATTTCCTCTCTCAGGAAATGTACACTGCGGTGCTACCAATAAGATTTTTTAAATTTGAAAGAATAATACAATTTACAAACAAATGATATTAAGATCAGTAATAACATTAAGAGTCAAACTATTTTATAGACTTATAAAAATTATTAAAGTAGTCTGTGTACACGTCGAAACGAAAGCAAGAAACTTGCTTGAAACATAATCGAAACATAGGTAATAATTGGTCATGATTAACTTAGCAATCACTAATCACGAAACTTGGAATTACAGTAGTTATAATAATTCTAAGCAGAACTTGGAGAAATGTATTTCACGATTCATTAAAAAAAAATTATTCATACAGCAATTGACTAGTGAATTATGATTCTTGTGTAAGAGCAGGAGTACAATGGCTGATGTGCTGGGATATAAATATATAGATACAGTTAACGTTACATAACTGCATGAAACGTTAACTGTAGCAAAAGATAAATTAATCATTCATTTCGCGATTGCAGATTTCTGATTAACGATTACAGCATACTAAATGAAATAATAATCACTGATTTATTCCAGTAGCAATCAATTAATTGATGATTGTGATCACTACAATTGCCGCGATTACCATAATCAATTGCAAAAGTAATCATTAAACGATCAGCTAGGTTCAATATCATACCGATATTTCGATATAATACACGTTATTAATTATTGTACAAATATACAATAAATATGCTTCACAATATATTGTTGCAAATAATACAGTCGCGGACAAAATTAAGTGGACACCTTGTAAATGCTAATAAATTTTCAAAAATTTCGGTTTCTCACAATTGTTGCCATTTTTAATTATTTACAACAATTAACAATATCGTAATTATAAAATATTATTTTATTTTTTTAACGGTATAAAAATTCACAATCTAGTGATCACTTGCTTAAACCCAGCAATAATATAATATAATTCGTAGTTCGATTTATTTAGTGCTCGATCGCTTTATCAATGGCTCGTTGTTTATCAAGTGCGTCAACCTTGTTTATTCACGGTCAAATTGTTTTCGTTGCAGCTAAATCCCGAACAAATTACGAATGGTAACAAGGCCGTCGACGTTCATTAATTGCCGAATTGCGTTTCCCGTCAGATAATTCGACTGTGACGAAACACCGGTCGGCCGAGATCGGTATCGCAATTCATTAGCCATGAGCTGCATTGACGTAACGATTCTTTCGCTGAACGTCGAAACGGTTCATTAGATCTAACAAGTGTAAGCGAACCGTGCCAGGGAAATAAAAATGTAACGATTCTTCGCTGTCACGTAATAACTGGTTCCGCGTGATTCGCTTAACAGAACCGAGACGTTTTTACCATTTTTGTGCATTCATTCTTTCTCGCTCCGCCATCGATCGTGATGCGATATAGGGGAAAGCGGGGATAGTTGAACCACTTTTTTTAAATCCTCATTTCTCTACGGAAAACTTTTATTTACTACGTGCCTTGAAAATAAAATGAAAAAGCACATATTGCTTTACCATTTGCCCAGTGGGGGAGTTATAATAAATCACCGTTTTCGAATTTAAAAATATATCTTGAATAAATCGTGCCGTTTAATCACACTGAAATTCAATATGGCAAATTTTTCTACTGTCTCTTTGTTTTTGTTTTATATGTCATACAGCTATGTAAGATTTTGGTATAAAAGTTTTTGTTGCAAATTTTCTCAAATATTCAACATAAGCCCGCATAAAAAAGTTATACAAATCAACTGTTAGTATTTTCCCCGCAATTCAGATCAATTGCAATTTCTTCAAAATTTCTTTTTCTCTTCATGTAGTAAACTGATTGTTCTAATTTCTATAAAAAAGTCCAAGTCGTATAGTTCAGTCTTAAAAAAAGTGATCGTCCTTTTAAAAATTGTCCGAATATTACTGTGAGTGATATGCGTGATGAACACGCTACCCTGTGATCTTGTACTGAAGTTGAAGCCAAACAAGAAACGAGTAATCTATATTTACCGAGTTCCTTTCCAGCTTCAAGGAGAGCGTAGCTCAACGGCGGGTGATAAGGGAACTGCGTAACCGTAAGAGGTCCACCGACACCGTGATAACCATAATCCATAGTGTTGGCTTGAAGATTATCTTCGCTCCTGATGAAATATGGAAGGACATCTTGATAAGACCATCCTACGTTGCCAAGCCTGGCCCAATCGTCATAATCCTTTCGCGAACCTCTCATGTACGTCATACCATTCATGACGCTGGTACCCCCTAGTACCTGAAGAATTTCATTGCATGGAAAGGGTTACGCTTACGACTTGCATTTATTAATTTCATCAATAAATAATTCACTGTGTTTTCCAATTTTTTATTGAGAATATTGATTTTAAGCTACGTACTTTTCCTCTGGGCCAATAGCATCTTCTGTCGTCCTTGTTCAAGCATGCACCGTCTTCGCTCTCCGTGGAATATTGCCAATCAATATTAGATCCGATGAAATTGAAGAAAAACGATGGTATTTGAGTTCCGGTCGGCTCATCCAGCCCAGCTTCCAGTAATAACACAGAAAATCGTGATTCCTCCGATAATCTAGCAGCCACTGTTGCGCCGGCGCTGCCCCCACCTATTACAACGAAGTCGTACCTAACAGAAAGATTCGTCATTTTAATCACAGATCGCAACAAATTAACTTTCTCTCGTCGCCGAACCGGAAATTGGAACGACTCGAATACTAACATCTGTGAAATTACACATACTTATCTTCCAGTTCCAGTTTTATAATAGTTTAAGTTGCAGAGTCACAACAGTTATTAGATAACTGTGATCTAATTTATGTACTAATTTAGTAACTTGACTGGAACTGGTATCTTACCTACTCAACTGCTAACGTTAACTAACAACTTAAGGTACTAAGGATGTTATCAGGTTTCAGTTTCATAACAGTTATTAGATAACTGTGATCTAATTCAGGTACTTTGTAACTTAACTGGAACTCGTATCTTAACAACTTAACTGTTTAACTATTTAACTTAAGAAACACTTAAGATACTAAGGATGTAATAAAGTTCCAGTTTTATAACAGTTAGTAGGTAACTGTGATTTAATTCAGGTATTAATTTAGTAACTTGATTGTGTGTGTTGTGTGTGTGTGTGTGTGTGTGTGTGTGTGTGTGTGTGTGTGTGTGTGTGGCACTAGTATCTTAACTATTTACCTACTTAACTGCTTAACTCAACTAACTACTTAAGGTAGTAAGGATCTAATCAAGTTCAGTTTTATAACAGTTATTAGAAAACTGTGATGTAAGTCAAGTACGCTTGAAGTATAATTTCAACCATTTACATAATTTAATATAACAATGTAAAAAATCTACTACTCAAAGAACAAAGATTCTTTGCATTAACATTTTTTTTACAGGATATGAACAAAAATGGGAATGTTAACTTGAGATCTACAGTTTCACACATTTTCGTGCTCTTCTGACTTGAAAATAATTTTCACAACGTGTGAGTATAGCCTCTTTATCAATATTATTTTTATTTTCAAATAACGGTGCGAGATAAATTCTTCCAAATAGTCAATTCTTATTTTGATTCCTTAATTATATTAAATTCGGGAAATAATGAACACATTCCGTAATTCACATTCTTAAAGTTGCGTAAATCTCTGAAATTTCCGTTCTCCAGCGACTAATTAGAATTTTGCGATATCGACCGTGCTCTCTTCAAAAAGGTGAGGTCCTCGCTCCTATGGACAAGGTTACCTTGGCCATTTTAGTTTCTCCGGAACCGGGTACAGGTTCACTAGCCGGTTCTGAAGTTCCGTCGATGACAAAAAAGACTCTCGTTACAATGTCTTACGAATTAGAAACTGGGTTAAAGGAACGAAAGCCTCGACTAGGGACAGAGTCAAGCGAAAGGTGGATTTCTCAGCGCGGTTCGTTGGGGACGCTCGCGCTTGTGCGAAGTGGTAATGGTATTTTGAATGCCACGAGCCGCGTACAGCCACTCCGTACAACGTAACTTACACTCTTGCCTCTTTGAGGGACGACAACTTACTTTTATCCGCTGAAATGTGAGCCCGAGTACTGAACGTCTCGGATACCCTGGCGAAAAGTGTTTGATTGTTTAGTTATTTAGTTATCGATTTGTTTAAATCGAACGTTCATCTTTACAGCCGGAGCTGATTATCATAATATTTGTAAACATTTGATTTTAGACCATCAATTATAAATACTACTATTATTATTAATATTGGTTAAATTTTACCTTCTAGGACCAAAACTTTTTCACTTTTTTTATTTTTTTTCTCTACTTTTTTGTTCTTTGTTTAAAATCGTTCAACTTTACTTGCAGTTTTAGAATAAAAAAAAGTGCAAAATTTTTGGTCCTACAAAGTGAAGTTGAGCCTTAATATTATTATTATTAATATATTGCTTTTAGTCTCCATGTGATATCGGAAAAAATGTACATTTTAGTAAATCAATTAGGTCGTTCTTCCGAAAATCGTCTCCAAATTGGTTAATATTTTTTATACAAGTACTTTTTTTGACAAAAACGATTGCGAAAAGGATTTTCGGCGTTTTAAAAGAAAATTTGGTACTATTCGAGTATCGCTCCCTGTCTTCCTAAAAATCTAATCCAGGTAACTTCGGTTGTTGTCATTTCCGTCACACGAGGAATGTTTATTATTCTATTTTTCCATGTTTCCTTCGAACCCGCGAAATACCCAAGCGCTGTGATAATTTGTATTTAATGTTTTAAAAATACTACTGATTTTAAGTCAGTGCCTTACGCTGTGTCCATAAGGTAGGAAACCTTGAAGATCCTTCTCGTAATCATCATTGTTGCCAAAAATACCTATTTACAATTTTCTACATTCTCTGATACGAATCATCAAACAGATGACATTGTTAATATCTAGCCAACTGTTAAGTGGAAATTAAAGTAGAATATATCATAGTCACGTACCATTAGGCAATACCGCAACGAATGAAACGTAATAAATTATTCATTTACGCATTGCCATGTCGTTAGCAAAATTGTAGGTTTCAAATTGCTCGTTCTTTTCGTTCCTAATGCTACTGTATATTTCATTACGGAACGTTCTATATTTTACAAACACGAGAAACGTTCAACCGTGCAGAGATTCAAGCTCTGGAAATTATAGCAGGAATTTACCTAACACCTGACAGCACTTAATGCCGGACATTGTCACCTTATCAACCCGTTAACATAATACAAAGATGTTTCGTACATGCAGGATTCCAATGATCAATACAGACCCGGTGAAAATGTTATAAAAGGTAAAAGGCTTTAAAATTTTCTCCACGATTCTGACCAATTGCAATTTTCTCACCTTAGCTAATAAACTAATCCTAACGCCCCGAAATATGATCGTATTTTCAAAAATGTCCGAATTTATTATTTTTAAAAATTATTAATTTGTTATTAGTGCGAGTGACTGTACGTTTTCGTATGGTTGAAGAACTCTCGCTAATATTGGAGCATTAATTGGACCCTGCAGCGTGTAATCGACTACAGTCGGGCATGATTCGGTTGTCAGTACCATTAAATATGGTAATAGAATTCCGCGTTGCTCAACGTGCCACGGCCCATTGGTTTTGATAGACTTTCGACCTCTTCCAATTATCATTCGCTATCGTTCTCCGTTTTCTCGAGCAACGGTGAAGATCCAAGTCTCCGGGGCACCGGTTGCTTCAGTCCGCATCCGGTATACATAAGTGCAAACGCGGATGCATCGGCTGGATGTGATGTAACGCGGGAGAATCATCGGAACAATGGCCCCGGGCTATTACACGTAGACACACGCACGCAACAATTTTACGAGTAGTCGTGCATGGATGCTCACTTCCGAGAGAGTGACAAGACCGTTGTTTCCATCGCATTACGTGAACTGTGTCACCATGACAATTAAGACTGTCTCTCGTCCTGCCCGACGGTCATCGGATCCCCGGATCATTGGTTCGTTGCACGCAATTCTTCGATCTTTTCCTCGCTCCAATAATCTTATCAAGTGCAACACACAAGTTCCTACATAGTCATGCAAATGTTTTTATTTTTTCTTTCTTCTGTTTTTTTCTTTTCATTTTTCTTACATCTAAGGTTTCCAGCGTCGCGCCAACTCTCCATTCTCTCAAGTTTATGCCATCCTCTTCCTGCACCTGAAACTACGTTATCCCAGTTGCGTACTGAATTAATGCATTTTAATTTTTCTCAGACAAAGCCGGTGTTACACTGATACCGGCATTGTCCCTCAGTTAAGTCACACTGGAACCGATTGTAAAGAGACACTTGCAACTGAAACTTGCACAATTTCGGATGTTATGCATTCACAAAAAAAAAAATTTCCTAGCTGCGATTTAAAACGATAAAGCTGTCAAAAGAATTTATATTTATCCATTATTTACAATTTATTCAAATGCTTGCATGCTTGTAATTATGTTATGGTGAAATATCATGATTTTCAACTTGAAAAAAATATCCTAATGAAGGAAAAAACAGTTTGCTAGTCAGTATACATTTTGAACAGCAAATTAAAATCAAATAATTCATTAATTAATTATTGAACTAACAAGTTAGCTTAATAGCACTGTAATTGGGACAAGTACCCTATATTCCAATCCCTATTCATTTTATTTACATTTTTCGAGCTTAAAAAAATTGGGTTGTAACTTTTTTTTATTGAAGATAAAAAGAAAAAACCAAAAATATAAAAGCATACTTTTACGAGCATAGTATTCGTGCAGTTGTGAAGGATCATTAAAAAATGTATCGCCGTTCGAAATCGCGAACATAATTGGCACTTTCACTACATCTCAGCTTAATCGCACACTAAGGGACAAAGACATAACGAGTTTATATGGAAATTCTTTGTTCCAGCAGAATAGAATGTCTATTCTTTCAATCTTTGACCGTATTTTCTTATTTCCAATGTCAACTTCTATTCTCCTCGCTTCTCTTCTAGTTCTCTACGCGCTTTTTTAGTCCACTCAACCAACCTAATCTATCAAGCGCACCCTCTTTGCCGTCGATCTTGCTGTTGTATTGTTTCTCCATTCATTTCCCTGCAATGTTTCAAAGTCTCGCATTCCTCTTCATATAGCTCAACATTTGTATTCTCTTCGTGGCCCCATTTGAAACGTTAACTCTTTGCACTCGAAGCTATTTTAACTCGAAAACGAAACATTTCTTCCGACGTAGAATATTTTCCTTCTACATATATTTTTTCATGCTATACATACGAAAATGGCGCAATTTACTTGTACAATACAGAAATGTTTAGTAATTTATTGAATACAAAGAAATTAAATAATGTAAAAAATATTTCGAATAATGACACAGTAATTTTTAGTGGCGCCTTACAGTCGCCATTCTAGTGCTAAGGGTTAATTGTACCCAATTGACGAAATTCGTCTAGGATCGATAGAGCTGCCTCGTAGCGGTGGAATTTAGAAAAGTTTCGACGAAAAGTAATTAGAAAATTTTCTGTCGATCACCCTCGGACCAATACACCGGGGTAATTAGAAAATTTTCTGCCTATCGCCCTTGGACCAACACACCGCAGGACTTGGAAAATTTTCTGCCGATCGCCTTCGCACAAACAGGACGACCTTTACTCGCCTATAACTCCTATAACGCTTCCGAAAGTACAGCAAAAGTGTGTGAAGTATTATTCTCGGACCTTTTTAACAAAACGAGTTTTTCGGCGTCGACCGTCTTCACGGAAGGACACGAGTTGTCTGTCGTTTTGTCCGACCGTGAACTGTACTGGAAGTTTAATCTGAGCTTGACTTTGATCGGTTTTACCTGGAGTTGACAGTGTTCGGCGGCACTGGCCTGTTGCAAGGATCTTCAAGGTCGCATTGGCTGCGCAGAAATACCTCGAGAAGACCCATAAATAGCATAAACGATGGGCCACCGCATGTCGATGCGAGAGTAGGCCCGGTTGAAGGAGTCAACGGGCAGTTGCAACTCATCTGTAAGTAGAACAACGATTATTTTTATTTCAAAAACTATTTTGAAACGTCATTTTTAAAATTATTTAGTGTAGACAGCTCGCAGAGTGGAATTTCACCAATGTTCATGTAAAATAAAAACAGTTCGCATCAGTTGACAAGACACAGGAGCTAAATACAGTTTTCTTTCGATATAAGTCGATCGCTCGGGGCGACTGACGACGTATTGTGAATGAGGGCACCTATGCGGCTTCATGTTGATATCGAGTGGGCCGAGATGCACCAGCAAATTACAACTACCTGTGGAGCTAAAAAATATTTTAATTTCCATATAAAAAACTTTAAATTCCATTGAAAATGTCCGGATAATTGTAGATATGAGCATATTTTTTTAAATGAGGCACTGACAAAAAATTATTTTTGCAATTATTAGTAACAATCAGTTTATAAAATATAATAGATAGTTTATGTAAATTTACGATTCTGTAGATAAATGTTCGAAAAAGAAAAATGAAACAGAGATTTATTTCGTTCCTCATCTAGAAACTAATCTGAACTAATTTGCAAAGTGCCCTTCGATCGCTAGCCTAAACCTTGTAATAATCGTCAAAGTTACCGTAACTTTGGGGTGATACTAATAAATCGAGTTTCATATCATAACAACATTCTGTCGGACTAGCTTGCAGATCGAACGAAGCAGCCTTGTGGATATTGCATAATTAGGAAACTATTCTAAAATTATTTATGATCGTCTCGCAAGGGAAGTAGATTTCCTTTCAAGGATAATTTTTCGAAGAATGATTTCACATCACTGGAAATACCATCGTGTTCACATTAATGTTGTATACATAGAATTGTTAATAAATAATTTCTAGCAATAAGAAGTAGTTATAAACAATAAAAATAATATAATAAATATATAAAACCGCATACGATTTTAAGAACTTGTCACTCTCTACTCGACACTACTCATTACATTTATCGTTTTCTTCCATTAGTTTTTCCCCATACCTTTCACCGGTTAAATCTTTTTGTTTCAATTATTTAATAAAGTTCTGGCGTCCGTCGTTAAGCATTGTTCGACGTTAAGCGGCTTGCCCTTAATTGCGAGGAATTCGAACAATGCAGCGCGACATTGTGCAATGAAGGAAAGCAAGAGGGCTAGCAACGTGTGCATTGTGTTGCAGGAAATATATTGTAGAATTTCTTCGGACGACAACTGAAACGTCAATTAATGAGTTAGAAGATAGAATTCGTGACAATCCAAGGAGAATGAAAGCGGCGAGGCCATTGCCGGGTCACGAACTTGCGAAATCGACGTCACGAATCCGTAACGAGGCGACCGATACTTCGCCATTGGCTGTTTCGGTTTTAGTCAGCAGGAATAGGACGCTTCGATGGCCCCTTTTATCATAATTTTTTAAGACAACGATTGACTTTTGACCAATGGTTCCTTTTGCACTTCTTATCCTTGCAACGAATAGAATAGTATGCAATCGAAAAAATTGTTGACCTTTTGACCTTCAAAATAATTTTGCGACAGCTTCCTTACATCAATTACCATAGAACCGAGACGAAGGTGTAGAATATCGCGTATGATCATTAGAATTGAAATAATTTTCGATCATTTGAATTTTCTTATTTATAAATAAAATTGAATAAAATAATTATCTTTTTTTAATTTTTCCAATTTTCCGCACTTATCGACCATAGTGCGTTGCGAATCGCGTCAGGCTTTCTAATGCGACTCAAAACGAAGCCCCCAGGGTCGACCTTTTGCGTTACAATTCTGCGGTAGCGTTACATTTTTTACATGGTGCAGTTTCCTCTTCCTACAAGCTTCATTGTGGCCGCTGGCGTTCTATGTCCCGCGATACAATGATCTCTAACTAAGGTGAACCGCCATTGTTTTACAAATGTAGGTACATGGTTAGAATATCGTTGTTGCGCCCCTCTACGTTACTCATTGTTCGTAGGTTTTTTCGTGCGATATTTTTACTTTCTTTTCTTTTGAACAGCTAGCTTTACAAGAGTAGAGCCAATCATGCCCATGTGTGAAAATGCGGTTTAATTAATCAACGATCGACAGTTTCCTGTTTATAAATAATTGGACCGGTAACGGGACATTAGTTCGTGAGATTTTTTATATGTTACTTTCCTTCTTATCCTTCAAGTGATTATTTATTAGTCATTTTATACCTGCAAAAATATTATCAATTCTAACCGATTAATTCCACACTCGTTATCTGTCTAAGAGTAATTCTGAAATGGAAGTCGAAAATGTCGATTCAAGGTGAATCTACCCATAGTAATTTCTTAAACAACAAGAATTCTTGGAAAAATTTCCGATATTTAAATTGTTATAATTTGGCAAAAACAAATAGTATATCCACACTTTCTGGACTAATTTTAAAGCTTAAACCTGCTACTTCCTCAAAAAGTCAAACTTGACCTTCATATGTCCTACAAAAAGACTATTAACAACAGTATGCGCATCAAACACGTCTCTGTGAATAATAACAATAACGTAATGATTTGACCTTGAGAGGTGGTAATACCTGGATCCCACCCCGTATAGATGTCGAATTCAATTGTCTGAATCAATAGAGATTGAATTTAGTACACTGTAACAATATGTAACTATGCTCTTATTCGAATACTCATGCTTACCGGTGTAGTTCGGATAGTCGAGGCTCCACCGTATCGTGAAACATAGCAATTAGTCAGTTTTATTAAATCTCCATAGTCGCAGCT
The DNA here is from genome assembly GCA_028454255.1 of Halictus ligatus. Classification (NCBI taxonomy): domain Eukaryota; kingdom Metazoa; phylum Arthropoda; class Insecta; order Hymenoptera; family Halictidae; genus Halictus; species Halictus ligatus. The sequence continues at coordinate 19,277,720 of CM052129.1, forward strand.
GATCCCTCGCTCTGTTCCAATCAGAAATTCCGCAAGCACACCTGCTTTATGATCGATATATCCAGTCATCTAATGACGATCTATTTCGTCACATCGAGTAAATTAAACTTACATTTCGCGTCTCTTGTTTTTTGCACGACAATCCAACTCTGGTTTAACCGAGGTGATAAAAAAGTTGGAAAGGGAAAAAATGTACACAAAATTTACAGACAACTAATCGACGCAAAAGTGCGTAGCCAGTGTGAATAAACATGATCGCGTACAGTCAGTTTTATATTTGATGGCATACACTTGAAATTACTATAAATTATTTATAAACGGACTAAACGACTTCAAGCTAGATTGATACACTAAACTTCACTTCAGGAAATCAGAAATTGTTAACTTTTTCGACTTTAAACACACATAACTTTTGAACCAGTGAATTCCTAACATTAAATTTCGATTTTCGGAATTTTCTCGCCAAAATCTACATGATTACATAAAAAGAGTTAAAAATTTCTGGTTTCCTGAAGTAAAGTTCAGCCGAGAGATCGATTAGTATAACCCACTTTCTTAAATTTTCGTTACAAGCAAACATATTAAATTGAAAAAAGCAACTTTCAAAAATTTTTCCGCAATTCACTCTAAAGGGAAGTTTTCTAAAATTTTTTGCAACATTTATGACAAAAACGAGTAGGTGCAATTATGCAATGGTGCAACAGTGAGAAAGGTTAGACGACTTTAAGGGTATTAATATATTATTTTCACTACGTTAAAATTATTAGCGAAAAATATAAAATATTTAGCTCCTGTGTCTTGCAATTGCCGTACAAACTTCTTATTTTACATAAAGATCCGCAGTCCATTCATGACTTCATCATCTGGTGAACTACTCCGTCTAGCTTTGCAGGAAAACTAATAACCAATGTTTATTTATAAAAAAGTTATTCTGATTTAGAGTGTGTGCCATCAATTATGGGACTGACAGTATGTATGTATGTACGTATGCAGGTACATACCTTTTGCACCGTTACGTTCACCGACCGAGAATCGCACGCGGATTTATTCGTCGATTGCGACAGTGATGCAGTTTTGCAGCTCCTCATTTTTTTTATTGCTGTTCCATGTCTGTTGACAGCCGGTTAATTGCATCGATATCGCGCGTTCTGACGGAACAAAAGAATGAAATTCGTGTCCTCGGCCGATAGTTTTATCAACATGCGAAACTGTATTCGCTGTAATGCAACAATGGGGGCTATACGAACGTGATTGAAGTAATATCTTACGTAACAGAAAATATAAATGCGTGAGCTGTTTGTTACAGATTGATCAACTTCAATCTATTCGGTTTTCGGAAATAAAATGTCGAATGAATTTACAATTCATTGACAGACTTGGGCATTATCGAAATAAATTGTTTGAAAAGCAATCGTTAAATGCCATGTGAAATAACCAATGAAAAAGAATTAATAAAAATATTTAAAAAATTAATTTTCGTTTCTATGTGACTGTTAGTTTATTTGAACAGCCAAATATTTTTGTTTTTAATTATCTCATTATATTTTTATATTTACATTATATTTTTTGATCACTGAAACTGAAATGATAAATAGTAGTACAAGAATCCTGAGGCTTTTACTTTCCAGCAATGGCGGACAATTTTTTTGTTAATATAGTCAATTTCAAAGGGAACTTAAAAATTATTCCCCGAAGAAAAAAGATTAGATCACGTTAAGCACGTTATTTCAGTGCTAGAGGATTAGTTACGCAGTAACAATTACGGGAACATGGGGGCTACACTTCAATTATTCCATACTTGTCTTGGCATTTACCATATTGAATCGCAGGACTTATATACATGGTGTGCCAGTATTGATGGTGCAACCCTGGGTGGGTCGATTCTACGTGAGAAAAGAAGTTGAAAATACGGAATAAATTTGTTTCGTTTGAGGCTTTGTTTTCAGGGAAATCGAGTTTAGAGATCCGTCAGGTTCGCGTGCTTTGTATGCAGAGAGTAGAATTGGTTGGTCATGATCAGACGCGTCAGTCGACTCCTATGAAATAGCACGCGTATTCGTTGCATTTTAAAACTCGAGTTTCTCGAAAACGAAGCTCCGGGTGAAAAGATTTGATACAACCTTTATTTTTATTTTTTCTTATTTTCTCATGTATATATGTTTCGAGCAAACATTATCGTCGGGTTTAGTGAAAATCATTTAGCCAAGAAATGGCCAAGGCGAAAATTCCTTACTGCCAAAAGTGTTAAGTGAGTCTTCATGTTCCTTAGTCGGATGAATTAATTAATGTCCGGTTGTACGTACGTCCACCTTTGGTAGTGGTTTCGCTCCATTTTACTACTAAAGGTGTAGCCTAATCGACTGTACACTCAATAAGTAAAACATGTCCAATAGCAAGAATGAAGTGCGATAGCTAGACTGTGGATTTTTATGTAAAATCAAACTTTTTATATAATTTTAAGTTTCATGTATTTTCAATAATTGAAATATTTACAAATCTTAGAACAATAACAATAATGATTTTGCCCGATTCTCTTAGAGCAAGGTTAGGTCCGCTCTTAGTGCGACCGACTTGCCCTCTTCACGATGGGAACGGTTTGGCATGGATTTGCACGGATTTGGCATGGATTTGCGACTACAAACGTCGAACTAAAGTACCGAGCCGAGTCTGTTTCTCTCTCTCTCTGTATCGGGCTTGGAATTTGTCGACAAGTTTTGGTGGCAGATTCATAGCACATCAAGAGCAAATTGCTTACTGGATAATACATATTGAATTCAGACAAATTATTTTTTTTCCTTTCGTCTTTGGTAACCTTATTAGTTCACCTACATATTAAGCACAATTTCAAACGAATTTAAGTTATAAATCTTTTAAGAAAAAGGTAACATAAGCTTTTTGTGTGGAGTGAGCATGGAAGAATATGCAAATCATGTTTATCTATTATGTAAAAATATACTGCGATTATTTAACGTTGTTTTAAAAGCATTACAACACAAAAATGCATGTATAATTCATATAGTGAATAATTCCTCTGAGTAATTTCTCTGTTACAAAGATCATCGAGGAAAGTGTGGGACGCTTCCTCGTCTTGCTACCACAATTCTATGTATTTATTGTTCCCAACGCGATGTAAATTATACGTACCAGATGTTGATATAATCCCATTTTCTAGAGATCTGGCAAGTGTAAATGAACTTTTCCTCCGGGAACACGTTTAATATGATACATTAAAATCGTTTCGTAACAGCTACGGGAAGTGCCTCATAATTGGCGGGAAAATTAGTTCAGTCGTCTTTAAAAATTGCAATTCAGTGTTCAAGTGTTTATCGCGGTTTGCATATTTTGTTGTTCGCAACGTTTGAAACGAGGATAACATATTTATTTAACCAGAATAAAATATGGTATAAAAATATAATAATTTCACGAAACAAAGCAATATTTTATGAAAGTACCTGAATATATTGGACATTAAATGACTAAAAAAATATAGGACACACATTATAGAAAATATTTATATATTAAATCACGAAATTTTATTTGTTATTAACAAATCGATGCTATAACTAATATTCACTTTAGTGTAGCATAAAAGGGAACTATACATTCCAGCAATAGGTTTAATTAATTTTAGAATGTTAATAATCGGAAAGGCATAAGAAAACTCCACTTAATATTCTAGTGGTGCAACAAACCACTTTATTGCATATTTATGATGTCAAATGACAAAATTTATTCATATAAATTATATTTCAACACTGTTTTTTCTTATTTGTTATAATGTTCACCTTGACCAACTAAATCTTGTAACTTTAAGTTCATATTTTTAAGTTTATAATTTTTTTTATTAATTTGTGTATTATTAATCTATGGTTTATAATTTTTTTAAGTGTTTGTTGCTAATAACCTTACAATACAAGAGAATTAACGTTGAGGTTGTAAGGAAATTTTAGAGATTGTGATATTCCCTCGCTATAATATTTTTTTATCTGCCATCTAGACAGTGACAGACAAGACAGTAATGATCGTATGAGTGAGAATAAGCGAACTGACAGCCAATTATGGTAGATTTTGTTAGAGCTGGGTTTTCTTACATTTAGAAAAGTATTTAATCATACAAGCATTTTGTAACGAAGTTGAATTTAATTTTCTCAACTCGTTACCTTACTTACGTAATATCTTTGTGGTGAGTAAGCAAATTTTAACGTCTCCATTAGGCTGGAGTATCTTTTTTACGTTTTCTGGGAAAAACTTTATACTACCTTTGATTTATGGTTCGTTTTACGACGTCATAACAACAAGTCGGTTGGTCTTTCAATGAATAATGTTTAGCCATTTACACGCAGGCGTTGTATAAGCTTGATTTTCTTAAAAAAAAAAAAACAATATTTACGTACGAGGTATTCGATGCTTGGGCAACAATTCTCTAATAAATTTTAACCGTAAAATGTTTACACTTGCCGAGTAATAACGTATAATTGTATTTTATCCCTGCTGTAAGAAATATTTTACTAAACAGAAATACGTTCTCAAAAACACGTTGCACTAAAGATTTGTTTATAGATCCGTAGGCTATCTATGACCTTCTTTTAAACAACCATTTTAGTTTTTGCTTTCATTTATAGCTTTTTGTCGCATCAACTGCTGAGTTGTTATACATTTTACAGGTGAAAATTCACTTTTTGTTTTGGATGCTGTATAATGTATAACTTGATTTTCATGATTTTGATGTACTTATTTGATATATTAGGACACAGTTGGCTAAATTAAAATGTAACGTAAGAATGAGTGAAACCTCCATCTATCCACATTGCAATAAACTCGAGTGAAATAGAAATTCATTTTCTTCCTTAATATGTTTAATGGGTTGCCAAAAATATAAAAGTATTTTCAAATTGTTGTAACGTTTTTACTGTGTAAAAATGCAAACCACCCTTTTTTGTCATCAATGCATAAAATATATTATATATTATATATGTTATTACTTGTAGAAAAATCTGGTTTGTGAAATTGATCGTTTCAATATTCAAGAGTACTGCGAATTTGTAAATGTCTGCTCCATTCCATTGCAAATGTCGAAATATCATGTTCCCTAAAAATTAATAGTTAACACTTTTTCATCTCCTTAACTGCCGATCGTTGATATGTCTGACAGGTAAATGGCTAGAAATGGGACGTTTTTTTCTTCGAACAGATGAGGAGAATGTAAGACAAGTAGTACGATGAGACTGGTGGGAACATTTCAAGGGAAAGGTAGAGTGATTCCGCGTTTCTTAATGCCAAGGTATGCCAGGACACACCGGTCACTGTGGATTACAACTGTTACGCGATACGCGAACGAAAATTGTTGAAACCTCTCGTAAGCCAAAACTTTTGCTATTCCTCTCCTCTCTCCCCTCGTGGTGTATCAACTACACCAGCAAACTTAGGGAAGACCGGATACGGTTGTCCCAAACACTATAATACAGAAACGTTTGATAGTAAACGTTTATTAATAGTTCAAGGTCATACGTAAATACTCTGCTAGGCTTAATTTCACATTGGCGACCCAGAAATTTTTAACTTTTCATTATATAATCCTGTGCATCTTGAAGAGAAAATTCCAAAAATCGAAGTTTCAAGGCGAGGAATTCACTGGTTCAAAAGTTATGCGTTGCAACCTATGCGATGCAGAGATACTCTGGAGCATTTAAAGCGAAGTTGCGACCGTATAATGGCTGTCCCGTGATTTTCGTCGGAAGATATTACGATAAGACGTGCAACGTGCTAATTGTTCTGCTTATTTGATGCCGTTGGCCCGTTAAAATTGCGCAGCGAGTTAATTGTAATGCTTTTTCACAGCTGTAAACTTGTCAACCAGTGACACGCAGACTTTCTCACTTGGTTTATGTTTCATGGAAATGGTAACAATGACAGATTTAATGCTTTCTTTGTGTGGGGTTAGCCAATGTTTGCTGTTCATATTTGTAACGCAAGGAGGAAGTTGAAAATTTATAATCTACCAAATTAATTTAAAACTAGAAAGTTTTTTTATTTATATCGAAATAAATGAAATTTGAAAGTAAAACTGAATGTCATAGACTGTTACACATTCATAGAGACTGCATACTAGAAATGTAATTGTTCAATTTGCTCTAAACCGAACATAATTAAACGAAGGATTGTTGCTTAAATGTAAATTTCTTACATTTAGAACTTTGAAAGTATAGAATTAATTAAAACATACTATGTTTCTTGATTCATATTGAATAAAATAAATGTAATATACAAAAATAAATAAGAAAAATAAAATAAATAAATAAATATTATCATAAATATCTTATATTATCTTTATTTCATAAATTGAAAATAAGTCGACAATAATATAATAATATTCTTAAATCCTTCTAATTCCTTTTCAGGTTTCTATTTAATAAAATTCGAAATATAATAATTGTTTTCGCGATATTTTCTATATGCGACGTAACGACACATGTTAGCAAATATGGATTTAGAAAAATACATGAGAAATGAAGAAAGCCGAAGTATTATGATAAAAGTGAACGCCTACATTTTGTTCATTGACTTAGGAATTGATTATTCTTACATGACCATTGATATTATATTCACTGTTAGTAGACAGAAATTTTAGAAAAGGAACTTGTTGAATTTGTTGCTAGAACTATTTCCTGCATGTACAAATATAGAGTATGAAAATATATTCTGCTTTTTAATACACATTTCCTTATGTCATATTCTATTGCTATTTATTGACTATAAATGATATTCAATAGTTGATAGAAATTTTAGAAAAGGAATTTATTGAATTTATTGCAGAAATAATTTCCTGCATGTACAAATATAGAATATGAAAATATATTCTGATCTTTAGAACACACTACATATAATTTTACTTGTCATATTCTATTGTTATTTATTGATTATAAATGTTATGACATATCCTTGTTGTACAGATTAACAACTATGATTATGATAATAATGACGTGAATGATAAAAATTATAAAAAAATCTTATAAAAAGTTGCAAAATTATAAAAAATGTATAGACGATATAAGTTCTGATTTTATTATATCTTATTTGGGAAGACAACAAAATTTTCAGTACGAATCCGTTCGGAACCGATATCCATCTTGAAAGATGGTAAATCCGTCTTTTAAAGTTTAAGATCCGTAAGAAAGAAAAAGCGTGGTTAAAAGCAGCTTGAGAAAGTAATTACGGCTTTAAATTTCAGCTTTTACGGTTCTAGTCGGTACCCTTTCAGAAATATTAAAGTCAATTATATTTTGACATATTTTTTCGTTGCAGGCAAAAGTCGGATTTCTCTCGTGAATTTTGGTTTCAGTCGCAATCATCACCGGGAATCTCTTACGAACAGTCGCCAGATCAGGGGAATTGACTCGAATTGTGGGGAGTACAGTTACCCTCTTTCTGCCAGTGCCGGATTTAGTCACGTGAAAAGTAAAATTTTTTAGCCTTTGTGATGAAAATTCTGATAAAATCTTCAGAATATGTATAACTGACACAGATCTACAAAAAGGTCAAAAAGTATGTTTTAATATTTGACACTGAACCTACCATGGTCAAAATGACCGATTTTAAATTCTAGAATTATTAAAACTATTCACACATGGAAAATAGTGGAATACATTTTTCTGTCCAAGCATTTATTATATTGAAAATTATGGACAATCTCAATAAATTTAGGGTTGCCATTTTTATAAGGCAATATTTACCAGATACTGTTAATGCTTGGCAGCTTTAGCGTTAAATTATATTTTTTATTTTAGTAAAGTAAACTTTTGGCCAATTGCAATTTTCTCAAAAAATTGTTTTCCGGATATGCAGGAAAATAGTTGTTCTAAAAAAAATTCAAGTGGTACAGTCCAATAATGAAAAAGTTGTTGTCCTTTTAAGAGTGTCCGTTCATTAATAAGATTCACTGTACGTTGTAAGTGTTATCTGATTGTGTTCCGTACGGTAAAATATGCTGTGAATTGTGCTGGAGGTAGTTGCACGCAACTGGCAGGAATGGCTTACCTTTAAGGGGTCACCGCTCTTATCCTATGAAGCGAATTCCGTGCTTACAGCACCTATGATCTTCGGGCACGTTTGTTTGCACCGCGCGCGAGAGCAATAGGATTGCAGTTTACGGTACCGCGATCAACAGCGAACTAAAGTGGTACCATTCCCCATCGCGGTGGTAATATTCGACAACTTCCACCTCTTTCTTACCTTTCCTTCTGCCCGGCGTCTGCTTATGGAAATTACACGAGAGCCGAGTACCATCTCTCCGTTTCTTCAGAACGAGTCGTCGATTTTTGCACACTCGTTGTCACATGCGAACATCGAAAACAAGAAATTCGATACTCGACTTTACTTCAAACACACATTATGAGTGACTAAAATTTCGCTAAAGTTCCGAAAATCGGTCCAATCCGATTGCGCTGAAATTTGGTAAATTTTATTTTGCATTAAAAACACGTTTCCCAAAAGGATTTTTGACACTCACTACAGCGAATTCTGCCCTTTTAAATTGACGAAACACGTGTTTTAGGAGCCCCTCCCTCTGCACCCGCCCCCAAAATTCGTCGGTAAGGTACAAAATCATACTAATATAATAAATTTTTTTTGAGTTGTCAAAAATCCTTTTGGGAAACATGTTTTTAATGCAAAATCTACCAAAATCTACCAAAATTTGGCTCATTCCGATTGGACCGATTTTCGGAACTTTAGCTTAAAATTTTTCTGATCAACTATTATATTCGTTAAAAATACTATTTTTATCAAATAAAACAATTTGTTTTTATGTATATGTGTTATTATACGTATTTTGACATAGTGGATGAAAACTTCAGTTGCAATGTGCACTACTATGTGTAGTGTACATAGCATTACAAATTCTTTGTGACTATGTTAGTCTATATTGATTTCGTTATGTCTTGTCATCGCGGTTTTTAACGTCTACATAATCGTCGTTAGCACCGTAACTTGGTAAATTGTAAAAAGACTGAGGCTCCTTGTCTTCATAACTTGGTGCAGCTGTCCTTGAATCTGTTTCCTGTCGGTAAAAGTAAAAACTGGTTTATGTTTCAGGTTAAGTTATGGAAAGTCGAAATTCGACAACGTTGCAACCATAACTTTCGAAAGTTTTTTTTGCGGGAGCTGCCTTTGACGTAGCAAAAGTGTCTTTGTGCTTATAACATACATAAATTTAATTATCGACAATAAAAAAATTAACATTAAAATTAAATTAAATTACTGTAGGACGTAGACCACAAAAATTGTAATATTAAGAATTAAACAGTTACAATAAATTGCAAGATATACTATCACCGTGGAGACATAATATCTAAATGATAGTCTCCAGTTCAGTTTCCAAAGGTTGACCTGAAGCTTCATCAAGATTTGAAAAAACGAAAGGAATCTACAAAAAAAATTCCGTACCAAGTTTTCAACGTCCATGTTTCGTTTTGTTTCGTTCGAGGAATCATTGTCTAGATCTACCTCTTCAATTAGAGTTTCGATGTAAGATAACAGAGCCTCTTTGTCCATCTCGAAGAAACGATCTAAATTTGCAGCTTCGTTATTTGCGTCTATCTTTTGAGCTGCTGCTATCCCTGCATCGCTGTTATATGATTGATCCGTGTGATTAGAAGATCTCACGGTGTCTGAAACAATGGAGGAACGAAAATATTTTCTGAAGCACAATCGGTTTCGTGGTAGTCATAAATCAAACGTCGGAATTACCAATTCAACCAGCGATTATTCAATTGTTAATAAGATAAATTATATAACAGTTCTACCGCATAAAGCGTGCTGTACTTAAACAGATTTCCACGAACGAGCTGTCTCTTTCAAGAAAAGATGACGGACCACAGCAAAAAAGAATCAGAGAAACATTCGGGACGTCTCGTGTAAAGGTCACTGGTGCTCACGTTTTTTGCAAGTCTGTGTTTGTAACATTCGTGCACACGAACAAAGACATTTCAGATGTTAACATCCCATCCACTGCTCCGAAAAATCCAACGAAGACAAAACACAGTATTCTCTCCGTAACTGTCGCAAAGATCTCTACCGTAACTGTCCAAAATCCCCACCACTGGGGGGATCCCCCTTGGAACCAGTCAAGCGGTGAACATACTTGACACCGAGCCACCGATGGGTTGAGTATCGGCAAAGCAAAAGATCGTATTATAATTTTTTCTTTTTTCTTTTATGAAACTGTTACTGATATATTAGAATATGTATACAGAATATACAAAGAATATGTGTACCGCATCAATTATCTGAGACCAACAAGAATATTCGTCGATCAGTATGCGCTTCATTGCTATCCACATTTCGTAGAGATCCATTTTTTAGGATCAGTAGAGATGCAAACCGCAATATCAACCCCTAAACCTAGCTTATCACTTAGAAAGGTGTTATTGTGCTTTTGGTGGGACTGTCGTGGAATAATTCACTTTGAGTTGTTGAAACCTGGAGGAACAGTTACTGCTGATTTGTATTGTCAGCAATTACAACGGCTATATTCAGAACTATTGAAAAAGAAGGCATCTTTAGTCCACAGAAAAGGTGTAATACAGCGAAATTCACTCAGGAAAAAATAAAAAAATTACAATGAGAAGTTTTGCCGCACCCCCCCTACTCACCGGATATTGCTCCCTCTGACTATCATCTTTTCAGATCTCTGGAGCATTATTTAAGAAATAAAACATTCGTTTCTGTAGAAGATGTAAGGAGGCACCTTGAGTCATATTTTACTTCACGAACCTTGGGTTTGTATAAGAGGAGGATTGAAAATTTGCAGGAAAGATGGCAAACTGTCCTTGATAATGATGGAGATTATATAATAAATTAAAAGAAATAAAAACTTGAATTTACTACAAAGTTTGTTTCAGATTCCAAAATAATTGATTACTTATGGACCCCCCTAATAGTTATGATCATATTTTCACACGATCATAAGAATTCGAGGACCTCTACTGTAAATGCCAAGTCCGAGACTTTAAACGTTTCTTTAATATTCATCACGCTTTAAAAATAAGTAGAATTAATATAGGCACAGTAATTGGTACGCCTGTACAAATTGGGACCCTTGCCTCAGTAGAAGTCACACGTTGGAGGGATTGTTCGTTGGTATAGGTGTACAGAACCGGTGGACTAAATCTCCCCTTGCGAGTTCACGGAGAAACTCTGCCGATGGGTTCTCGTAATCCACTTACAGCCAAGAAATGTTTTACGGGAAAATTCCTAAGTTCCTTCATTCTTCTTAATTGGGTGTGTAGTTAACCGTCTCGGCACTATTAGGGTTGCTATTCAACCATAAGTCTTACTAAGTGCCTCCTTCCGAGTGTCAATAGTCGCTATCGAGTTTTCTGTTCGGTGTCTACAGTTGCGAACATGTATTCCTTACGGCTTTTAACGGGGGGTTTCTCGATAACACGTTTCACGACGGATCCTTATGCAAAATCAAAATTGTCTTCATCACAAAAAAGGGGCCGTACATATTAGTCCTAATATTTCTTCTTTTTTCGAAATATTTATGCGAGTATAATTTGATTTTTATTAATGTTATTTCGCTTGCGAATATTTAAATATATTTAAATTCCACTTTTAAATGTCACTTTCGTATTCTATGCTACAGCTTCAAAAAATATTTGTTTTGTCTAGTTACCATGATTTTTTAAATTCGATGTTCCCCTGTGTATTAGATACTCAGTTACAAGTGCTACAGATGCAGAAAATTCCATCAACTGTTCATAGAAAGAGTGTAAAAATATAATAGAAAGTGTGTATCTCGTATAATTTAAATTATGGTTTTTAGAAGAAATTTTTCATATAGGGTAACTATTACTTAATGCAATTCGTTTGTCGAATAAAAAAGCTTTTTCTAAGAAGGGGTTGTGTCACTGAACGTAACTTTCTAAAAATGTTAAATCGAATTAATTAAAGCAACTTAGATACATGGCGGTCTTAAATGTGTTGCCAATTAAAATAATTCTCCGGTCAAACCGGGTGCTCTAGCTGCGAGGGTCATCCGGAATCGTTAGACGCTACATAGCTTTTTTTTATATTTTGTATTTTCGACACGCGCTTCAGATCGCTTTAGATCGTCTAACGATGCTGAATTTTTGTGTAACTTATAGCCCCTGTGGGATAACAATACGACTCGTTCATCCAAAAGAGCTTAGAAACGAAACAATGTTAACGAGCGTATTTGTTACTCACATTCATACATCATTAATGTTAATTTATTCTCCATGGTAATATGAGAATATTTCTGCAATTTTATTTGAGTACCTCGGATCCATAAATCTGAGTACCTCATCCATATATGTGCTGGATATTGGTTTGACAATTCTTCTATTATTAAAATATTAAAATCGAGGAATTATTTTAATTTTTCTGCATTTCAATTTCGACTAATTGTGCATATCTGGGGCATACTATTCAATAGCAAAATGATCAGTAAATCTACTAGATATGGGATTTAAAATCCTAGTTATTAAAAAATTTTTAATTCTAGCTATAAAAAATAGTTATTAAAATTTCAAAGTGGAAAATTATTTCAATTTTTCTGCATTTCAACTTCGACGCATTGTGCATAACCGAAGGCGTTAAGCAGAAAAATCAAGGTATTCACGTTTGTACCATCCGAACCATTGAAGTTGTAATGGTCTCCGTAGTTTAGGTATAGGCAAACTTACTTAATTTGTTGAAGAACTTACCATGGACTCTCGGCTCGGAATTGTACGTGAAGTTTATGCTAGCTCCACCGTACAAAGAAGATTGGTCTACAAGTTCTTCCAAGTTTTTGCTCGTAAACCGGTCTTCGCCGAAATAAGGTACTGCACTTGAGGCGTAGTTTTTATTTCCGCTCTAAAACAATTAGGTGAGAGAACGATTACTTTCAACGTGATTGAACTTCTACCATGACGGAAATTATTTTTTTCCAATAAATAGCAAGATCATCCAGTTGGTTATAGAAAAATCACATGAAAAATATTATTATGCTTATTTTGTTACAGTTTTTGTACTCAAATTCTTATACATTTAGTGATAAGTGTCTAAAGGTCATTTGAAATAACTTTTTCCTTTACGAAAATGTTCCCCGCTACATCGTTAAGGAGTTGTTAACGAAAAACGCGGACCAATTAGAGCGTGACTACAGCAGACGGATTCCGGCCCAGCCAATGCCGACTCTACACTTTGCGCTCTACAACCGCGCTCTGATTGGTCAGTGTTTTTCGTCAATAGCTCCTGAACAAAGCCACGGAGAACATTTTTGTAGAGGAAAAAGTTTTCAAGGAAATACAACATTTTTGGGACACCCTGTGTATTAGAACTTACTTCTGGGTAACTTTGATCAACCGGTTTGTCATAAAAATTTCCTTGAGCAGTTTCGTTTGAGAAATGTTCTAATGACTTCATTAACATTTCTAGAACTTCAGCGGTTTCAGAAATATCACTGAAACTGTCAATGGTAGTATCCGCCCTTTCAGATGCTTCTTTTTGGAAATTTCTGTCGGACTCTGTCCACAAAGATGGTAGTTCATAGTTGTCGATAGATAAATATTTAAATATCTCTGGAACATTCTGTGCAAACAAATCATATTAAGAAACGGGATTTATAAATTAATTTCTGATAGAAAATACTCACGAAAGAGAAATCCTCCATTTGTATATCGTGAATATCTTTATTTTGTGATGCTACGACAATTTGTTTTGGAATGTCGTGTGGCATATCAGTGTTGGGATTATTTATTTGAGTGTCTGTGATTCTCTTGTTTTCTACCGGAAGTGTGTGAGAGTGATGGCCATTGGAGTTTTTATTTTCTGGTGATTGGTATGACAAAACTTCCTTTCCTTTTTCTTCCGGATCATGGACGAGATCTACCACTGAACTATTATACCCTGGTACGAACAGACTCTTTTTACCAAAAAGCTCTTCCACATTTGTTACATTCCATTCACGCAAAAGACCATCGACATCTACTAATATTTTATTCAAATCGTCTTGCGAAGGTTCATCCTGTAATAAAGGAACTACAGTGAATTCTCGTTACGAGTCAGTCCCGCTGTTCTTTTTACTGATTCTTATACGAAATCGGAGGTTCTCGCCGAGCGTCACATTTGAAATACACAGGGCACGTTGGAAACCTAAGAGTCATATCCGTCTGCAAGTCATAAAAAACTTATGACCACTAAGCGTTAGCGACAAGAAGACTCAGAAAATGTCTTTCTCCGATACAGTGTTGGACGGGGAAACGGACAGCGAAGCTCGAGAGCCGTCACCGCCGAGGAGTGTGCCACAACATTGTCGGCTATATCACAAAACTTTTTTATTTTTCGTTATTTTTTTATGAAACTTTTACCAACATATTCGTGACGTTTTTCTGGTTAAAATGATACCAAACACGATATAATTCGGATCACATTTACACTACTTTTCCATTAATGTAATTGTAATGAGAAGTAACTTTCGTCGTTCATTACACAAGTAAATATCATAGGAATTATACCATATTTTGTTTCATTTTAATCAGAAAAATGCCACAAATATGTTGGTGCAAGTTTCATAAAAAAATAAAGAAGTTTTTTAATTGGATTAGTAATGGTCTTCTGAGCTCACACCGATATAGCCGACAATAATGTGGCGGTGTCATCACCGATGGTGTGAGTTATTCCACTGACTCCAAATTGTAAGGTTGGCACTTACTCGTAATGAGAATTTACTGTATTCTGTAATTGACACAGATCTACAAAACGTATTTTTAAAATTTTTAATATACTCCGCATAAAAAAGTTTTAGACTTTTAGCATATTCCGACTGGTCTGGATCTGTAATTCCGAATTGCTATTTTTAAAAATATTTTTTCATGTCATCTAGTAAACTAACTGTTCTAACTAAAAAAAAATATTAATACCAATATTAAAAAAATGATCGTCTTTTTAAAAGAATCCGAATATTTTTCGATCCAAACAAAGGACTTTTGTTTACCGAAAGAACGGCAGAAACTTATTCAAGTACCCAATATTTATTCACCTCGGGGGATCCGTGAGTTTGCGACGTTCGCATCCATTTTTGAAATTCTTTACTGCGCGGCATCGAAGTGAGAATTTTTTCTATCCAGTTAGCGTACACGACGGGATTCAGTATACCTCTGATGGATCGAAACCAATCTTGAAATTGCTGGAAGTAGCAGGCTGTCGTAAGATTTTATCGGGGAGCGTTAAGATCGCGATTAGACACTGTGTTACTTAGGACATTGTGGTTTGAGAATAGTGGAGCATGATCTATTTTATGGATCGAGGTTACTATAGCAACTTTCTTACTGCTGTGATGAAATAAAAAAAATTGAGAAATTATAATTTATGGATAATCATAAAATATTTACGTGAGTATAGTTGTGTTAGATTGTCAATTAACAATATTATAAATAGAACGCAACCTTACTGGGTCATTACGCTTTTAACTACTATACCTTGCGACAGTTATCGCAGCAAAACTGTAACTACAGTATTCTCTCCGTAACTGTCGCATCTTCCAGTCTGCCGAGGCACAGTTCTAGAAGAGGTACTACATTCTTTGTAGTGTGTTGAACGAAGGGTAGCTATTAAAGTTTTTCAGATTTGACATTTACGGTAGAGGTAGACGAATTCTCAACTCGGCTTGCTATACAAGCAATTGTGATCGTAACTATATCGTGTTTGGTGTCATGTTGACTACGATGGTAAAAGTTCCATAAAAAAATCGAAAATTAGAAAATTGAAAAAAATTAGAATCCATCTTTTGTTTCGCTTGCATTAGTGTGAGTCTCACCGATACTCGAACACTTGCTGGCTCGGTCGTCGAATGTGTTTACCGCTTTACTGGTTCAGAAGGGGACCCCCCCCAGTGGTGGGGATAAAAATGTGACATTTACGGTAGAGATCTTTCCGACAGTTAAGTAGAGAATACTGTTAGTTGACTTATGAAACAATACTTTAATGGCGTCTTGAGGAGATTGAGCATCACTGTCTTGTTTGTTCAGGGATCCTGGCCGGGATGATGAATTATTTTGCAGTACCATATTGCAAGTTCTATTAACGTCGCAGTTGTTCGATTCGCATGGTGCTACGGTTTTCGTGACGCATTTATGCATCCGAGGACATATCCATCCGCGACAATGCGCATTTTCCACCTCTTCTGTAAACATTACGAGTAACTGCGAATATGTAATTATCCCAACTGATTGTATAATGGTGTATATTTTTTTTTGTTCAGTGTACCTGGTGCCGTTATGCAATCCGACGTATGTTTACAGGGTGGATCCGAGCAGGTGCTCTCTGGTTTCCGTAAGAAGCAGTCGAATTCCGATGAACAACCTAGACTTCGGCATTTGTTGAACCAAATGTGCACGTCTAGAAAATAAATTTTAATTCCATTATCGACTGTCATCGAACTGATAGTTTGTTCGTCCATGACATTAGGATTGACCTCTGTTCTTGCTGCAGCTCCGCAGTAGTTTGCACGGCGGGTTGGCACAGAGTGACTCCCGGAGGATACAGTGATGGCCTTGAGGACACTTGAACCCGGCGCAGGACGCCGGACCCTCGTGATACTCCCGCTGAGATACACATCTTGCTATCTGTTGCTTGCAATCTAGTAAACACCACCGAGCATCGGTGAATCCTTCAGTATTTTTATCTCTTAAATACTATAGACCCCCACTACCCGTATGCAGGTTCCTCCACCACTGGTCCCTGCATATAACCCTATCGTGATTTTATCTCTCCTGGAGACAACCTCCTATAATAGGCTCCTAGTCCCCCGCCCCTTTCCCCACACTTCATAGGAGTATGGTGGGGGGTCTCATGAGTGGGAAGAACGTGTGGTCTGGGTCTCCCCACTAAATTCCTGTGCTGCGTAGATGTACACGCATACATTCAAATGGAATACATAAAACTCGGAATAAATACTAAAATCCATTTTTAATATTTTTCTTTTCTGAACTGTATTTTGACTTTATTCATACTATTTATATTGATATACTTACTTTGATCCCAAAGACAATGCCGGACTTTCACCATGCACAAGTATCCGTTGCTACAATGCACAGTGTCGCACGTAGAAGGCCCTCTCAGTGATTCTTAAAATATTCGAGTTGCACAGGGTCAACGAAACCAAAATATAAATTATGGAAAACTGAAAAAATTGCGCGTTTTCGGCTAAGAAGTACAGTGGCGAACAAAAGAAAGATTTAAATTGCAGTTTCTGTATATAAATATTAATAACATTGGCACTAGATAGTTTCTTAAATGTTGATAACACTCATCTTGTCTGGGGCATCCTCGCACATATTCGATATAAGACGATGGCTCGGGACGGCTTTCACCCTATTACGGATAAGAGTGCCTAGTCGGCCTGACATAGACGTACAGAGTAACAAAACTAAAAAAATGTTCGAATATCAAAATCGTAATCACAAAAATGTAGAATCAAACTTACTCTTGTCCACTCGGTTTTATTACTTGTGGAACTGTTTTAAATAAACTATTAATTTTCTATCCCCTCTTACAGTTTTCTCGCTTCCATTATTTTACACGACGTAGATATTTATAAAAAATGTATTGCTACTTTAAAATAAAATTTGAGTTTGTAAAAATTGCCGTGGTTATCGCATACGTTACTATTTAAACTCTCTTTTGTCCGCCATTGTACAATAACTTTCACTGGGAATTTGTCGAGTTACCTGTTCGAGATTTCGCGCAATAAAGCATGCCGGGACACGGAGGATTTTTGCAACGAAATTTACGGTGCACGCATGTCTCCGTCTTTTCACACTGCACGTATGCGCATGCTATATGATTATTTCCACCCAGTTCTATTATCAAACAAAAAAAGAAGAACAGTGTTTTATAATTAAAATAAAATAACCTTAAAAGGTAAAGTGATATTCAAACCTCCGAAACGCCTTTTGACATATAAAAAAATGTTTACGCAACAATATTTCTCTCTCTATACCATGCGAATTTTGTAAATATAATTTTTTTACATTATTACAAATAGTGCAAATGTTCAAGATATGCAAGTTGCGTGGTTCACCCTCTATACTAAACCTGTCGACTAATAATAGTATTTCTTGATTAAAACACTTCATAAAATTTGCAGTCTGAAATCGGCCATTTCATATGCAATATTACAAAGATATGGGACACGTCGTTCGCAAGTATTTCATTTGAAATTCATAAATTGTATTCATAGTAATTGTACAAAAGACGCATAAAGAAAACAACGACAAAGCATATGTACTTACCTCTTCTATTCAAATTTTCAAGATGCACTTGTGTGGGGAATTGAAATAGAGCGATTAATGTAAAATACTCGAACCATTTCGTCGCCATAGTGACACGATTAAGCATGGATCATGGTATCAAGTAATGATCGATTGTGATTGCACTTGTTGCCAATACAGTTGACGTAACTGGTACAGGAAGACCATTGTCATTCGACGCATACGGTTTCCGATTTAAAGACGGTGTACGTCCATTGCAAATTCATTTCCTTTTTTCATAACCATTGCCACGAATTTAAAAATCTTTCTTACAATAAAGAACTTTAACAATAACGCACATTCGTTCGTATGCAATAGCAAACATTTCTATGATACCAAAAGCTCATATTTATAAATATTTACACAAATGAAAATAATTAATATTTGTCAGACAGATCAAAATTTCTTTTGTTTTACAATAAAGTTTTATTTCATACCATAAATAACTCTCTGTCTAGATCTATTTTTGTAACGGCATAAACGCATAATTTTAAATTGCTTGTTTTAAACAAGTTCCTTTAAAGAGTGTTTCTGAAATGATATAACGATTCTTAAATAGTTTTCCTAATTATAGTAAACACTTATGTTGTTACACTCGACTTATTTCGTAGTCGTGCTCTCTACCGTAACTGTCCAAATTTTATCCCCACCACTGAGGGGATCTCCCTAGGAATCACTCAAGCGGTAAACACGCTCGGCGACCGAGCCAATGACGGATCGAGTATCAGTGAGACTCACACTAATGCAAGTTAAACAAAGATTGCAAGTTTTCCAGCTTTTTTAAAATTTATTTTTATGAAACTTTTACCATCGTATTCGTCTCGTTTTACTAATTAAAATTACACCAAACACGCTGTAATTACGATTATAATTACTTGTGTAGTAAGCGAAATTAGGAAGTCGTGTACCTCTACCGTAAATGTCAAGGCCGAAACTTTAATCGTTTGTTAGACAAGTAAATATGATTGTAATGTATGTATATCGTGTTTGGTGCATTTTAATCAGAAAAATGAGACGAATTCATTCATACTCGTAATTCGTTGACATAATATGATGATTACAATGGTGCTTATTTTAATAAACAAGATTTGTTTAGAGGAAAGTTATGTTTGTTTAAAGTTACAGCTATGAATCGGACATTTCGTATGCCACAATAATTTTTGTATGCATTTATCACGTATTAAGTTGTACTTTTCACACGTAATTGCAAGAGTCCAGCGAGCGCACTCGTGAAGCCAGCATTATAGTCCAGTGTGACTTCGGTGTACACATAATCTTCACGATGATCATGAAACTTGTCTGCTTCGTCGGGACCGGAAACCAACGCTCCGAACAGTATTTGAGGATTCGGAGCATCCTTGTCGAATTCAGGCCACCCGCAAGCCGCTGGTTTGTCAGGGCAAGACGAAGCTGCGTGATGAGGCTGCTTTGGAGGATTTCGACCCCATCCGATCACGTAGCTCCTTTCTAATTGGACAAAACCGATACTTCATGGTTTCGTAACGATGGTTCGTGAGGGAAACTAGTGAAATGGTTTAGCATCGATATTAACTTTCCTGCTCGAATCAACATCGAGAGGGCATTCTGATACTGAACTCTCAAACAATGCATGTACAGTTTTCTTTCGATATAAGACGACGATGCTCTTTTCGCAACAAGAAAATCCGTAGCCCATCTTCTTCCTCTGATGTTGCCCGCTTATATCGAAAGAAAACTGTATTCTGCCTGCAATTTTCAAGGACTTTGACAAACTGTACTATATAAAACGATGGCAACTACTGAATCGTCTGATTGTAACATTCTTTTGTAACACACAATTTAGAAATAATAATAGAAAAAGAATAAATAATAGAAAACTTTATAAGTAGAGAGCGGGTCTGTAGGCAAACTAAAATTTTCTATAACAGTTTAGCAACAAACTGGAGGGAAATAGATCTCTTTCTTTTAATATGTTTAATAGGTTCAAAATAATGTAACAGTATCTTTAAATTTTTCTAATGGTTTTTCTCTCTTAGCGAAGACTCCATAAATTCCCGGCAAGGTAGAGTGACCATGTTACCGACAAAATTATGCGGAAAATGGTTTCACGCGCCATTTATTATGTATCCTTACAGCGTATAGATTATTTTGCGAATAATTGAAATTCACGCCGTACCATAACGAAAACGATAGCTATTTATCAGGAGACAAAAATAAGTGGAGACTTAATTAAATGCGTAATAAATGGAACGCATAACAAAATTAATACTTGGTATTGTCGCTTTTTGCTTGTATTACGGCTTCCAGACGTCGAGGAATACTTTTTATTAACTTTTCAATATAATCGTTACTAATTTTTTCATATTCAGAGTGTAATCTTTTGAAAAAATCGACCTTATTACTTCACTGATCCAATGGAACTTTTGCGTTCATTAAACTCCATAAGTTCTCGATAGGATTCAAATCAGGGCTCTAGGCCGACCATTCAAGCAACTTAATATTGAAATCCTTAAAAAATTGTTTAGTTTTCTTAGTAGAGTGCTTAGGGTCATTGTCTTATTGAAAGACAAATTCGTCGTCGCAACCCATTTTAACCACTGCTTCTTCTAAATTTTCATTTAGTATATTAATATATTTATTTGATTTCATAATTTCGTCAATATGTACTAACGTACCAATTCCGTTTCGTGAGAAGCACCCCCACACCATTAATGATGCACCGTCAAATTTATCTGTGGGAGTAATAAATGCTCTCTTATACGTTTCATGTTTTTTTTTCTCAAGACTTTCTGCTTCTTTTGTAAAAAGAAAAATTTTTCCACAATGCTAGTGACATATTCACATATTTTTTTGTAAAGGCTAAACGTTTTCTCATATTTCTTTTAATAATATGTGGCTTATGTCTAGCCTTGCAGCATCCTAAACCAGCTTCGTGCAGTCTTCGTTTTATTATTTTGCTGAAACATTTATTTCCACTATTTCTGCAATACTTCTTGCTACAATCGTCCGATCTTTTAAATTTTTCACGGTCTTATATACTAGATATTTATTATAAATTTTTCCAATTGCACTTTTAAGTACGTTGCAGATCGGAGCTATTGCGCAGTGACTTGATTTCTTACAGCAGTCTGATACAATTAAGTGGCGAAATTGATATAAAATTTCTTTCGCTCCTGGCATTCTGCAATTATTGTATAAATGTCTTTACTTGTACAAAGCTTGAATTGGTTCTAATAAGTTTGATGGTGATCACTGCATGTAAGCATGACCTGTGCCTAATGTTTGTATACATTTCTTACCTCACAATAACATTATAACCAAGTGTCCACTTATTTTTGACTCCTGATAAATAGCTGACATTTCCGTTATAGTACGGCGTGTTTACACAAAGATGTAAATGTGAACTTCAATTATTCGCTAAATAAACGATACACTGTAAGGATATATAAAAATCTAACTTAAGTTTGTAAAAGTCATTTTAAGGGCCCGAGATAGTCACGATTTTTTAATTAATAATTTCCATTCACAGCCTTCAGACACAGTCTTAAGATCCGTCTTGGTCTTGATTCGACTTATCACATAGTGCGTGTTGCTCTCTATTTCATCCAGAAAACTCATCCAATGACCAGCGCGTACTAGACTGAACCTTCCTCTTTCGAGTTCCTCTTCCTTTACCAGGGACAAAATATTCTTATATAAGGAGAAAAACTTGAGGCACGTAAAACCATTTTTTGACGGTAATGTAGTCACTCTACCTTATCGCGAATCTACGAAGACCGGGCCCTTAATTCGACTAAACTTCATTTTTACCTATTTCCACTAACTGTCCACTTATTTTTGTTCCCGACTGCAAGTGTTAGAAGTAGGTAACAAATTGAATGTCACAGAATCGAAGCATTTTTATGCCATTGGATGAGTTTTCTGGACGAAATCTCTCTGCCAGTACCGGAGTATGTTACGTGACCCGGCTGCGGCGGAGGCGTGGAGAATTAGAGTGGAGGAATAAGTCTCGATCTGGCGACGCTGAGGTAACGTCTGGTCAAAGGATGAAGCTTACCACCACCGCCCAGCATATAGTGAATTTGTTGTTCGGCGAATTCACGGTATTCCTGGGGGTTGCCGATACCGGGATAGTCGGCTGCCTCCAGGCAAACGAATGCCACGTTCGCCGCGTGGCACAAAGTACCAAATTTATCGATGTAGAGCAGCCCCTTCGGCGTGCGTTTTTGCTGGCGCACCGAGAAGTCGCAAAAAGCACGCGCGGCGGTCCGATATTCCGTTTGCTCCGTCAATTGAGCTAATAGAACCTGTAACGGACATGATGTTCAATATTTATAAGCTTCTTCGGGATTCATCGCCGAAGGATACGGAACAAGAATGTTTTCCGAACTATTATTGGCACTTTGTGCAATTAACTCATCGCGGAGAATACCTCCCGCTTGTACAATGGCTCGCGGAAGTATTTGAACACGCGCTGTTAGAACTTCAAACGAATCAAATGTGTACAGTCGCTCACAAAACTCTCCGTACATCGTTCAAGATGACGTAACTACATTATGCGTGGAACAATGACAAATAAATTGTAATCGACTGGAATTGCGAAAAGAAAATAGCAAATATTACACCTTTTTTTTATCCGAGTCTGTGATAAAATTTAAAAAACCACTATGAGTCCGCCAAACGAAATACATCGACTCTGGTTGACAACGCGTTCAATTTACCTGCACACCGGCGACCTTCTTGTTGTAGAAGAATTCGTTCGGCCTCTCTTTGAGATGGAAATGTTGGTAATGATCCTCGGCATCCTCGAGATAAATCGTGTCGTTTGTTGCCTTGTAGAGCCAAGCAGCCGCCCAAGCTAATTCATCGCCATAATCTGTGCTCTCGTAGTATTGTGCAGCGCCGCGAATCGCTTCGTGATAGAGCCCCCGGTATCTGTCCGCAAATCTGTATAACTCCCTGGCGTGCTTCAAGCACAGATCACTGTACTCGGGATCATGGCTACGGAAGACAATGCTTGACGCAGCGAGAGCGGCCGCCGTTTCGCCTGCCAAGTCGGAACCTGAACAATTTTACGGAAATTATTGTAGACTATGGTATTGTACTTCCCCGGTTAAATGCTTGAGAGATTAAACGCTTTGTTCCATTGGCGTACCAGGATGTTCAAGATCGATTTTGTAGGCTGGCCTAGTGGTATTCAATTCCTCGGGTCTTCCCCAAAAGGTATGGTCCAGCGAGAAATCGCCGACTTGTCCATAGAACACATACTCGCTGACGTGGCATTTGATGAAGTAATCGGTAGCCCATTTGATGGCCTCGCGAAGTTCGTCAAGCTGCCCGGCAGCGTTGTAAGCCTCCGGCCAGCTAACCGCACCCCAGGCCAGAAGTGTGATCGTCGACGCCATCGTGAATCCGAACTTCACAAAATCGCCGGCTGAAAATCCGCATGAAAGGAATATCACTCTGCACAAGTTAGAATGCAGACAGAAGTCTTGATCTGGTGACTATGACTACAGGCCACTGACGCCAGATGAGGGCAGGGAGCACGAATTGAGGGGAAAAAAGTTATCCTCTCTCTCTCTCTCTCTCTCTCTCCCGCCCCCTCCCTCTCTCTGCCAGTACTGGAGTACGCACGGCGGACGCGGAACGCGTCACGTGACTCGGCCGCGGTGGAAGGGGAAGTTAGGGAGGGGGCATAAGTCTTGATCTGGCGACACTGCGCGAGACACCAGCGAACGCGACGAAGATGCGCGCTGCATGAAAGAGAGGTTGTTGGGAGCAACAGGCGTTGGAAGGGCCCCTACCGTGTCCATCACTGCCGCATACCCTGTATTTACCGAATTGTCTACTTAGCATTGTACTTACCGTCGTAATAACCTCCAGTCAGGTCTTCGCCGTTCAAACCATGATCCTCCAGTGCCGAGTCCTTTCTCCATGGAATGCGATTGTTCTTTGGCAGTTTCCCTGATCGTTGCGCTTCGTAAAACAAAAGCGAGAGCTCCAAGACCCGGGCGTAGTCGTTCTCGTCCTCGATGGGTTTTACGTAGTACGTCGGGCTCGCATTTATAACGTCGTTCAATGCGATCGATGTGACAATCACGGTCTGAAATAGGTAAGTTCAAATATACAGATTCAAATCGATTCGGGCTAGGACTATAGATCCGAATTGAGAGGAAAAGTTACTTTCTCTCTGACAGGGACGGGTCAGTCACGTGACATCATGAAGCATGTACGATAGAGGCGGAACGCGTCACGTGACCAGGCCGTGGCAGAAGCGTGGGGGAATAGCGCGGTAGAAGGGGAAGCTAGAGTAAGGACACAAGTTTTGATCTGGCGACTATGGATGAGTGTGACTACCTCGGGCCGAAACTTCACACTTATCGTGTTGTAGATACGATTCGGGAACCTCTAAGGTTGGGTAGGTCGATCGCTCGATCGAGATATGTAACATGATACGAGTCAGGTTAGGGTTAGTTAAGCATATACTAATGACAATTTTGTTTTTTACGAGATCAATTCACAGTCAATCCAAATTTTATATTTTTCATTCGAAAAACTTCGTACTTGTCTTACACATGTTCGCGTATACTTATTTTTGTTACACTGTATATGTCAAATTCATAACACTGCAATCGATTTGCAGTGCACGTACAAAGAGTCTACGTGACGAATTTTAGCGAGGGCCATCCAACACCCGTGGGCTAAACTTCCGTTATAATATTAGGGACTCGATAGAAAACATCTCGATATGAGGACAGGTTCTCGCTTTGCTTCAATCGCGAGAGTATCTTCGACTTTATAAAAATTTCGGAATGAAACTGCAAACTGCTCCAAGTTTCGGAGCTATACATCTAGCCAAATAAAATAAAATATTATATATTAGTATTATTATATTACAATATTATACAGGTTGTTTTACCTAACTCGAGCATTTAAAATATCTCGTTTGTGTTTTATAATAGACAAAAATATCAGAGGAAAACATTAGTTGATTCAGGAGGGCAAATATTGTGATAGGCAAAAAAATTTATTCAAGGATGTATTTTTTGAGATTTCAAGGTCATCGAAGTGTTTTTAGATGGCATGATATATTTTTATTATCGCTGTATGATAGGCGAGGTCAAGACGAATCCAACGACCGATTCGTCTTGACCTTGGCTATCATATAGCCTTATATATATATGAGATATTTTAGATGCTCCAGTTAGGTGAAATACCCCGTATAATAATATTATTATATTACGAATGAAATAATATTTTATTTTACTTGGCTACATGTCATTCGAGATAACCACAGTTTATAGTTTAAATGAACAGCCAAATAATTTTCAAACTGTTGTTTCATTTCTCAATTTTTTCATTCCATTTTTCTTTCCATCTTTAACCAAATAATTCATTCTTTCCAAACTTATATTTATTTCAATTTTGAAAGCGAATGCAGTTGAAAATTAATCATTTCAGTAGAAAAATTAAATTTAGTGATTAATATAGTTAAATATGATTCTCCGGTATCAGAACCAAAGGAAATTCCGCGTGACATAGTGATGGCGAAAGATGTACTTGGGGAGCGAGTTTGGAACCGCGTTCGGAAACTCTTCTTTGCCCAGGCGTGTACGTCTGTTCCGAGAAGTTCTCAAGGTTCGTTGACCACGTAATATCTGTGTGACAAACGCCAATACCTTCCGCAAATACCGCGCTTATTGTCAACTTGTGTCCCTCCGTTTTTGCTGTGGCCTGGTGACGACAAATTTCGTCTACGCGCCGCTCGATTGCTGGGACTCGTACAACGTGGACTCATATTTCGCGTACGATGGTTGTTCGATTTTTGAATAGTAAAGGGTGTCAGTATGTATAAAATGGACTAAAACCTGATTATCCGGTTCTTTCCATTTCTGACCTTGCATGACCTTGAAGATCATTGTGTCGTACATGAATCAATAAATAGAACTTCATTTAAAGAACTGAAGGTCACCTTCATTTCTAAAAAAATAATGTCTTTCTGAACGCACAACTTTTTGAACGCCCTACGTACTTCAAATTGCGGGTGTCATACCGTTCGAAGGTCAGTCTAAGTAGACAATAAGAATGCAGACTTGCGTGATGGTAATACACGTCTGCCCATAAGACTTCGGACCGGAAGTTGATGTCCAGGCCGTTACGTCCGGCCACACAAATGAGTTTATGGTCGTCAAACTCGGCTATTCGCAACGATCGGGAGAAATCTGATTCCTTTACAAGCTATCATCAGATGACAAAGCAAATTCTATTGTTCATTTTACGCATTACTACTTTGTCATTTTACTTACGATTTACTTATATGTTTTTATTTGATAATAACCGGGGATAATACCAGGGACGAACAGCATT
Organism: Halictus ligatus; assembly: GCA_028454255.1. NCBI lineage: Eukaryota > Metazoa > Arthropoda > Insecta > Hymenoptera > Halictidae > Halictus > Halictus ligatus. The sequence goes on from CM052129.1 coordinate 19,304,383, forward strand.
TCCAGTAACGAATAGTCAAATTGTACGATAACAAATCATAAACGATTAATTCATAAACAATTAATTTTCCCATAGTTTCTAATAGAATATAATATTATATATGTCGGCTTTATTAATTTCTCTAAAACTTCAATATTTTGTTGCTATTAAATCCTTACTTTCTTCATTTGAAAGACTTTCGCATATTGTTTAAAATAACGAAGATACTTCAGATGGACAGAAATCGTGAGACACAGTGTATATCACCAGTAATACGATAAAGGTTTTAATGCAATTATAAACTTCTATTTATTATTATTTACTTTACAATTAATTTGTAGTTTAATTAAGTTTGAAAGAAAACTTTTGGTTGTTACTCTACCGTCTCTGAAGGTATAAATTTTCATAAACAAGCAAGGCATTGTGAAAGGAAAATTGTGATTCTCAGTTTATCACATGAGCATGGTAAATTATGAAGACATCAACGTCAGTCTGTCCAATGGCGCTTAATGAATCTAGCAACAACGCTAATGAAACGTTGGAACATTTTCGCAATGAGCGAAGATTATTATTTGAAGTTACGCCTGATAGGAACTTAATAATGCCCGCATAACTAAACGTCTCACACAGACGATATGATAACGCTTCAAGAAATTCTACAGAGTGCAACAAAAACCTTTTTTTTTGCGAAAATGTTCTCCGGAGCTCTGTTAAGGAGTTATTAAGAAAAAACACGGGCCAATCAGAGTGCGGCTATAGGGGACTGATATACTCGGCGGTAGAGCCCGCTGACCGCGGCGTTGGTATTGGCCGAGCCGGAATCCGTCCGCAAAAGCCGCGCTCTAATTGGTCCGGGTTTTTCCTTAATAACTCGTGAACAAAGCTACGGAGAGCATTTTCGCAAAGGAAAATGTTTCTTCAAATGATCTGAGGAATCCTTCTCGAGAAACTACTACAATTTTGGGACACCCTGTATATCATATCTGTTAACAAACATCCGATGTTTATGTATGTATCGATAACAAAAGTAAATGAAAACATCAGCAAAATTAAAATATTAATATATTGCTTTCAACATGTTAAACTTGTTAAAGAAAGAAAATAATCTATCTGGTTCCTGTTTGTTATAATTCAAGAAGAATATTTTTATTTTGCTTAAAGTTTATTTTGCAGTCTAGTTGTGAGCTTCACCTCCAATCAATTTATTTATTGTTTGTTTTAGAGCAATCACGTATTGTTTTCACTCATTGTAATAGTTTTTCTTTTTTATTTGATTAGCATTTGCGAATCGATCAGAACAACAAAATTTCGATTACTCACCGTGACACAGGTGAACACGTTCAGCTCCATCGTCGGTGTTCCTCCACAGCTATTTATGTGGGGACACGGATAATTGTTGATCACCTTTTAGTAGTATTTGTTAGAGCCAGCCCGGAGCACGTCCCGTGATGCATATCGATCATTTACGAGCCCCTCTTTATCAACGTTCCACCGTAATCCGAGGTCTCTTCTTTAATCGCGAAACGTTCACAGAATTCCTCTGTATTGCAGATTCAACACTTCACCGTAACTTGGTCAAGATGAAAATTGAATTTCAATCCTCTTATTAAATGTACTTCCACAGTTTTTGTTAAATACGGAATCATGTTACTCTTCAGGTGTCCTCATTTTCGATGGCGGCCCGGTCCTGTGATAGTTCCAATTATAAATTAGTATCTGGGTTGGAATTTATTTTTTTATAGGGAGGGGTGGGGGAGGCGTAAATATATGTAGAGTTACATTATTTTTGTGTGTTAGATCAATGGAATACTACTTCAAGTGCCAAGTGACTTCTTCTCAACTCCCAATAATACCCACTACCACCAGATGAGGAGAGGGAGCACGAATTGAGGGGAAAAAGTTACCCTCTCTCTCTCTGCCAGTACCGGAGTATGCACGACAGAGACGAAACGCGAAACGTGACAGGGCCGCGATGGAAGCGCGGTGGAAGGGGATGTTAGAGTGGGGAACATAGTTGCCAGGAGAAGGGGAGCACGAATCAAGTGGAAAGAGTTACCCCCTCTCTGCCAGTATCGGAGTATCCACGACAGATACGAAGAAAAGAAATTTAGTAATAATAACAATAACATTAATAATTGTTATCTAACTGTATTTTCATTACCTATTTTTGAAAATAGCATTAATACCAATATGACACCTTAACGTATGATAAATTTTTGTCTCAAGATTCTCCTGTATTCGACGCACATTGGCGATGGGGCAACATTTATATTTGTATAACACTGAGATTGGCGTAATTGCGCGATAAGAAAGACGAACGTGTCGAAGAATTCGAATTGTCCTCGGTGTACGTTATTTGCATTCCGTGAGGAATTTCTCGGTAAAACGATTGCGGAGATATCCAGGAAGTCGAGTGCGCAGGAAGTTTGGAAAGTGGACATTCACTGTCGTGGCTAAATATTTCGTCTACGCTCGTGTCTGTAGCGTATTGTTAAACGACGTCGACGAATATATGTACAAACATAACGACATCTAGAACTGGGTAAAATAGTATTTCAAATAGTAAATAACCCTATTTATTTTAAAGAAAGCTTAGAACTTTGACAATAAAATATTTTATTCGATGTAATAAGTTTCCAAAGTAGTGTTTCAAGAATTTATGAAAATATTTCGGTTCAATAATGATTTATTTATTTTCTTTACTTTAAATACCTTCGCTGAAAATAATGATTCGTATTCAATATACTTATGAGTATGAATTGCTTCCCAATGGCAAAATAAATTGTATGTTTGTATAGTAATTACCATTTTGAAAACGAAGAAAAAATGACTTTCGAATTTATATTTAGCGCGTCAACAATTTCTATGAAAAATTTCTTACTGATTATTAAATCGCAAAATTGGTGCTGGACAGTTTTATTATAGAAGCCTTTCCAATTAGTAGAGACAAATTTTGTATATTTCTTTTTTATGAAACAATCTAGTTTACTTTCAAAAAATGATCGACAGGATGTAAAATCCTCGAGAAATTTGCAAGCGTGTTGTTAGAAACTTTCATTACGACAAATTGCACGGTAATTGTATTGTAGATTGTACGTCAGGAAAGTGTCAATCTTATCGGACACGCTTTCATAATTTTGCTTTAAGTGGAGAACGTAAAACTGCTACCGGATTTCGATGATTTTATCGAAATTAAAGGTACACTCTGCAGATTGTTAAATTTGAACTTAAACAAATTATGTAGAAACTGAAGAGTTAAAAAACATTTCTTTCAAATTTTCAGTGCATTAAAAGAGAGTGCATAAATGTCTGAAATGAAATATTTTTCATTGTCAAATGAAAATGTTTAATTATTGAAATTATTAATATTTTTGGGGAAGGTAAACTATTAATAATCCACAATATTATTATCAGTACGTATATAATTATTATGATTATGATAATAATCAATAATTATGATAAATTATGACAATGTGCCAAACGAAAATGTTTAATTCTTTAAATTATTCATATTTTTGGAGAAAATAAACTATTAATAAGTGACAAAATTATTATCAAGTGTATAGATAATTATTATCATATCAAGAAAGTATGATTTCTTCGAAACTTGTATGAATATTTAGAATTTGTTACGATATAGCTGAATGATTCATCGAAACCATGCACACTGCATGTAAGAAATATGCATGGCAGATACTTCGACGCATCATTAAGTCGATACTTTCGATGCAGACAGGGACTGTAGTATTTTCCATTGAGTCATTTGGTGAAGGTTTTATTAAGAATGCTAAAGGCTTAGAAACATTTGGATGGTTAAACAAAGTGTATAATATTTTTCTAATCCATGAAATTTTTCATTAATTTTAGAATGAAATTGTAATTTTCGCTTTAAAATAAAATTTTTATTTCAATCTTAAAATAATATATCAATTTTCACTATAACTTTAAAGTTTAAATTTTAATTATAATTTTAAAATAAAATGTCAATTTTAATTTTATCTTTAAAATAAAATGTCAATTTATAATAATTTTAACTTTAAAATCAAATTGCAATTTCAATTTCAGCTTTAAAATAGAATTTTGATTTTAATTTTAACTTTAAAATGAAATTTCAATTTTAGTTTTGACACAAAAAATCTAGAACCTGTCATTTGACCGGTGGTGATACATTTAGCGCGAAACTTGCCTTCAACTGCTTCACCAGTAATTAAACGCGTTGCAGTACTTACCTTCTACATTCCCTGTGGCTAATCCTCTTTAAAGCCGTCGCAGACATGAACGCAGGCGTATCTCGCCGATACACGTGTGTCTTCTTTAGCCACGGAACAAATTATCTGCGGCTGAACATTGCACCCGCAATAATTCACCGAAACGTTCGAACATGCCGCACGTTTTGCAAGGTGAACGCACTGCCGCGCCGGCCAGGAGATTTGTCCACCGGGAGTCGCGATAAGTCACTGTTGCTGCTCGAGCCCGACGACACTATCAGCCAAACGGTTTAATTGATTCACCGACCGATCGATTATGTGCTTCACTGGCTGACTGACTTACTGACTTACTGACTGACTAACTGAATGGCGAGTAACTCGCCGACGATCCCAACCGGCCAAAGGACGAACAGGTGGGGAGGATGGTGGGGAAACTCCTCGGAGAACGAAAGTACTCGTCTCGCAATTGAATTTAAACTATCGTCTAATCGAAGCTGGGTAAAATATCGATTCAAATAGTCGATTCCATTCGAGATCATATGTGCATCTTTAAAAATAAATTATTGTATTTGGTAGAAAAAATATTTCAACATTTCATTTGAAAGATTCTCCAAATAGTGTGAATTTTATTTGAGGCGCAGATTCTACATGAAAAAATGAATCGAAACTATGGAATAAATATTTTTCATTTGACTCCTCGTTTTCGACTTCGTGATTCACATTTTCATATTACCTGTTTTCTCAATCTGCTTGCATCGTCAGGAAATATTTTAAGTACTATTTAACGCAAAATTCAAATATTTAATTTTATGTTTCAGCGAATAAAAATAAAAATATTTCATGTTTTAGATTATCGAAATAAAGATAGGTAACTAGAATCTTCTAGTTTTTTATTCGAAATTCGAATTTTTGAACTTCGCAAACAGTGAATGTTTGGTATAAAAACGCCTATGTGACCGCAACCCGTGTAGTCGCAGTAAAATGGCAGGGTAAAGAAGTTCCAAAGAAGTATTGTGAAATGCATTATTGTTTTTCCTTAAATAAAAATACAAGAAAATAAAATTGATTTCAATTCTTCTTCTATATTTTGTTACAGAGAGTATTTAAATAAAATAAAAATGAAGAAGAATAATTATATTTATAAAAATAAATTTTCAAACGATCATTTTCGTAAACTAAAAGCACCTTAGATAAAAGTACAAGAAAACAAAATTGATTTCGATTCAGTTGGCTAAGTTCTGAAATGAATTTTTAATTGAAAAGCAATTACAAATCGGTTTATGTCAATGACGTAACAGCAAACACAAAAGTGGCACGCCCCTTGAGTACAGGTGGCCAGTTTTGCACAGGTTCTTTTTTTCATTCGGTAAGCGCTGCAAATTAAATTGAAATTACATTCGCGAGAAGTGACTCTGTGGGTTCACTATTCTTTTTTCCTCTCGCAGCGTGCATTGCACACGAACCAAGTCTATTTCTCACAAAACGGCCGGTGTGCGGTGTGCAAATGAAAAAAAGAAAAAAACAAAGGTTGCTGTCAAAAATTGAAAGTGTCTTGCTCTATGTGCGTGCTGCTGACATTGTGACCTACTTTCGACTCTGCAATTACGTGAAAATAAACGAATTATCCGCGTGTAGACGCGCGCGGTTATAATGTTTTGCGTCTCGGATGAAAGTATTCAGGCGTTTTACGCTTAGAAGATCGGTTCTTAGAAATGCCTGCTCTCGCGACAGTCAATATTCGCTTTTGTAGTTTATTTGAGCCTGGCGTGGATGAGTGACTGATTTTGTTTTTAGCCAAGCTTGTTCGACAAGGAAAGAAACAGGGGCCCAGGGACCTCATCGCGGTAAAAAAAAAAAATAATAAAAACAATTTAAATTAAAAACTTCAGAAAAAATAAATTATATAAAAATTTTCGGTACTTGAGTTGGTAGGCCCCCAAATGGAAAAATTAATGTTTATATATCGAAAATCAAATACCAATTTAATCGGAAACGTAAGTCCGTGATGCAATTCTTCGACTTCTTCGTACGTCTCGAACTTTCCACTAAATGAAACAAGTGAAAGTCCGATGAAGTCAGGTCCGATGGATATGGTGGATGTAGCATAGCTGTGCAGCGGTATACATTTAGCGAGCGAGTCACTAAAATCGTTGCTAGATGGCGTAACACTGTTTTATGGCAGGTTTTGGTCAACGTCCGCTGCCAGCAGACTCTGCTGGTTGTCTGCTATGTCAGATTTGACTATCCGACTTGTAATCGGATAACGGATGTTGTGTAGTCATGGAAAATGTATATAATTTACTAAAATATAATGAAATAGTTAATAAAGAACGACTGACAAGATTTTGTTCCGATTTTGTTATATGAAATCGTTAAAGATTAAAAAGGAATTAAGTATGTCCAATCGTAACATTCGCAGTAATACTAGTGTATGGTGTATATGGTGCTTATGTTTTCTTCATATCACTTTTAACACTTATTCTTGCGCGTTTGAGCTACAAATAAACAGTAAACGATTCTCAGTAATTTATCGCTATTTAGTATTTTCAATTGAAAGTTGTTTACAATTCATATACAAAAAGATAAATAGTTTCGCAATATATTAAACATCTATAAATAATATATATTCTGGTGTGGTGGCTACCCTTTACGCTGGCCAGCAGATGGCCAATTGGTCAACACTCAACACCCTTCACGCTACTATTTGACCCGTCACCGATCCGTATATACACAGTCCTCAACACTAAGTTTACGGAGCAATAATATGTTTTAATCGCATATACCTAAAGAAATAAATTTGTTGAATAATTCCTCACGGATGCAGTTTTGCGATCTTAATAATTGTAAATTAAAAATATTAGAACGCGTAATTTTGACGTGAACCGTAAATCTAGTGTTAACGAAACACTCCCTTTTCTTCTGCTCCTCTGACTCATGCCAGCAGCCGCCAAAATGGACAAAATATAAAGTGTGTCCCAAAAATATTGTACTTCCTTGAATGAAATGTTTCCTAAGGTCATGCGAAGTAACTTTTTTCTTTGCGAAAATGATCTGCGCGGCTTTGTTATGGAGTTATTAACGAAAACCACTGATCAAGCAGGGCGTGGCTACAGCGGGATCGACGTTCGCATTGGCCGAGCCAGAATCCGTCCGCTGTAGTCGCGCTCTGATTGAAAAAAAGTTACTTCAAATTACCTCAAGAAACATCCTTTTGAAGTATAACATTTTTGGGATACCCTGTATATAATAAATTGTTGATAAGTTGAAAGATCTAGAAATGTACAACACATCTTATTCTTTCCGAATATTGTTGGTGTTAGACCAGTAAGCTTAAGATTATTTAATCTTAATCGATAGACAATTGTCGAAACGATCCATCGAGACCAAATAAGTCGTCCTGTGTCTTCGGTTTTCCAGGTCGAAGAGCCTCATTCGACTTTATTTGTTCCTGTTCCTTGAACCATGGGCCGTACTCCTCCAGCTTTTTCATCCAAGTATCTGAAACCAAACGGATGGTCAAATTCAAACTTGATTAAATCTAGTCCAATTACGTTCTAATATTTTATATAAGCTACTCCTTAACCCTTATCCGTTTCTCATTTTTTTGCAACTGCGTTTCGTTCTTTATGTCATTTTGACACACTTATAAAACAAAAATTATTACATTTAAGACCGAAAAAATATGTTGAATATATCTAATATATCAGATATAATAGAAAGATAAAGAGATGAATTTATAAACTGTATATGAAAATATTTGTTTTCATGTAATTTTTTTTTAGTGATCCCAAGGTCACCATCATTTTTTACACAGGATCACAAGGGACGATAGTCCCTTCCGTTCGGAATTCAGTGACTATAATTACTCAAGGTCATCGATCACAGACAAAGGAAACGTATAAAATTTTAAAAAATTACTTTTGTTAAAAGACAGCGTATAGATGAGATTATGTTTGTACGAATTATGAAAATATATTAAACTAGAACTTGATGATTTCATTTTTATCAAAATCCTTATCCTGTTACTAAAATTGGTTAAAATGTGACCTTGTAAAGTAGAGATTAGGAAAAGTAGGAGACGGCTCCGTGTCTGATGTGAAAAGCTAATCAGTTATTAATCTCGGTATCCCAAGTTTATGTAGGTTCAGCTCATGGCCGGATCCCTTTCATCCGAAAATCTGACGTACCATGAATAGCTTGAATTGGTCCCGCATCGCCGCCATACTCCGTCGGCAGTATTTCCTTGGGGATGTACTCGTACAATGTCTTCAGGTCGCTGTGCATGAAGATTCGATTGCGTATCTTCTCCTTGATGAACGGTTTCACGAAGTTGACGATCGTGTCCACGAGCGGGCTAACGTTCACGACGTGCACCTCCTTCAGCTTCACTGGATAAGCTTCTTGCACGCAGACCAGGAATTTTTTCACGATAGCTGGTGTGAATTTGGCAAAATGTGCCGGTGTCGCCACGCTAGCATCCAGAATGTAAACGTCGCCGGCGACACCGACAGCCTCTTCCTTCAAACGAACGTCGCCGATCATCAACACCATCTTCATCGCCTCTGCTACGTTCGGGGTTGGTATGTCCTTGTCGACTCCTCGCATGATGGTCACTCGACGACCGTTCTTCGTTAGACCGGGCAATGGAGGAATTTGTCTAAAATTATATTAATCGCGTGTATTAATTCATACAATAATTAAAAAGAACAACAATGATCAGATATATTTAGTAAATTAATTGTTATTTCTCATATACAATATTGTTGTTCCTGGTAAAACTTGTAAAATAGTTTTACATGTAAGTAGACCTGGTTTCCATTTTCATATTTAATTTTATGCAAACTAAAGCAACGAAAAAATGTCATTAATTAATTAAAAGATTCTTTGTAGTAAATATAGAATAAAAATATTGTTCATGTAACATAACATTTCAAAAAAGTCGGCCTATACCTACACTTGAAGTTGCAAACAAGTACCATTTTGTAATTTCAATTTACTCACAAGAATGTATGACAAATAAATTATTTCTACGTGTAAAAAAAGTTTAAATAATTTTAGAGAAATTTAAAGACTAAAAACTCAACTGTTAGGATTTTTTATGTAGTTTTATGGGTATAACAAAGAGATTCAATCTTTTCTTCTCTTCATCCGAAATACGACGAAAACCGGTCCTGAGCCTTCGCCTTATATCGAAAAGAAATTGTAATCAAATATCGGCGTGCGTCAGAAATGACTCTGGCATAGGCTTAGGACGCGCAGGAGTCCGAGGGTTAAAGGAACAAACTATTCCTCATTTTTCAATAATAATCGGTACAGTGATTTCTCTATATATGTCGCCAAAACCTGGACGATAAATGTCGCGGAATTATCCCCACTACCGCGGAGTATACCCCGTGAGATAACACGGCTTGGGTATTTCTCCTGGATGAATGAAATGAATGACAACAATGAATTTCATTTATACAAAAATGAACTTAACGCACTATACGAAATAATATAAAGTTTGGCCACTTTTTGATATCCTCCTTTAATTATCTAAACACTATGACGCGACATAAAGCTATAAATTAAAAAAATAATAATTCTAACACTGCTAATATCGTATATATACATACACGATATTACCTCGAACGTGCACTTTGTAATTAACTGTGCTGCAGCAAGATTCCTCAAGAAAGTAAAAACATATTTATTATTCATTACGTGTTCTCAATGATAAATTAACGCTGGATCTGAACTTTGCTTATAATTAGCTGCCCAATAAAAAGATGTCTCAAAGAAGGCGAAGGAAAAACTGATTTTTACACGAGCTTGCCGATTTCTCTCAGTTCCGGCCTTGTGATGTCTCGGTCGGCGAAAAACTCGGGGACCGCCGTTCTCATCGTGAAGTACATGTCCAACTTCCTTTTGCATTTCTCCAAGGAGAACTTGCTGCCGCGAAGGAACGTCAGTACCCTTCCATCATCTGCAGAGAAGAACGAAAACAGTGTGAGCAAGGTGGTCTGAAAATATCAAACGTTAATAGGTGAATAATTTCTCGAAGAAAGGTGGAAAATTACGCGAACGATCTCACTCTCGTGTCACAACCGTATATAGGCGAATCCTGCATAGCTGTAACGCAAGGAAAATGGCCTGACTTATTGGGCTCGCTGAACGCGGAGTAACACAATGCAGAAGATTATCTGAACGATGTCACGCGATGTTACCAGTGTTATTATTATAATTTTTTAAATTTATATCTTTATGTCGCGCCATATCGGTCAAATAATTAAAGAAGGTTATTAAAAAGTTTTATTTTTCTTGAGTTATCGGTTAGTAGTTTATTGTACTACTTCAGGTACTTCGATTATGTTTTTAATAACTTTCCCACCATTTTGCCGACAAACAAGGACGAGCTTATATTTTCTTCAAACCTAAAGAATAACACGTCTTTTAAGTGTCTAAGTGACCAAAAAAGCCACTTTTTAACATACTCCTTTTGGCGATACGGTTACCCCACTTCTTCCGCTATTAGCAAAATCACATGTCCAACATATGAACCAATTTAATGGTTCGCTCGAGAGATTTCTGTCGCCTTGACGACTGCCTCCATTTCACACTCTAAATCTTTTTTTGCAATTAGCATGCAGTTTAAACGTCTTATTGCCACATTGACCCGAATGTTTTAATCGTAATACGTAAACGTAATACGTTCATTACTACTTTTCTTACTGCTCTAGTTTCCTACCTGATATTTATATCTCAATGACAAATTTTGTCTTCTCTCGGTTGACTGTAACGTTGATTGACTACTACACCATAGGTCTTTGCACAGAGTAAGAATTTTCTGCACCAATTGCAAAATACGAGAGTTTGATTAAATCAAACGGGATTAGAAAGCTAATTAATTTTTTCGATAACTGTAATAAATTGAAAGTAATATAAACACATTCTTCATTTCTTCTGAAATTTTTATTGTTTTGTATTTCAATTATTTTTGTCATAAATGCGTAAAATCCACAACCATGTAGTTGAAATATTAGCAATGAAAAAAGATGAATTGAAAAGTAACAGTTACACTTTTAACTGTTTCAGTTGCATGTAAGCCTTCGTGTAATGAGACTGTTATTGGTCGATTTGTATCATTAACGCCAGGTCATACACGAGCAAGTCTTTCCTGAGAAGTAATTAAGTTTTTACTAATAAGTTAGAGAAATCCTGGCTGCATGTGCTGTATCACTGTCAACTTGCTTTTGGCCTTCTAAATTCGAAAGAAATTGTACATTACGAAACGCGAATGTTTCGTTAAGTCATTTTTTCAGAGTACTAATTAATCGTTCGATGTCTTTCATTTATACAGTAGAATGCTCTTTTAGAGACATATAGGATGGTGTCCCAAAAATTTTGTAAGCCATTTGAAGTAACTTTTTCCTTTGCAAAAATGCTCTCCGTGGCTTTGTTAAAGAGTTATTAACGAAAAGCACGGTTAATAACTTTTTAGGAAAGCCGCGGATAAGATTTTCACAAAGAAAAAAGTCACTTCAAATGACCTTGTGAATTGTCCCTTTCAAGGAAGTAGAACAGTTTTGGGACACCCTGTAGAGTGGACTTCATGAACACTTATGTATATTGAATTGCGCAATATGTTTCTTGAACTTCATTATACAATGTTTAATTTGTTAATCTGTTTACGCACATATACGCGTCTTCTGCATACGCTTTTACTTACACTAACAATGTGAATCTGTGTTAGAGTTTTTTGTTCCTCTTAGCAACGAATAATCGTCCCTTAAATAATAGTTATCGCTGGAAAATTTCACACGTTAAATAGAAATTTATTTACTTTTTGAATATGTTTAACAGATTGAAAATGAGATAATTGTATTTTTAAATTCTTCTAATGTTTTTGCTGCTTTAAATTACATCTATTCATTTTTGCCATAAATTCATTCGCCGTCTATTTATCATAATTTATTCATAAATTGTTACAACGTGAACAGAATAGAGTGATGTACACAAAATTATGTAAAATATATGCAATATGGAAAATATGTATTTGCATAAAAATCTGCAGTGCAGTCATCACCAACATGGAAAAGATTTACTTTCATGAGTGCGACAATTTATAATTAACGCGAGTCATACATGTAGCAACATTTTCTAATGAGATCAACGAATTATACGGTATTTTCTAATCAATTATCAATTGTGCACTGTTTCATCTGCATGCAATATTATGAATAATATTAATAAACAAGTTATTTTAGAAAAACAAAATATAAAAGAAACAAAATAAAAATAGTAAATAATAATTAATTGAATAATAAATAAGTGATTTATCTTTGCACACGTATTTCTGAACGTTCTCTTTCATCGTGGGAGTTTCAACAGGCATACTAAGAAATGATTACGGAACTATACTTTTCATTGATGAGGAACTATTGCAAATTGAATTACCGTCGAATTTAGGCAAATGTGGTTGTTTGGCTAGCCATTCCTTGATAATTTCGACATCTTTGTCGCGCGTCGTCACGTCCTCGTTCAGCTCCTCACGAATCTGTTTCGACATCTCCTCTGATGGCTGAATCAGCAACATCTGAAATTTAGTGTAAAAACAAGTTAAGAAATAATCATTTGAAATTATGAATTATTCTAAATACAATTATTTTGATTTAATAAGTAACAAAAAATGTACCTTGTGTTTAATTCAAAGGAATTATTTCCAAATATTACACTCAAAAAAATAATAAATAATTTTTCATAAAATGTTGAATAAACATTTTCTTTGAATATCAAATTATTAGTATTCCGTTAACTATTGTACTCTAAAACACAAACACAAGCATTTGCAACTTGCAACGGCCTCGGCTTTAACGCATTGTAAATCTGAATGTCCACTTGATTAAGTATACTCCAGTAACCAACCATTTATCGTCGCTCAGCTGGAGAACAAACGACGGTGTGAATAAATCTATTAATTTACGTAATTCTGCCTCTTATCTTTTTTAGTGGATTCACATTAATTTAAGTGTATTTTCCGCAATTATTCTCGTAGAATCTCTAAAATTCTTGCGTTGAGTTTTAATCATTTTGTTACAAGTAGTTATCTAGGTTTTTTCATTGATAGTTAAAATTCGAAGAAACACACAAGATTAGAAAAAAAAAATACATTTTAATTTTGTTGTTTTTTTTAACTGGATATAAGAATAGAGATGCACGCAATAATGTATTTAAAAAGGGTACTATCTTTTGTATGCATTATATGAATAAAAATATAAAGTTTTGTAATGTAAAGAAATAAATTTGATATATGGGATAATATATTTAATGTTAATTTCTAATGTTAATTATTTTGCAACGAACATAGACAAAGAGTCAGAATTTTTTATACGTATTTTGTACGTATTATAGAGAATACTTTCTCTAACATTCTCAGTTTGGTTTGGTGTTATTATCGATTGCAGGACTCATTGTCTGCGATGCCAATTTGTATTTCACAGTCGTTTGATTATCCATTAACGGGTAATTGCGATGCCCTTACGAAACAAACAATCTTCCCAGTATCCCAAGAAAGAAGTTAATTCGTGACAGATAATAAGCTGAATTTGATTGACATGCGCATATGAAGTAACCGCTTGCGGAATTAATCAGAAGATACATTGTTTTCGACTTCCGGCCAGTGAAAAATAATCATCGAAACTTACAAGCACAAGTCCAAATGTCTGTCACTCCTTGGAATTCGAAACATAAATTACAGCTATTATAACTTGAAAGTAAATGACTTAACAGTGGGAAATACGTGTTTCTTTAAACAATAAATATTTCACAACTTCGTTAAACAGTTCTGTAGAGTATAAAAATATTTTTAGTTTTCAAAATGTATTGCAAAATAGAATTGACTTCTTTTTAGGGGTATTTTCATCCTAAACAATTCGAGAAAAGGGTATTTATTATTTAAAGAGTATCTAAATTAATCAGCCTATGAGAAATAACAGATTATCTCAAATTTTAACCATCTATCTCAACCGGAAGGGTAGTTATGGGATGAAATGGAAAAAATGAATTTTTGGCCTTTTCTTCCCAATTTAGTTGTACGTGAAAATTTTGAATTAATTCGGATTTTTAAGTTGAAAATTGTAAAAAATTGTAGATCTCAAAAAAAAAAATTGGAAAAATGTAGATTTCGCGTTCAAATTTAAGAGCGACATCATTTATATTTTTCTGTATCAGTGCCCAGTTATAGGAAACGTTCATAAATTTTGTCAGATTTTTTGGCGGGGTGTGCCGTGGAAAAAAAATAAATAAAAATCGACTTAATCGACATTAAACATGTATCAGAGCAGACGCTCAATTAAAGAGCGATGTCTATGTACGCTACGTGCGTCACATCGAGTGTTTTAATAGAATCTGTAAAGTTCAAAGTAGATCATAATTTTAGAAAATGATTGCCTCGTAAGGAATCGCGGTTCAAACGATCGTAATCGTGACACTCGTGTGCGAGTGTGAGTGTTTGCACGTGTTACGCGAAACGCACAGTATAACGAGTTGCGCAAATGGTCGACATACATGCATATTCTGTACACATCGTTCTTATGTGAGAAATTAATGCTGACCAGAAGTAGCTTGCCCAACGCTAAACTTTCTCTAACTCGTCACGGCTGGCCGAGGGGAACCTGTACTTCGCTACTTCTTCAAAGAAAACAGTCAAAAACAGTGGCGGACAAAAGAAAGTTTAGGGACCCAATTACTGTGACGGTACCAATTACTGTGCCTGTATTAATCGCACGTAATTTTAAAGCACAATGAATATTAATAAAAGAAACATATGTAACATATATATGTTAAGTAATTGATTTTAATGAAAAAAATTTAATATTCATTATGCTGTAAAAATAAGTATAATTAATATAGGTATAGTAATTGGTACGCCCACAGTAATTGGGTCCTCTACCATAAATAGCAATGTATGCGATAACAACCACAATTTTTGAAAAATGAAATTTCATTTTAAATATAATGATATTTTATAAAACAAATTTTTTATAAACATCATGAAATAATGGAAGCGAGAGAACTATAAAAGGGTATTAAAAAATGGATAGTTTACTTAATACAATGAAACAAATACAGAAACTGGGTTAAACTTAATTCTATATTTTGTGATTACAATTTTGTCCGCCATTGTGGTGACGTTCGCGCTTTTGCGATGCAGCTTGCGCGATCTTGATCTCGATCAAGGATGCAGCCAGTGTGACTGATCTTCTGCATATCACTTTCATAGAAAATATTCCCTTTCAGTGATCGACTCAGCACCTCCGATCCGCAGGCTGTGGTGAAAGTGTGGAGGTCAGTGATCTCTCAGAGATCATCTTGGAGATAGAGATTTATAACTCAAGACTACAGACTTATGGAAATTTCGATGCAACAGCATTTTTTTTATTTTTAATTTTTAGTTTCATGTCGCAACTTCTAGGTTATTAAAACAAGGATTTTCATTAAAAAAAAAAACAAAGTAAGGATGTATTTCATTATTTGTTTGACCAATTTGGTTTCTTTATTTAAGTGTATTTTCGTAAAAGTTATTCGGACATATATAGTAGAGTAGTACAAGAAAGTTTTCTTTCAATTATTTACGGTTTCGACATTAGTGAGCAGCAGTATAAATTAAGTTTCACCGAGGAAGATTGTTTCCGTGGATGTAGAAAATGATTCCTATTATGGAACGCTCGTGTTAATTAATATTACCAGAAATGTGAACTAAGCAATGACACTGGAAACTATTTTATAGAAAGTGAAAGTACGTATGAAAGCTGCGGAAAGTGTGTACAAATTCCGTGTGAAAAATGAACTAGTTTTATCCGAAGAAATGTGCTCCCGGAGTCAGGTATTAGAGAAATGGTAACGTGACTCTTAGCAGTGCGGTTTGCAGCATTTAGGGGATACGTGCATCTCCGGTTAGTTGAAATAGTTGCGTACGCGAATTTACACTACTTTAAACAGTTAACAACCGTCTGTTCACTTTCGACACGCGAAAGCCTCTCATTCCAACGCGCATGACTCACGAAACATTTCCACACGAAATTCCACAATCGATGGACAGGGAAATGAAAGTTAGACGCGAAAAAAAGTTCACTGCGTACCCTAATCTGTGTCAGTAATGTTTACCGAAAGGAATCGGCCATTCTCTAATGAATAGGCACTCGAAAACTACTTTTTTTGAAACTTGCTTTCGTCACGCCACACACGAATGATTTCGTGGACCTACGAATGTTTATGTTACGACAGCTATTGGAGCCAACGGCGGACCGTTGATTTTGGGGCCTGGGCTAAAGCTGCTGTTGGAGCCCATTAGTTTTTCTTAAGTTTTCAATTTAAATTGTTCTTATTTTCCTCACCGAACGATGGGCCCTTTGACTGAATGGGGCCCTGGGCTAACACTGTTTGAAGGCCCACCCAAATTAACTCAGGTATCAAATATTTTGGTATAATTTAGTTTGTCCTAAGTTTTTAATTTAAATTGTTTTTATTTTCCTTACCGAGAGAGGGGCCCTTTGACTGAACGGGGCCCTGGACTAACACTGTTTGGGGGCCTACCCAATTAACCCAAATTAACTCAAGTAATAAGAATTTTTCTATCATTTACGTTTTCTTAAGTTTTCAATTTAAATTGTTTTTATTTTTATTTTTTTTACCGCGAAAGGCCCCTTTGATAATTTCCTTTCCTTTCTTTCTTCTTAATGAGTGGAGAACACTACATCAAATAATCAAGCATCAAGTGGAGGGCGGTGCTGGGGACGGTCGAGGCCCCTCAAACGCTTTCTTCCCCCACCAACGTGTCTTTCATGGGGCGCGCGCACCTCCATCGCGTTGCCGCATCGCGTCCTTTCTCTATGGTAACGGGACTCACTGGAAGGAGATAGTGCGCGCTATAGTAAGGGAACGGTTTTGCCTCAATTGAAGCGAACAGCCCAGCCCAGGTTTAGGGTACACTCTTTTCTCGCATAAAACAAGATTATCTGCGTTCGTAGTGCGAGAGGTTCAGAATGGTCTGGTTTTTATTGGAGACAACCATGAAACTCGGTGGGTCATGCCATTTAGAACGTAACCCGCTGGTAGAAAGCTTTACGAAGCTTTTGAAATTTAAAAACGTTACCGGCATTCAGGCGAAAGGAAAAATGAACTCTCTGTCCGTTTTTCACGCGGAGAAAGAGGCGCACGATCCGTGCAGAAAAAAGAACAGGAATGGCAGTCCTCGGCAAAACCTGAAATTGGGCAACCTGATGGAAAGGCTACTCGCGGACGTGACGGAGTAACTCGCAGACAGAATTCAGCGGAACATTCGGAAATTCGACAGGCGAAATATACTCAGCTATCAAACTCGTAGTCTCTGGCCATAAACAAAAAAATATTTCAAATAATATTAAATTTCAATGCGGTTTTACGTTTGCTTGCAACCTCGATAGAATAAATGAATTCAATTTTGGTATTAGAGGTTTAAATAATTCAGATATTTCAGTTGTTTTATGATTACCATGGTAGAATATTTATGACGGTAGTTGGATTTTGTGGTAAACTATAATGGCGAATAAGAAATTAACAGAGATTATTAGGTGTAGGAGAGAATAAGAATAGATTATTATGTATATAATGATTAGCGAAGATTTATACTTTTAAGACTTATGAAAATTTAAAAAAAATAGCTAAATGCTAGAATATACAATTCGGTAGAATTTAGCACAAATTTTATTTATTATAGATCTACGAAGGTAGCTACACTAAAAATAAGATTTTATTTAGTTCCACTTTCTTAAAATTTTACTAAATTAGTAAGAGATTGCTAAAGTAGGAACAGCTATTAAATTTAATTAACGGTAGTAAGAGTGTGAGAGGTCAATGAGCAAAACTGACACGACGAAAGAGTGTTATGGTGTTTCTCCAGAAAGGGATTTTCGTAAAGTTTTGCGATCTTTATTCATGAACGTTCCGCTGTTTTCCTTTTATTAGCTTTTTTAACGTGATGGACCATCGCGCGTGCAATTCCTATTTCTGTTTCGCAATCAATTTTTATTCCAGTTTCGTGTCGATCATTGATCCTTAAAATTGCGATATAATTTTGTTGTGCAATACCTTTCACGAGTGTTTCCATATAGGTATTCCAGCATATTATTCCTTCCTGGATACAGCAAATCATAAACTTCAGCACACACACGCACGAACCACATATTCCACAAGACGCGAAACAAAGCGTAGAAAGCGATCGTTAAACTTTATGATTTTTTAATTTAAAGTTTTTAACTGAAAAATTAAAATGACCGAGTTTTAAATATTTGGAAACGTCTCGATGCTTCCTTGTTTTTAACAATGCGATTTTTACTTTTACTGCAGCAATAATTTATTTGTAAATTTCTTCGACTAGAACGTATTTTCTAGTAGAAAATACGTTCGCAGAAAAATGGATTACGCGTTTAGAATGTCACGATTTAGTTCACGTGGATGTGCTGAAGATAATGACCGAGAAGAGGTTGTTCACGCTGGTGACGTGTCTAAGCATTTACAAAGTATAATAAATCAATGGGAGCATTATTCCTGCGTCCAACAGAATTCTTTCTATTTAATTTAACCCTCTCCTGAATAATAATTAGTCAGACTCGCGACGAAGATTTCAATCAATATCTACCGAATATGAATGTAATTTCTTTTTTTTTTTTTAGTCGAACTGAGTAAAATTTTATTTAATTAATTATTTTATGCAATTTTATGTTTTTTTTCCTTTTGCTGAGAGACTTTTCGATCATGAACATTTCGAGAAATTTCTCTTATTGGTCTTACTTTACAAGATTTGGTTGTGTCAATGTTGACATACATTTGAGTAAATAGATGACAATAATAACCCTCTGTATGCTGTGCCGGGGTCATTCGTGACCCGTCTCGGTGGGGAGAAGCTCGAGCGACCTTGTCACGCAAGCCTTGGCGACATATATAGGGAAATCACTGTACGATAAATGCCGGTCCCGAGCCATCGTCTTATATCGAAAGAAAGCTGTAGTGAAATATCAACGTGCGTCAGAAATGACTCCGGCACACGCCTAGAACTCGTAGAAGTCCGAACGTTAATAAGTTTAAATATCAATAATTTTTCAAGAATTCGAAATTCTGTGTTCAAACTATTTTAAATCCACTGTATGCATGTTTCATATCTTTTTGAGTTAACAAATACCGATAATATAAGCAATATTATTTTTTTTAACGTCTTGCAGTTTTTGAATTCGATCTGTTCCGCTTTAGAGCGATTTGTCGAAGATGACCATGCTAGTTGTCAACTATTTCATATCCAACGTAAACAAGCGGAGTATATGAGGACATGTAACACTGTGTACTATAGTAATGAGATTTTTTGTGACCCGTAACGGTTATGCCGGTTTGCTGTATATTCGTCTACGATAATGTTTCTCTATTCGAAAACAGAGATCTGAGATTAAAGAAACAGGCTCTTTACGATGACGTATTTTAAAGAGCAATTTAGTATGATAACGAAACGTTGCAATAATTATTTCTAATCTGTATATGTTGGCGAGAATAATGTATTTCAATAAATTATGCAATGTCTTGAGGATTTGGCACAATACGACTCTTCACAATTGTTCGAAGTCAATGAGACATGACGCGAAACCAAAAATAGGGTACGGGACCCAATTACTGTGGGGGTACCAACTACTGTGCCTATTAATTATACCTATTTTTAAAGCATAATGAATATTTTAAGAAAAGACATAACATATATATTAACTGATTTTAATGAACAAATTTAATATCTCTTTTTTAATACTATGCTTTCTCTATCAATCCTATTAATTTTAAAGTATGCGCACGATTTTGAAAATAAAATATTTTATTTGACGATTCCGATTTTTGAAACAGAAATATTCTATTGTATGGTTTAGATTGTCAAAATAAAAATATTTTATTTCTGAAATTATACATCTATTTGAAATAATATTTTTTTTTAAAGCTAAATGGAATCTAAAATATTAAATAGTAGGGTGAGGCACCCTACAAGGGACCCTAAATGAAAAAAGTTTAATATCTCTATAAAAATGAGTGTAATTAATATAGGCATAGTAATTGGTAACCCCACAGCGGGTTCCTTGCCCTAATCACTTCGAAAGTTGTCACGTCCACTACTGTCTGTCACTGCGCGTACAAGCTCAACAAACGATAACCCTCTGCCATTTGAACAGGAAAACATTGTCCTTAAAGCGATTTAGAGATCGGTTTGCCGATCGTTTGAACGTATCGCTGAACCTGTTCCGATTTCTTCAGCCGCGGCGGGAACGATTTGTTCGCCCTCAGCGGATCTGATCGAAATGCAGTTTCTTCCGGGCGGATAGAAGGAAAATGATTTGTCGATTCGGAATCGGCTTACCTTGATCAGCTGACGCGGCGGGTCGATCAAAGAAGAGGCAACGACAGCGGAATCGGGAAGAACGTGCGGCAACGAGGTTTGACCGGTCACGGAAAGAGAAATGGAAGAAACTCCTGGCGGTGAACTGAAGAGATGGAGAACGGTTTATGGAGTGGGAACGATTACCTCTTAGACCGGTTCTCTTTTATATCGTAGGATGCCCCACTCTCTGTTTTCTCTCCGCGAGTCACATGGAACGAAGAAAACCCGGACACAATCGATACGCGGATACCCGACCCCGGTGGACACAGTTTTTCGGCGGCTCGGCCGTCCCTGTAAATTATTGGCTTGTTGCATGCGAAATGTCCTACTGTAAATAGTTAAATAAACTTTATTTTCTAAATAAAATTTATTTATCGAAGTGAACGTCACTGTAGGGTGTCCAATGAATGAACACTTGAGCTGCGTGCCTATTGAAATTAGTATACAGTGTTTACTCGATATATGTCCAAAACACAAGGAATACCTCGCGGCAGTGAGGATAGCTCTGGGACTTTCATCGGCTAGGCACATATATATTGGGACATATATAGAGTAAACACCTGAGTGCTATCTCTATAAGAGGTCTTTGTTAATTTTAAGTTCTTACTTTCAAAATCTGGAATACGATTAAATGGAACGAAATAATAATTTTAATGCAAATGTTAATTATTATTTATTATTATTATTGTTGTTGTTATTAATTATTATTCGATTAATAATTAGTTTTTAATGATAATTTTAATTTTTTTCCTACGAGTAATAATAGCGAGAAAATCGAGATGTCAAAATAGAGCGAGACACCCTGTATAACTTGCTGCCACCGTAATTAGGCAAACTGTTGTCGGTATTATTCACGTTGTTCTATTCTTTCTGTAAGGTCGACAAGACAACACGTGGCGTGACAAGAGCGTGGAATATATACAGGGTGTCCCATGTACCGTAAAGAACCAATTGGGGAGCAATATTCTATACGGAAAACTCGGTGGAAAAGAAAGTATAAAGTTTTTTCATTTGAAGCTTTGTTTTCGAGTAAATCGAGCTTGAAAGTTCAGCGGACACGCGCGCTATTGGATAGGGATCGGCAGATGCGTCTGATCGTGACCTACCGATTCTCCTTCCTAGTTTTTGATAATTGGAGATGGTTTTCTGTTTTAGTTTACTGGCTTCTACCGTAACAAACCCCTAAATGACAAACCTTTCTTGCTATTAACGAAAAAATTTATGTTGAAACTTTAAGAACAAATGTTAAAAAGTTGAAAATAATATGGCTATATTGCAATGAGCTGCAGACCATTGGTAAAAATATCAATTAGCCAACCATGAATTCTATTAGGGCTCTTTATTATATTTTTCTTGTACTAAAAGAAAAATCGTTTATACTGTTTAATAGACAAAAGCCAATAAAATTACCTCTTAAGTTTCGCAAGTGAATATTAAATGCTTTTTTTATAACAAAATTCCAAAAATTCGCACTTATTTTAGAATTTTTGAACCAAAAATGAAGTTAGTATCCGCCAGACGGTAGTTACGGCGAACGTGACGGAAAGGTCAACAGATTCTTACTCAAACTTCTAACAATACTCTATGAAGTACCAAGAAAGTACTCGACAGAGACTGTTCATATTTAGCTTACGTGTACTTAAAAATGAAGTGTTTTTTGTGTATTTGACACATACAGAATTACGTAAAGTTCGGTTACGTTCTTAGTTTTTACTTGTTAGCTTGCTGAGAACCTGGAAGGAATGAAAAGATTGCTCAGTTTTTATTTAATCCAATATTTTATGCTTGAGATCGCTTTGAATGAAACTGTTAAAATTGCATCAACGGGTATACCTAAATCGATATATTTTGAAAAGGTGTGGACGTGTTCTTTAACCACTTCGCGACCACGGACGAGTTATCTCGCAACGAAATACCGTGCGTACAATAAGCCTAGACGAGTTATCTCGCGACGCAATGTCGCTTGCACTATGCCAGAGACGAGTTATCTCGCGAACAAGTTTCGTTTATAGGTTGGTTGAGAGATAACTCGTCTGTGACACAGCGTAAGCGACATTGCGTCACGGTATTTCGTCGCGAGATAACTCGTCCGTGGTCGCGAAGTGGTTAACACTTGGATGGCGAGACCCGGGTCCGTTGTGATCTAGTATTTGAAACGTAGAGTCTCTACTCGATAAATGTCAAAAAAATATCTAGCCGATAATTGT
>CM052129.1:19327299-19418726 GCA_028454255.1 Halictus ligatus
TATGAAATACTTAATATTATTTATAACACACGAGTTTCGAACGCTACTAAATCAAAATTATTAAAGAAATCATAATTATAAACGACTTAGATGTTACGTGTGCCAGTGGATTCAAAATGTTTCTTCCATTTCTGACCTTGTATGACCTCGAAGGTAATTGTATCGTATACAAATGAATTGGTTTTGACACACGCTTTCATATGATACAAAACTATAAAATGTAGCATGCACTACGAAAATGGTTGCTTGAAATTAAATCATTCACCCAACAATATTTTGACATTGGTTGTTAATGCTCATGTTCAAGATGGTGTTTTTAAAGATGACAATTTTTATTTGAGTATCTGATAGCCAATTAAATTTGATTTATCTATTCGTGTTTTTCAATAAAGCGAAATTTTCAAATTTTTTAAATCACATATTCGTTCATATTCACATCCAATTTATTCATTACTTTTTCGCTTGTTGTTCAAATAGCTGTTGTTCAACATTGTCCGTAAATATATCAAAATAGATGCTTTATTGTATAATTTACGGTTAGAAATATGAAACATTTGCATTTTCAACGAACGTTAAATTACGATATTACAATTAATTTTGGTCAAAGATCGAAGAACTTAACGAGCGTCATTTGCGGATTAAAGCAAACTTTATATACCTTAACAGATCGATTCAACTGTAGCTGCAACACATGTTAGAATTTCACCTGATTTATCTTATACCCCTAAGGTCACGGTTAATTTCAGGCTGCCCTGTCGATGTCACATCAGAACTAACAATGTCAAGCTGTACGCTAAGGTGTCAATATCAAATCGACGTACTTTTAGAAACTCGATAAACTACCCTCCCGCTGACGTCAATCTATTTACCGGAAATTAGAGCAAAAACAGCACTCGCAAAAACGAAAATCCCACCCTTGCTTAGGAAGTTCTAATGCCAACACGGTAAAATTATTACTAAAATCGCCACAGGGTCAATGTCTAGGGCAATATCGAAGAACACTATTTATAACGGCAGCAGTTCGAAACTGTCGTCATACACGACGATTTGCTTTCAACTATTACCTGGCTGTTGTCGTACTCTTTAATTATTACTAGAGTGCAGAGAATTGGATTTTTGTATACTACCCCTGGCAGAAAATATTCGATTGTAATCGCGAGTATGATTGTCGGGCGTATACTAAATACGAAAAATAGTATACAGGGCGAGGCATTTAAAACAGGCCACCCGAATAACTCGGCTGTTATTGGTGATATAGAAACTTGTGTCAGACGAAACTTGCTTGGTTTCAAGGGTGGCACAATCTCATATTAATCATAATTTTGTAGGTGGATACGTAGAGGACATATGAAAGTCAAAGGAAAAAATTTTCATTTGCAGTTGATTTTGAACAACCTTGAATTGTAGATCACTGTACGCATCTTAAAATACCCTATCAGACAGTACGTAGAAAAATATATCATTTTATTTAAAAACACGGAGTTGACCTTCACGTCCTCTACGCGTCCATTTACAGAAGAACTGTTAACGTGAGATTAGGCCACCCTCGTAACTAAGCATGTTTCGACATGTATAGACATTTTAGAAAAATATTAGTACAATGATCGGCTTTTACCTCTTTAGTAAATATAAAATAATAAAATGTCTATGTGAAAGTTATAATGAAACTTAAGAAGCGTAACAAAGCATTGGAACACTTTTTGATAATAGAAGACTTTTCTGCAGCTACTGTAAAATATAGAAGTCACTTTAAAACGTCTTTCTTTGTTTAATCATTTTAGTAGGTCAAATGAAATATTCTTTATTGCTAATATTTAAAATTGTAGCTACTCATTTTTGTAAAAAATGCACAAAATTCACAGTAATAATTAGTAAGTGTAAAGTATGTAGAACTAATACAATAACCAACTACCAACGTAACAATTTAAACTACAGTTAATATATGAACACAATTCTTTTGCGCTATTACTTCTACGTAATGAACTATGGTATGTTGTATACCTAAATAAATCATAGGTATACTACAGGAAATCGCAGATTTCCTTGAAAACCAGCTTAATAAGTGTACTCGGAAACAGATGGTTAAAGACACGTCGACTTTGCGGACTAATTTGTTCGTAAGTGGACTTAAATATTTCAATGGTTGACGTTTGTTAAAAAAATATAACCCAATTAATAACCCAAATTATTTTTTTTAAATTAGTCAATCATATTTACACAAATTTTAGAAATAAAATATTACGATATATCACCAATATCGATGCTAAATTTAAATTTTTGTAATTCAGTAACCTAGAGTTTCTAATTAAATGCAGAGATTTTGTCATGGACTTATAAGTCATAAAATGATCCCTATTTCAGTGAGAACATCAATAATTACGTCATGGATATATCACAACAAGTAAATTTCATTTACTAGAAATGTAAAAGTGAGAACGAATTATGAAAAAATGTCACGACTGGTCGATTATAGAATTATTAGAGCGAATCTTAATGCACTTATGATATTTTACAGGGTGTCTTGATTGTGCATTGTGCTCCGGTATTGATGGTGCAACCGTGGAGGCGGTGGTTCTACATGAGAAAATAAGTCGAAAATATACAATAAAATTTGTTCATTCGAAGCTCTATTCTCGAGAAAATCGGGCTTGAAAATGCAGCGAACGCGCGTGCTATTCGATAGGAATCGTCTGACGTGTCTGATCATGACCGACCAATTCTACTTCCTGCGTTTACTGCAGCACGCGAACCCGATGGATCTTCAAACTTGATTTTCTCGAAAACAAAGCCTCAATTGAAAAAAATGTATTCCATATTTTCGACTTATTTTCTCATGTAGAATCACCCCTTCCACGGTTGTACCATCAACACTGAGACACCATTATAAATTTAAATTTCTTTTGATCTGAAGAATTCGTTCAGTAAACAAAAGAAATTTTTTACTTGTTTTATTTCTTTGCGAGATAGTGTGTAGATGATGATCGTATGTTGATGATGTCTTACTGTTTTTTCGAGGACCAGTGATATTTTTTCTGGAACGGCTTCTTTTGCAGGGACAGTCATTGGTTGTTCGACCGGAAGCGAATTAGTATCGTGTCGACGAATTCGACAACTGGGGTCCTGGTATCCATTTGCGATAATATCTCTAATGGTTGTTGGAAGATCCCAAATAGTTATCGCCTCGTGAAGCATCTTAGCTGCCGGTCCTTTCGCGAAGAACGGTATCGGCTTGGTATCGTGCGTGCAGACTCCGGCTACTACCACCAGCACATCTTGGGACACCTTAAATTTGCAACACAACTTATTAACCGAGTTAATTCCAGGAAAAATGTTTCAAATACTATTTTTGTATTAAACATATTTTAAACTCAATTTTTTTATTCATAAATTTATTCAATAACATATTTTCCATTTTGTTCTATCATTTTTTTATAGGATTCTACAGAATAAACTAAGTTGTTATTATTCATTATTAATTAATATAATTCATTATTAATAAATTATTCATTATTATTTTTATTTTTTTTTCATTACTTTCTACTTTTTTGTTATACATTATCTTTAAAGTCATTAGCAGAAAAAATCAATTTGTATGTAACTATTTTTTCTTGTCATTCATTCAGAAAATTTTCATTTCTCATAAATAATCCACAGTCAGGTTGTCGGCGGTTCATATTGCAGAAGTTCATTTCATTAAATCAAAGGGAAATTATGTACCTCCCGTTGCAGAGTTGCCATAGCGGAACTGAGCTCGCTCGAGGTTGTCGCTGCGACCAACACGAAGCCTTTCTGGTTTTGAATGGACTTCAGTTCGCTAACTATAGCTGCGAAATTATACGACGAGGGATGAGATCGGCCGAAGGGAATCGGCGCGTCGGAATCAGCAACATTTCTGCCCAGGGCTTCCAGCAAGGAACGGAATAGCGCCATACGGACTCTGGAGAACATGTCGAAAACGTTCCATGCAGGATCCTCTGTCTCTGCAGCAAATCGTACAAGCTCAATAAACATCGCCCCACCTATACCAGCGTCACACATGTGCGACCACGATTCTCCACATTTCGTGAAGACAACTAAATTAATTTCACGCAAGTAATTATTTAAATAAAAGTCGATGTAAAATATATATATAATACATAATATATAATATATAATATATAATACATAATATATAATATATAATATATAATATATAATATATAATGTATAACATATAATATGTAATATATAATATGTAATAATAATAAAAATATAATATGTAATGGATTTTTAAAGGTCATCGATGGTTTTTAAATAGCACGATATATTTTTAACTTCACAGTGTTGTAACTGATGTCAAGACGAATCAATGATGTGGTCCTCTATGACCTTGCGAGAAAAGAAAAGGAAATTCTCTTACGGTACGTGAAGAATTAGCGGGACAGACATCGTGTTGGTGCCACATTACCCTACTTTCTAAAGGCATATCTTTTAAAAATATGGGCAATGTTTCTTCCAAAAACGTAAAGTATCTTGTTGTGTTTAATGTGCCGGGAAGAAAAAAGGATTCAATTAATTTATTCTTCAAAATTCCGCACCAAACGTTGATAGTCCAGGGTCGTTGTTTATCTGCTTGTCGTAACCATTGTGGATTCGCAGTACTCCAGTAATGCATATTTCTTAAATTAACTTGACCATGATTTATGAAGGAAGCCTCACCAATAAATAATACGTTAATAAACAATCGGCTATCATTCCTAATTTGTCAGAAACCTCACTCACAAAAATTTACGCGATTTTCAAAATATCTTTCATGAATTTCTTGATGGAGCGATATGTGATATCGGTGAAATTTGTGTAATAGAAATATTATTCGCACGATACTTGATTCTTTTTTGTGGGGAACACTGAAAGATGATGTACATCGTGATCAACCGACTACACCAGAGAACATGCAAGAAATAATAATTAGATCTTGTAAATCAATTCCAGCAGAAACGATTGAAAGTTCAATTGATTGCCTTGCAAACGTTTAGATTCTTGTGTTACTGCTCAAGGTCATAATATCGAACATATAATTTAATTCAAATAAAATTATATCACATTTTGAAGTTATCATTGCTTTATCATAAATTTTCTAGTTTAAGGTCAGTTGAAGGTCATAATGTACTACATCATTAAACTCGTCTTAACACCAGCTATAACACTGTGAAGTTAAAAATATACGGTGCTATTTAAAAATCATCGATGACCCCCCAAAAGGCCTTGAAAACGACTACCCCTTTAACTTGTTCTCTTTAACAGTACAACTTTTCCCTTTAACATTTTCTTCTATCTCTAAGTCTAACGGAACTACTTAGGTGGCCTGTTTCTCGTGAACTACCCGGTATATATTTAAGTCATAATAAATTTATATCATTGATCTTCTTCACTGTTTACAAAAATATTAGTACACACAGAAAAAACTATAATTGTCGCTGTCATCAGACCGTCAAATGTCACTGATTACGACAGTCATTTTTTGTTTTATGATTTCTTCCGCGAATGTATTCGTCACAACTCATTAATGATTTATTGTAAGTAAAAGAAAATATATCGCAAATCGATGTATAACCGGATTAAATATTAATAGAATAAAATACGGTTTCAAATTTTCTCGATCACCCTTCATCCTTTTTTCTTTTCTCAGGACAGACGTAGCGAAGTACTGTTGTATTCAGAATTTATCGTTTCATCGAAATCGAGCATAGAAAATTAATTAGTAATAATTATACCATTGGATTGGGTGAATTTAAAACGTTTATAAAATTATTGAGTTCATGTGTAATATTTTTATAACGATCACGTTATTTTGTAATGATTTTTTAAAGCTTTCTCTAATGGCACGTTGTGATTTGAATGTTTTTTCGTATTAAAAATGTTGAAAGGCAAGGTTCAAAAACATGACTCACCCTCCTCTCGGTTAATTGGCACAAACGGTAACGCAGAGGCATGGTTGATTGGTTTTCCTAAATCAATCATATACCAGTCGCTTCGAATTTCAGGCTTAGCTTTGTGAATGTTCAATTTCATGTTTTCATCGAGCTCGTCAAGTTCTCCCGGAACGTTCGCTGGTTCCTCGTATCCGAATAGCGATGGGATAGTGAAATTGGAATTGAACAGCGTACCTGAATACAAATTCATATTACATATTTCATCTGTGCCTATAAAGCAGTTGAATGCTGCTATTAATATTGCATACAAATAAATTGCAAGCTAGTATCACATAGGGAATTTCATTAAATGTTCTTTGACATATAAAATCATATTTTAACCAGTAATTCGTAATTAAACTCATAACATTGTAATTACTGTGAAATTATTTAAAACTCTATTTAAACTATTAAGTTTTCTATAAAATCAGTAACAATAATTTTCTTTAACTTATATTATATTATATTGTCATATAATGTATGCGCGTAATGTATGTGTATGTATAATTACGTTTCTGTATAAATTGTATATGTATAATGACGATTCTGTATAAATTGTATATGTATAATTATGATTCTGTGTAAATTGTATATGTATAATTACGATTCTGTATAAATTGTATATGTATAATTATGATTCTGTATAAATTCCATATGTATAATTAAGATTCTATATAAATTGTTTATGTATAATTACGATTCTGTATTAATTGTATATGAAGAATTATTATTTGGCAAGAGCGCAAGCTTGAAAATAATTATTGAGAAATAAATTTAGGAATTAAAGTATTTATTTTTACATTCTTTTTTTCAGTTTTGCATTCTAATATTGGACATTCCATATGCAACAACCTGATAACCCTCCGGTAGTGTATACTTTATAGTAAATGTAATGAAATGTATATGTAATAAAAAAATGTACATGAAAACTATAAAATATTTTTTTATTGTATATTAATATATAGGTTAATACCTGTTGTCATCCCCTTAACGTCTCGGGCCCAAAGCAGCAGTGTGGCAACATTTGATCGTAAATAATGCTGGCAATCGCATTCCTTGTCCTTGTTCCCGGAAACCATTGCTTTGTCCAAGGGAAACCACGACGCTTCTATTTTAGTATTATGGCAGCTCTGTAACATGTTGCATTATATATTTCCGTAAAAAATGTGCGAAATAAATTTGAACCGATTTGAACGATGGCTGTGACTCCGACGACATACCTGAAGATGTCCTTCGACCGGAAATGAGTGCGAAGCTCTGAAGTCCTTCCACAGATCCTTCCGATCCGGATCCGATTCCGCTACTAAAAGAAGTATGACATTCCGCGGACTGGCAACCACGGTGTCAGTAATAGTGGTCTCCTCGTTAATTGCAGCATCCTTGATGGTTTCTGTAGAGTGGCCGTCATTCTCAACGTTTTCCAGGACGATATATCTCCTGTCGCGGTCGGTATCCTGGGAAATAGTCTGCTCGGTGAATTGCGTCGATTTCTTCGCGTCCGAGGGCTGCAGGACCTTGTCGATGCTTGTCACCGGCGTTTTTCCATTTAAAACGTGATCAACGGTGACCTTTTGTTCAGTTTCCAGAAGCGGCACAATGTTCCAGCCAGTAGGGACGTTCACTGCGACCAACACAATACAACGTGTCAAACTACGACGGGACGTTTTCTCCCGATTACTTCGCGAACATTACCGTTACGAAGCGTTACGATTGGTTGTTATTATTGTTCGTTGCAAACTCAACATAAAGTGGCTCGAAGTAAAACTCGGACACCTACCTTTTTATGCTGTATAAAGCGACTGATAAGAATTACATGGGTTAAACTTCACCTTGGCAATCCAGAAATTTTTAAATTTTGTTTATTTAATCCTATAGATTTTGATAAGAAAAAACCAAAAACCCAAGTTTTAATGTTAGGAATTCACCAACTCAATTTCGCACACGTATAACTTTTGAACGCGTAAATTCCTAACACTAAAAAACTTGGATTTTTTTGTATTTCCTCGTCAAAATCTACAGGATTGTATATAGAAAAGAAACATTACTATAATTTGGGCAGAAGAGTACGAAAGATTGAAAGTTCTACCTGTACGGTCTGCGGTGAACGCGGAACACGGCAGCAGCATCGTAAAAATCGCACTGAGCAAAGACACCGTCGATCGTTCGAGCATCATCTTCCCGCTACGAACGAAATTAATTGCACAAATGTCAACGAAAAATTGGCACTCGTCGTGTCCGGGGGGTGTCGACTATTTCTTACTATAGCTTCGAGGAGGTTCGCGTCGCGTTTCAAATCTCCCGCTGTCGCGCGATACCGCTCACTGGAGATCGTAAAATGTATTTCAAGTTAAATCACAGTCAACTGCACGCAACGACCACGTCTGTTCGTCTCCTCGATTACTAGACAACTAGTCGACAGCTTCACGATCAACAAAATATCGTTGTCGGGTGAACAAAGAAGAAATGCCGAAATTCTTTTTTCCATCGACACTTGTACCGGCTCTTTCGCTACGATGCCTTGCCTCGTCAAAATTTCCCGGAAACCTGCTTTCTTTTTCAATTACAGTTCTACTCTCTTTCCTTCCCTTATACTATTTAAAATAAAATTGTAATTGTGTTAACAGTGTTGAATTAGCGTTACAATATACCGGGTGTTCACGGATTATTTAACCAGCGTTAATGCTAGGGAAAAATGGAACAGGAAAAAGTTGTACTGTTTTCTATAAGTAATGTAATGGTGCACTAAAGTTTTTTCTAAAAGCTGAAGAAGACCACCAACTCTTTAAACGGGTGGCTATATATTTTCTTACATCATATGGACCCATGCGACGAAAACGAATTCAATAACCTTCAGACACCCACAAGGTCAAAAATAGACGTGGTATTCAGTATTCGAAGTATTTTGTCTGTTTCTGACCTTGTAGCTGTCCGAAGGTCATTGAATTTGTTTTCATTTTAGCTTCACCAGCTACTCCACTATTGTGTACCATCTCGTGATACTAATATTGAGATATCGCCTAAACTAATAGTTTTTCAATATATGAAGGTTAATAATTTTTTATGGGGAATAATAAACCACATCGATTAGAGTATTGAAAAATAAATGGTTATGCAAAAAAAATTGAGAATGACCTTCATATGCCCTCTACTCCTCCAACATGAAGTTATTCCCCCCTCGAAACCATATAAGTTTTGCTTGAAACATTTCTCGATATCATTAATAATTTCAGAGATGGTCGAGTGGTTGACTTCAAATGGAACACCCGGTATTTCAAATCTTTTGCAGTGTACATTGTATCACATTAGTACGGTCGCATGTTCAATGACTTATAGACGGTGGTGCAAACTATTCATTTGAACCGTGAAAACACGTTAGAAGGGATAACCGAAGGCTCATCGGTTCAAAGACATATAACATTCGAAGGAAGTGAAACAGAAGACGCTGGTTCCGTGTTCTTTGTGCCACAACGGACGAAGAACTTCGCAAAACGGGTGATTTAATTAATCATAGATCCACTGCCTAGATTCTTTTGCGATCATTTCAATAGTGTCAAGGTTGTTCGGAGGTAAACTAGATAATAAGCATCTATGTGTCCGTATCTATAACATGACCTGAATATCCGTTCTTCCTCGCACATCTTTCCATGTTCGTGCATTTACATTCTCTACGCCAAATAGAGACGACGTTGACGAGACAACCAAAATGAAAAATGAATTTTTTGGCGGTTTTTAGCAGGCTTTCTTTAGTCGTCTCTCCTCCCGGGAGGGGTACTTGATGTAATTGAAATAAATATTTCCGATATATTAACATTTAACATATTATTTTAAATATTATAATATATTATTTCAATATTTAATATTTAACATTTTTGATTAAACAGGATAAATATTTTATTAAAATAAATATTTTATTTTAATAATCTCGACATAAAATAGAATGTTTTATTTTGTTGTGCGCATACTTTAAAATAGTGTTGTTGGTAATTATTTACTTTAGCAATTCCTCACCGATTTCGGTGACCTTGACATATGTCGTTAAGGTTACTATTCGAAACAACCTTTCTCTATACATGTTCGGTCTTCGTATTACCATCTTCTATTCAAAATACTATTTTATTAAATGGAAAAATGATTGAAATGACGAACAGTACGTTACGCTGCATAAAAGTTGGAATCGATGACAAGTTTACATAGGTAATGTTAAAAGTTGCCGTAGTTTATCGGTGACCTACGAGTTTGAAGTTTACTGAACTACGCACTACCATGAAGTGAGATTGCGTAGAGTGTTATTATTAATATGCGTGCGTACATATAATCCAATAATCATTATTTAGTTAAACCATTAATATTCGCGCTGTCTCGGGACGCTGATAACAGTGAGCTACTGACGACACCTTCTTCTAAGTTATTCAATCTAAGCGTAACTCTAAACAATCTAGCTTTATTTGTATTCCACTGTTTCAATAAGGACGATGAATATGGAATGTTAATTTTCAGAAATATCGAGTTATTTCTATGGTGCCTCTTGCTTATTGGTTAATCCAGCACTGGTCCCAGTGACTTTCGTATTGGTTCGGCACATTGAATTTGTATTGAATGTGTATTTGTACTGTATTTGTTTTTCCAATGGTTTTATACATATGTATAACATATCCATTGTTACAGGAGCAACGCCGTCCGGTTAGAAAAATATTAACACTGAACCTACCGAGCCTTAAAAGTGACTGGTACATGGAGTCTTATAAAAATGGCAAGGTTGAATTTATTTGGATTTTGTGCGGTTCGTATTATATTACATGCTCTGCTAAATATATTTCTTTAATCATTTCCCATGAAAGCATCTTTGTAATTTCAGTAATGGTAAATTAAAAATCTAGAACTGGTCATTTTGTCCGGCGGTGGTAGATTTAGTGTTAAAACTTTTTTAACGACCCTTACACATTTTCTTCCTATACCATGTGGAAACACGTGTCCTCTCTTTTTGTCCCTGGCTGTACCATCACCTACCCCCCCCCTTCCCGCCCCACCACCCGAGCAAGAAGAATCGGTCAGAAAGGGGTGAAATTTGTCCGGTGGAAGCGAAGTAGGAAATGCCGGTATGTCGGGATCTTTCTATCGTTTATAGTTTTCTCCTTCTCCTTGCGCGTTCTTCCTCCCCTCTCGCAACCCCTCCCCCCCTCTGTTGGCTCGCGCTTGCCGACTCGCCAGTCGTCGAAATCTGAATAATTGATATGATTAGATAGCTCCATGTCGACGATACAAGAAACAACATTGCCACGGCAATCCGGCAACAACGTCGGAGAACGTCTGCGCCTCGGTACCCTTCGCGGATTGGTCCACGTTTGGTGCCCCCTCGAGGGGGCATACCCTGGAGGGGTATCGCTGGAACAGGTGGACAGGTGGCAGCCCTCGGCGACCAACGCGACGGGGGCGGGGAAAAAAAAAGAAGAGTGGAAGGAACGCCGACAAAGAAACCAACCCCCCCTCTGGGGCCGGCAATCGAGGGTCAGCCGACTCGCTGCGTTAGTTTTCGTCGATACCGCGTGCCCTAATCACCGACACGCCGATTCCTCCCTTTGTGAACTCACGGCGAGCTCGCGTCTCACCGTGGATTCTTTTGGATAATTGGTGCGACTAATTGCCGGCTTCAAGGTGAGAATTCGGTGCCCCCGCGGGCCGGTGGTCCCGGGAAACCAAGCCTGGACCGTTTCGCGACACGAAACCGAGGCTTCGCCTTCCACGATTCGAATGTTCAAGTGCGGATACGCGCGATGTTTCTTGCGTGAGCGGCTCCCGTGGCCTGTGCGAACACATCAGAGATAGCCGAATTGGTTTGCTAGGCATTATCTTAAACGTGTTCGCTCGCGCCATGAGAATCGCTCGCGCAAGAATATTGCAAGTTACTCGCCAGAGTATCTGCATCTTGGCCGTCTGTGAGTGTTTGACCGTTTCCTTTGCTACTTTGCAGTGGGTGATCGAATTATTACGAACCTTTCGGGGTTACGGATTGGTTGGAGTTTGAATCAGAATGGAACACAGTCAAACCTGTTTTTGTGCGATCCTTTTCTATGCGATTTTTTTTTTGTACCATTTGTTTTGTGCGACTTTTATTATGCGGTATACTTTTTATATGCGGTATTATAATACCCTTATAATATTCTCATCACAAAAGAAGATACGCGTTTTGAACTACGACGAGTAGTATTGAATTATGTGCATTTTGAAAATTTCTCCATCTTTAAAATGAAAAATTAAGTTTTTGTTAAATGTTTCCATGTGTAATTTAATTATTTATTTTGTTTGGGAAGCACTTTCTCGCTATTTCATAAATCTTTGACATATTTTCTAAGTGAGACTTTTTTATGCGGTCTATCTCTCTCTACCGCATAAAAAAATTTTTTTTAATATGTTGTAAAAAATTATGTGTTATAGCTATTTATGAAGTTTGTGAATATCTTTTTTTGTGCGGTTTCTTTTATGCGGTCCCTACCTACCGCACAAAAACAGGTTTGACTGTATACGAGTCGTTTTCCCTTGTTAGAAATAATAATAGTTTTTCAATGTATGTGTCGGATGCGCCAATGCGCGGAAGCGAAAATTGTTTCAAATGATAGTTGTAGGATTTAAAGCAGTTAATAATATTTATTAAGTGGACGCCCAAAGATGATTGTTATTGTTCCAAATTTTTTGAATGTTTAAATGCTCGGTTGAAACAGTTATCTTTTGCAAAAGCGGAGGGAATTTTAAGTTCTTTCTGAAATTGTTAGTCTGGATGCAGAAAAAAATGATTTATTTGATTGTTAATGTGTCCATAGAAATATTGTTAACACATTTATAAATGCTGCGGCGTTACCCGATTTGTATAATGTAAATTGTTAGGCAGAAAATAATGAAATTAGTAGAGAATTCATAATACTGTATTAAATGCTGCAAGTGGAACGTGACAGCAACGATCAGACACATAGTTCAACTATAACAATAATACACGGCGGGTTGAATTTTCAAATTTGCTTGATTCATAATGTATTGTAAAATAGATGTAAAATTTTCATTATATTTTAAAATACCAGCACTGAATACCTTATTTGTGTACAATGTCATACTCAGACAGTTCCAAGTCTAATGCGGAAACAGATGGCTTGGGAATTGAGTGCAAAGTTTGAAAGCACAAATCCGTGCCAAATTCATACCAAACCTTGCCTTCGTGGAAAGGGCAGGTCGGTCGCACTAAGAGCGGACCTAACCTTACGCTAAATATCAAGCAAAATCGGAATAAACCTCTCTGTATGAGGGAAAACAGAATTTTATATAAACTTTTAATATAATTTTAAGTTTCATGTATTTTCAACAATTTAAATATCTACAAAATTTAAAATAATCACGATAACAAGTTTGCCCGATATTTTCTCTTAGAGCAAGGTTAGGTCTGCTTTTAGTGTGACCGACTTGCTCTCTCATGGGGGCAAGGTTTGGCATAGATTTGGTATGGATTTGGTGACAGATTCATAGCAAATTTAGAGCAAATTGCTTACTGGGCACGTATTGATTCATTACATTAAGAATCGTAACAAAATACTTTACAAATAAAGGATCCAATATTCAAAATGGCTGTTTCATTAACGAGAAAGTTTTTCGGAGATGTTTGAGCATGCAGCATTTTTAGGAAAAATGGGTCTCCAGTTTCCCACTTGTTATATCGAGTAAAAGTATCTTAGAGGGAAATAGACACTGCTTTGCGAAAGTGAATGCTTCAAGCTTTAAACTAAATCCTTATAGTTGTACTATTTGTTTTTACAAAATGATGACAATTTAAATATCCACAATTTTTCGAAAATCGAAAATGTATTGTTTAAATATTTCTTGGGTCCACTGTAAATCCAGAGAAGGCGTATTTTAAATTTTCATTGTAGTCACAGATAAAAAATTTTAAAAATCGTGACTTCTATTTTCTGTTATTACTACTTTTGTTAGCAACGTTGAAATAACTTTTTGGACAGATTGCCTGGTAGAGTAATGCTTTTATTCGCGACTGTACATCGGCATCTACAAAAGCAGTTTAAGCTGGATTGGGTAACGTAATCGGTCCTTTGAAATTTCTGTCGCAGATGATGAAGTTCAAACAACAGGGGCTGGTCGCCGATCTAAGCCCGAACATCACGCTAATGAAAATCAGCGGGCACTTTTTGTTCAATTACTACAAGGACAGTTCCTCCAAGTTCATACACAAGGTCTTCAGTATTGTAAGTCAAAATAGATCGCTATAGGTTATTGTTTATTTTAAACAATAAAATTATTCCTAGAACAAAAATCAATGATACGACTTTAACACTACAACTTTAAATTTTGATGGTCGCTAAATTCGCAGTGAACGTGTTAAATGCGCGATACCTTAAAACATGTTAAAAACTCTACTCTGGAATTAAATGATCTAGGTAAACCTCAGCCTGCTCCTCCTCCAGTTCGGGCTGTGCGGTATTAATCTGATGCTCGAGAGCGACGACGTCGATGTGTTGACAGCGAACACGATCACGATGCTCTTCTTCACGCATACCATGGTCAAGCTGATTTATTTGGCGGTTAGGACTAAGCTCTTTTACAGAACATTCGCCATCTGGAACAATCCCAACAGCCACCCTCTGTTTGCCGAGAGCAACGCTCGGTATCATCAGATAGCAATTAAGAAGATGAGACTACTGTTGATGGCTGTTGTGGGCGCCACGATACTGTCAACCATTTCTTGGACCACCATCACGTTCATCGGTGACTCGGTTAAAAAGGTCGTCGATCCTGTCACCAATGAAACCTCCTTCGTTGAGGTAATAATAATATCGAACAATTAGATTTCGATTGAGAATTTTATTCAAGGTCTTGGGATCTCTGAAAACCATGCTTAAACTTTTGCAATCATCCAATAAATTTTAAAATATTCCTTAGAGTCAGTATAGTGCACATCGTTCTTGAATGGTTGAAATAATATTCGTATTTAGTTCACGATGATGTACTTTTCATACAAGGCGATGGGCTCAGGGTGCCTTTCGACGTATTACGGATAGGGCTACCCATTCTGCTTGACATTGTTCCGGAGTAGACCCAGAACAATGGTCCGCTCCATTGGACCATAGGAGTGTAAATAAACTCTGGAGTGGAGTTTACGGGTCCCATAAAGTTTTCCAGCAGACAATAAAAGTATAGGATATGACATAACCTCTCGTTCCGGCACCAAGCGGTCGGGCAATTTCAAAAGACAAAGGGGGGATAGAGATTTTCTTATTGCGAACAGAACATCGTTGTCTTATAACGAAAGAAAAATGCAATCCCAGTTTGTAAAAATTACACGACCCGCACAGTTCGTTTATTGTAGCTACTGTTTCGTCTACAGTTCTTTTCAAATAAGGATCAATACTTGTAAAGGGAAACGTCTCCGTCAAACTAACCATTTGCCGGGTCGAGATGATCAGATTTTTTCTGTTTGATCAGGTACCAAGACTCATGCTGTACTCATGGTACCCATTCGACGCTAGTCACGGAATGGCGCACATTATGACGCTTATATTCCAATTCTACTTTCTGCTGTTCGCCATGATGGACGCGAATCTTTTCGACGCACTGTTTTGCTCGTGGCTCCTCTTCGCTTGCGAGCAAATCCAACATCTGAAGAACATCATGAAACCGTTGATGGAGTTCAGCGCGACGTTGGACACTGTTGTGCCAAACAGCGGTGAACTGTTTAAGGTAATAATTGCATCTAGGCGTTATAGTTGTAGACTATAGGCGTTATAGTTATAGAATGCACACAAACTTTTTATATAGTAAATATCACTCTGAGGTGACCATCGTTAAATTACGTCTCCCTCGATTTTTGAGGTTACATAACTTTCATAAAATTTATTTTTCAAAAAAGATATTTTCTCCCTCCCCCCTGAAATATCGTTGTTATTTTAAACATTACGCGAAAATGATTCGAATAGAAGTTGTAGAATTTAAAGCGATTAGTAATACAGTAACAGCAGTGTTTTGACAACTGGTCGCATGAAGGTGATACGAAGGTCACTTTCGAAACCTGTCTCCTACACGATATGTGTGCAAAAAGATTTGTCTCTTCTAGGACATGTATGTAATGTCACTTATAAAAATGTGACAAATATTCTGTATAAGTTTCATGAGAAAATAATAAAAAATAAAGAAGTTTTCTCACTGTATTGGTGTTGGCTCACCGATATACCTGACTCGCATCATGTTACATTTCTCGGCCGAGTCGAGCGGTTGAGTTTCGACGGTCCCTTGAGGGGTGTACCCCACAGTAGTGGAGATGTTTGTTTCACTCTTATCGTGTAGGAGATTGTCACACTTATCGCGACACTTCTGTATTATTTTCTGTTAGGCTACCAGTGCGAAACAGGTGGCGGACATCGATGTGCCACCACCAGCCACACCAACCGGCGGTGACAATATGTTGGACATGGATCTTCGAAGGATCTATAACAATCGACAAGATTTCACGGCGAATTTCCGGACAAATGCTGGTGGACAATATAACGGAAATATAGGGCCAAACGGATTGACGAAAAATCAAGAAATGCTGGTCCGTAGCGCTATCAAATATTGGGTTGAGAGGCACAAGCACATCGTTAGGTGAGTAATTAGACTTGCATCATTAGTGGCTTCATTTGCAATGGGAGTACCATCGACATTTATTTTCTAATAGTGAAAACCTTTTCGTAGTTTTCACGATTTTTGACCTTTAACTATACCCTAAATTTTTCGACTTCGACGAGATTTTCAAAATGTGCAAACCAACAGGTATCTAATAACACATTTTTCAAATTTTCAATACGTTATAAAAGAATTTATAAAAATTTTAGTATTTTCAACCATTTTTATTGTCTCCACAATTTCGACCATTTGCAATTGCTTTTGAAATTTCTTTTTCGCCTCGTCCAATAAACTAATTGTTCGAACGTCTGAAAAAATGTAAGTTAGAAAAAGCTATTCTGTTTTAAAACGTGGATGTATACTTAAGTGAGTAAGTGTGTATAGATCAAGACTCACGCAGTAGATCGATGTTTACCATGTTATTACTTTCATGGTTGATTTGGCTGAAGACAATGTTCCGTTTAGAAACTTATATTAAATATATATTAACCCTCCAGGAACGGGGTACTTTACTGACTCTGACGATTAGTACAAAATTTATTATACAAGTTCATTTTATCAGGGACGATATATTTTCATATAGTATTGTTTACTTTCTTGAATGTAAAGGTAGCTTTGAAAAATATCAAAAAGTCTGAATCATCATCATATATATTATATATTATATATACATATATATATATATATATATATATATATATATATAAATAAAACAGAATAAAAATAAAAAGAAATAGTAGTTTAAATGTGAATAATCTTAATATTGAATTAACTAGTTCGTGATAATTATATATTTTTTTTACGTTACACAATGACCGAGAAATAATTCGCGGTAAACAATTTTATTAATGTCACGAAACCTACCACTTCCCTCAAAAAAGTTCAGTCCATCTGTTCGATCACTGATCGGAATAATGGACGGGAT
Source organism: Halictus ligatus (assembly GCA_028454255.1). Taxonomy (NCBI): domain Eukaryota; kingdom Metazoa; phylum Arthropoda; class Insecta; order Hymenoptera; family Halictidae; genus Halictus; species Halictus ligatus. The sequence continues at coordinate 19,344,829 of CM052129.1, forward strand.
TTTTATCGCACGACCGAAAATAAAGTTACGGAAATTGCTACCTAATTCTCAATTAGCAAGCTCAAATTACAGCGCGTTGCAATTTCGAAGTTCGTCACCATGACGGACGCCTTGGCGGCGGTATAACCTAGTTTCCCATTTCGATTCCCAGTCGGAGTTCGCTTCTACATGGAAACGTAATCTACGACGACAATGAGAAGTCCCCTCCGCTTTCGAGAACCTAACAATAAGAGACTTCCATTAGGATAATAATCTCTGCCAGGTGCACACGTGAATTCGTGTAACTTTATTACATCGTACACTTTCGTGATCGCTATCGAAATTGTCCGTTGCAACGGTGGGCAAAGACAGCGACTTGAGACCGGTACGATATTGATACCGGTATTGCACTAATAAGGCAGTGCCGAAACTGATCGGAAGTCGAAAAGTCGCCGGACCAACATACCGCGGTACTTGGATATTTTTCGGTCGAACTCCGCCGAAACAGTACATCGACCTTCACTCGCGAATAAGTCCGTGCGTACGCTTCCTAGTAGTTTGTTATCGCGACATATGCTGTTTAACGCCCTGTTTAAATCGTAAAGAACGTCGAAAATTGTCTAGGACTGATACAGAAGAAGTGTCCTCTTAGCGGTGAACAAAAAGTCGCCGGACCAATACAACGCGACACTTAGAAATTTTTAATAATATGAGATATTGTTTGACGACATTCCGTTTTTCGGCAGCCGACGTTGCAAGTGAAAAATAATTTAAAAAAAGATTCATTGGTTCACTACGTCATCATTCGCTCGGTCAATATTTAACTGCTCATAATGTATAAGGTTAACGACTATGTACGATGCAAATTGCACCTTCGATAAATAATTCAATAACAGAAATTTCCGGCGGTTGAGCATACGCGCATGGAAAGTCAATACATATTCTGATTACTCGAGGTTTTGCTTTGCACCTAGCAACGGAAATGGATTTTTAAGCTCCTGCGACTTCAATGATCGATTATGTGTAAGACTTCACTGGTCGCGAACTTGTTGCGAGCACTCTCGTCTACAAACTTGCGTCATTGTGCAACCAACAAACTTTCATTTCTGCCATGTAAATCTTATTGACAAACATTAAATAATTCGGTGAAAGATGATCACTAGACTGGCGATTTTTATGAAAAATAAAAATTTCCTGCAACAATTCCAAGAGACCGGAGCCAGGTAAACATTTTAGTCTTTCTTCAATCATTTTGTCAAATTGAAAATATTATATGTATCAATTTGACTCAATTAATTTTTAATTTGTATTTAGTGGATGATATTCACTGTTCTCAAATTACACAGAGTTTACGTTCATAGATTTGAACTCCCCTCAGAATCCTTGCAGAATTGCAACAGAGTCTACAGTTGAGCAAAAGCATCCAGCGTGACAAGTCACGTACCGATCGATCGTAAAGGTGGAAGTGTAAAAATCAGGCTCCGCCGTTTCAAAGGGAAGGGACTCTTTGCAGAGAGCAGAAACAAATAAGTCGGAACAGTTGTCTAAGGCTCGAACTAAATTTCAAAGAAAACCGAGGTAGCGACGCGTGGTGTTTCCTATAGGTTCTTCGGCAACGGAGAAACCGGGGGTTGCGTGTGTTCCCACGGTGGTGAAGTATTTATTCTGAGAGAGCGCGATATTGACCGCAACTGGGGACGTACGGTGTGGACTGGACAATTTATTGGACAATTCAGAGGTTGTACGCTCGCGTTCACGTGAACGCCGGTATACGTGTCTAACACGTGTACCTGCACGTTCTTTTCCTTCTTGCGGACGTCTGGTACCGTTCGAAACGCGAGACTGACGTTCACGTTTACCCTTCGACCACGACACGAACACCTCAGTTTCGGAGATGCACGAGAACCTGTTGCCGGACCTGTTACCGGCTTAAACGCGAAACTTACGAGGGAACATGGCCAAGTTACACAAGCCGATTTTGACGCAACTTACATAGTTCTTCGAAAAATATTTTACACGAGTTTCTCTTTTTTTATCGGCAACCATCGCAGGGATGAAAACAACCCTCGATGTTGGGGGTGAAAACCACGATTTTTTAGATATCTCGGAAACCAGCGGTGGACAAAATTGAATTTGATTGGGAAATTTAGTCGCGCGAGAAAATTTCAATAAATGTCATTTGTTTAAACGATATATTAAAAATTCGATTTTGTCGCAGTATTTTCTATTAATTGTTATTTTATTTCAATATAAATTAATAAAATATAAATTCTGTTTTATTATACAATTATTATACAAATATTTACATATTTTATTATTGTATTCTTATCAATTGTAAAAATATATTATATTCTGATAAATGTTATATTAAATACATTATATATATTATATTCTGGTAAATTGGTCTTATTATTGTTGTCTATTAAATTAATATAAATTATGAATGCCTACATAAAATTTACTTACTTGATCTGATGACATAATACAAAAATATGATAATAATCTGTGATTTTCGTAATTTCTTATACATACAGTGTCTCTCATTTATTAATGGTATGGGCAATATAAAAATATATATTTTTATTACAAAATATTTTTGGTCACTCTTAAAAAGATAACCTTTTCTCACTATTGGACCGAAAGTTTCATATTATTACTTATTGACGGTGTTGTGGTACTCAATTATTCTATACAATTAACATTGTAATTATGACCAATCAACTGTTCTTGTTTCAGACTGGTTACTGCAGTCGGAGACGCATATGGCGTTGCTTTGCTGTTACACATGTTGGCTACTACGATCACTTTGACATTGCTGGCCTACCAAGCTACCAAAGTACGTAATCGTAAAAAGTTCAAAGTTCATATTAACTATATATAGGACAACAAATTAGATCTTTGCAGACATAGAGGTCGATAAAATAGTATCTTAAGTAGTAGGTAGTAAACAATCCTATTAATTTTAAAGTATGCGCACAATTTTCAAAACAAAATATATTATTTGACGATTCGGATTTTTGAAACAGAAATATTCTATTGTTTGGTTTAGATTGTTAAAATAAAAATATTTTATTTCTGAAATTGTACACCGTATTCAAAATGCAAGTAAAGTGAGGGAATCATTTACTGTGCCAATATCAATCATACGTATTTTTAAAACATAATGAATATTTTAAAAAGTTATATAACATATACAAACTGATTTTAATGAAAAAAGTTTAATATCTCTATAAAAATGAGTATAATTAATATAGGCACAGTAATTGGTACCCCCACAGTATTTGGGTCCCTTACCGTATTTGAAATATTTATTTCGTCAAATACTGTCCACGTCTGTAAAAACGTGGAAAATATTTTTCTTCAATGTCTCAGCGTAGCCCCCAAGAAAAATGATTTTTTATGTAACTTGCAGATCAATGGTATTAACGTGTACTCCTTCTCGACAATTGGATATTTGGTCTACTCCCTTGGACAAGTATTTATGCTCTGCATATTTGGAAACCGCCTAATTGAAGAGGTACGTGCAGTCGATAATCAAAATGTATCAATCTTTTAATTGTACCGTGTTTGGACTCATTTTAATCAGAAAAATGGTGCGAACATACTGGTAAAAGTTTCGTGGAAAAATAATTGAAAATAAATAAATTTTGTCATTGTCATATGTCGAAGCATTACTGTAGTTCCATTAACCTCTGAGCGAACTACTGGGGCTGTATCGTCCCCACTCAAATTTATGCTAATAATTATTCATTCATAGAAATTATAAATAATACAACTATTTGTGGAGTTAACTATTCATCATTCCAATAGAGATGAATGTTAAGTATAATTGTTACCGTACATGTTGAATTTCCACTTGAGGGTCTATAGGGCTAAAATATATTTTCTCCAAAACTGTGTTGGAGCTTATTGACACGTATTGATTTTTCTATGCCTGTCGCATACAGAGCTCATCGGTGATGGAAGCCGCTTACTCCTGCCACTGGTACGACGGATCGGAAGAAGCAAAAACATTCGTGCAAATTGTGTGCCAGCAGTGTCAGAAAGCCATGTCAATTTCGGGGGCGAAGTTCTTTACGGTGTCTCTAGATTTGTTTGCCTCGGTAAGATCACGTGCTTCCATTATAAGATCATTCGAACAACTTGCATTAGGTTGTTGCATATGAAATGTCCGATTTTTAATAACATCAAAGAAACAATACTTTCTTCTCAGTAAAATATATTTATCAAGGTAAATGCCATCATTGTTAACACTGAAATAAATTCTACTTAAAGTAAAAATTTAATATCTAAAATTATATACAAGGTGAGTCAATAAAAATTACTACCTGAAATAACTCATTTATCATATCCGAAGGGGCTCATTAGAAAAAGAAAGTTCGATTTTTTAAGGCCTTGTATTTTCTGAGGTATTAAGGTGACTGTGATATTAGATCCACCATATCTTGTATGAAACCGTACATTTCAAATGCACAAACCTAATGTGTCTTGCCCGAAATAATCTACATATAAAAATTGTGATACTTTTCAGGTACTGGGAGCTATGGTCACCTACTTCATGGTGTTGGTGCAACTGAAGTGAACACCACGGACCAACTGCTTTATGAATGAATGTGAGAGCTGGAATGCTCGAGTATGCCTGGTTACCGTTGTCAAACTCGAATTTCGTATTTCGCGCTTTGCAATGACTTGAATAGATGATCCGCAGGATTCCAAAATAGGAAATGAGACTGTAGAATACTTTGAGAATGTAAATTGCGAGAACTTTTACCGTTCGAATGAAACAATGCGAAGAATGAATAATAAGCATGCTAACAAACATAATCCATAGGCAACAGCAATTTACTTAAATCTCAGGATTTGACGCAAACTTAATATTTGTGTTATGCTAAAAAGTATCGCAAATTTTTCACAAAATCAACGATGTGAATTGTTACGGGTCTTCAGAGACCCAACGATACAAGGTGTCCCAGAAATGTCGGAAAAACTTGGGAGGGGTGGTTCCTGAGATCATTTGGAGAAACTTTTTCCTTTACGAAAATATTCTCCGAACTCTTGTTAAAGAATTATTAACGAAAAACGCCGACCAATCAGAGCTCGGCGACAGCGGTTGGGTTCCGGCTCGGCCAATGGCAACACTGCCAAGCCGGAACCCGCCCGCTGTAACCGCGCTCCGATTGGTCGGCGTTTTTCGTTAATAATTCCTCAACTAAGCCGAGGAGGAAATTATCGCTAAGGAAAATGTTACTTCAAATGACCTTGGCAACTTTCCCGACATTTTTGTTACACCCTGCATCGTTCAGTCTCTGACGACCCGTAACAGTTTAGATTAGTACTTTTTTGACATAATACAAATATTAGTTTTGTGACAAATCCTGAACATTAATTAAATTGCTATTGAGCTTGGACCATATTTGTTAACATGCTACTATTTCAACCGAGGGCTAATGATCACTAGGAAATCAGTAGAGATGTTCACGGGAATCTTTTTTCTCACAAATCGAACACCAAGAATGGTGGCATTGTGTTCGAAAGGAAGTGGATAAATAGCGTTGTTGTTAGATTCTCAGTGACACAGGATTTTCCAATTATGACGAATGGTATAGAAACATTATCTTTTAGCACCAGGATGTTCATTTGTGCAAGATGAAATAAAATCCGCAGTTTGATTATCATGTTTGAAAAGAGGAATTGACAAAAATGCATTGTAAAATGACCGAAAGGGGTACAATGATTTCAGGCGCATATTGGTACGGCGAGAAAGACTGACGGTGTATTGGTTTGTATCACCTGATGAATGTCGCCGCTTACCGTAATTAAACACGTTAAACGCTGTATTAGTTCCCCGGGATCGACGGTATCAAATTTACAAAATAATATATAATTCATATATTATTAAAAAATATGTTTACACTGTCTTAATAGATTGGATTGAAACAGAATAAACAGAAGTGTGGTAAGTTTTTGCTTATGCATAGCCGTATTTTTGTACGTAAACTGAAATAAAAAGTGAAATTACAAGTATGAAAAATTAGCAAGGGTTACACATTCGTGGTAGCAACTTAATTTTTGCAAACATTCCACTGGTTAGAGTGCTACCCTGATTTAAATATCATTTAGAGCCGTTGAGGATATCTTGTTCGAGCATTTTGTAGAAAAAATAGGTGATTTCACTCTTGTTAAATAAACGTTTTACTTTTGAAAATATGATATTTCGCCGACCCTATTTCATCAATAATGGGCAAATTTACAATAAATTTTAACTTTTGCAATTATACATTACATTATTAAAATTTAATGTTTCTATATCGCTCACCGAGTTCGGACAATGTTTAATCTATCTCTGAGAATCTGATATCCACTATCGTTTTAATTGGGAGTGTATTTAAACTTCGTCCCTGAGAAAAATAAATTTGCGCGTTAAGTGTTAAGTTGCAACCTAACAGATCGCTGTATAAACTGTTTCTGCTCGTGTTTCTATTTAAAATAAGGGTAATCAGCGATATAAGACCGAACGTCGATTGCTAAAGAATCAAGTGGTTGTGTGAAAAGAAAATCGCAATAATAATAATAATAATAATAATAATTTCCTCTGTTATGTTAACGCGTATTGTTAACGCGAAAACGATCAATAACCGTAAGTGGTAATTCTTATTGTATACAACATTAAATTACACTGCATATAATACCCAAGGGGGAACAATGAATGGGGAATATTACGCTGAAACAGAATTTTACTTGCGTTTGTTTACTGATCTACCGATGTACAATATACTGTGATGTAATTACGAGAAGTTAATTTACTGAACGAAGGATTATGACGCAAGGAACAGTTACAGCGACCGCTATAGCGTGAGTCTTCGTCTCCGGATATGTGAAGATCTGTTGAAAAAAATGGACCAAAAAATTGAGCTTGATCATTTTTCAAGGTCAAAATTGTTTTTTTTTAATCCTATAACACTCACATAAAGTCTCGAAGCACCATAGATCGCAAGTCAACCGTTTTCTCAGAAAACAACTTTAAAGTTGCGCAAACTATTTTATTCCATATGTCTACAGGGTGTCTTGAAGTAGTCCAAATGTAGAGGGAGTGATTCTATAAGAGAGAATCAGTTGAAAATATAGAATAAATTTTTTTCATTCGACGCCTCGTTTTCGAGAATATTGGCTTTAAAAACCCACCAAGTTCGTGTGCCTGCCGGTCTTAAAAAGTAGAATTAGTAGGTCGTGAACAGACGCGTCAGACGATCCCTATTCAATAGCACGGATGTTCGCCGAATTTTCAAACTCAAATTTCTCGGAAAAGAGTCAAATGAAAAAAATTTGTTCTATATTTTCTCATGTAGAATCACGCCATCCATGTTTGTACCATCTTGGGACACCCTGTAGACATATGGAATAAAATAGTTTACGAAAATTTAAGTTCGTTCTCTAACAGAACGGTTGACTTGAGACTCACGGCTCCTTCAAGACTTTTGTTCGTCGCAATGACTACTATTAGATGTAATAAAAAGAAAAGTTTGACCTTGAGATTCAAAGTCAAGGACAATTCTTCGGTTCATTTTTTTAACCCATCTCCACCTATCCAGAGGTGCAGAATCACGCTATGGTGGTTACGACATATAATATTGAAACTGCATAACTTGTTCTCCGATTTGTCGAGCAGACATACTGAACACTTGCATCCTGATCTTTCAATAGACTTTTACGAGAACAGAAAAGTACTTCTATGAACGTGTAAATAAACACTTATATTATATTCTTTCATAAAGATCATTGTATAATTACAATTGGTAAGTCTCGATTACACTGTACCATAATGGCCTTGATTTATAACGTGACTATTACAAATATTGCGTGTCTTTCAGGTTTAGTGAAAACTACAACTTGTCGAAACAATATTTAAGGTGGTATTACCATTTAGAAAATTTTAAAGTTTTGTATACATTTTTGACTATCTTTCAAGATGGCTGCCATAATATCTGAATTTATCATTCCTCTTCAAGTTTTAATGAAATCAAATTTCAATGAAATAATAATACCCCCTTAAATCTACTTTTATTGATCTCTGCGTACGATAATAGTTTAAAATATTTCGGGTCAATGGAAAAAGTCAAACGTTGTACTACTTGGTATTTCAACGTTAACTTTCATTTCTCTGTATTGTGATTTCAATATTACGATCTAATAACAGTAGCATGACGCTTATCTACCTGTCCTCGTTCTAGAGTTTTCTTATCGTGATGATAGTTAGCGAAGATGTTTAGGTGTCCTCATTTACATAAATGGCCACTCTGTGTAACTGGAACCACAATTTCGACGATTTTAAAACGAGTTTGTTTTGTAATTAGTTCCCTGTTGTCTGCGACAGTAACTGAACAGACATTCACGACCCAGTTTCTTTATATTTTTAATACTAATGAAGTGCTCGTTTAAATGGACAGTAGGGTGGACTTTATTTCTTTACCTAAAATGTTGTTAGTCTCCCCACCAAGGATTGTGACATTTGTTGAGAAAATGATTTTAAAAAAATTTGAGGTCGATTAGATCATGGGATCCGAAGTGCATCAGATTTGAAAATTTGAGTTTTTTAAATCTTGATATAAATGTACGTTGTGATATACAGGGTGTCCCACATAAATTGGAACACCGAAATATCTTTCGTATTTACAGTCCTATCAGAAAACTTCAGAGGACAAAGTGACACTATTGTAGGGGGTAAAATAATGGCGAAGAAAAAAATCTTTTGTGTCGTGTTTTTTAATGAAATTTCAAGGTCACCGATGTTTCTTTAAATGGAATAGTATATTTTTTTTACTATAGCATGATAGACAATAAAAAATTGAATTTAGTGGATACCACCTTTTTGACCTTGAAATTGCCTTGAGCAAGAATAATCATGTTGAAGCGGATGAAATTAGGAAGTTTAAAAGTTACGTGAAGGTAAAGATCAATCTTGTCTTGAGCATCTTTGTCTTCAGCAAAGATTACGCGTTGTTTACGTCGGGTTCACCTTTACATATCATAATAAATGTTCGAAATGTTGACTATCCTCATTTATACAATGTTGCAATCTTTTAATAAATGATCTGAAGGCATTGTCGATTTCCTGAGACGTAATTGAAGCACAGGCTGCAGTAATCCTTTGTCAGATCCGGAGAACGGGTTGGCCATGGAATTGGTCCTCGTCGCCCAATCCAGCGTCCAGGATATTTCGTATTTAGCACCGTTCTAGTAACTTTAGAATAATGCGCTGGTGGACAACCATTATGTTGAAACCACGTGCGATCCCGATCGAATAACGTAATTTCTTCTAAAAGGCCCAACAAATCCTGGCGTAAAAATGCAACATACTTTATACTAGTAAGAGTTCCTTGTATAAAGTACAGATCATTTATTAAACAGATCATTTATTAAAAGATTGCAACATTGCATAAATGAGGATGGTCAACATTTCGAACATTTATTATGATATGTAAAGGTCAACCCGACGTAAACAACGCGTAATCTTTGCTGAAGACAAAGATGCTCAAGACAAGATTGATCTCTGCTTTCACGTAACTTTTAAACTTCCTAATTTCATCCGCTTCAACATGATTATTCTTGCTCAAGGCAATTTCAAGGTCAGAAAGGTGGTATCCACTAAATTCAATTTTCAATTTAAAAAATATACTATTCCACTTAAAGAAACATCGGTGACCTTGAAATTTCATTAAAAAACACGACACAAAAGATTTTTATCTTCGCCATTATATTGCCCCCTACAATAGTGTCACTTTGTCCTGTGAAGTTTTCTGATAGGATTGTGAATACGATTGAAATAATATATTTAGGTATTCCCATTTATGTGGGACACCCTGTATAATGGAATTTGTCTTTTTTCTCTTTACATATTCTCTTCGCATGAGATACATACATAGCATAAACAGTTGTTAATAGAAAAAACATCCCTGACCTTGAAGACTTGAAAAAATGACCATGAACAAAATTTTGTTCACTTTTCTCTAAAATCAGTTTTAGGGGGACAACACATAACAAAATACAATAAACTATAGTAAGAACACTTGGCAATATTATTTTTCTTTTTAATTTAAGAATAATCCATTCACTGTACACCGTACTTATACGGCGTTTATTTAAGAATACAGGCATCTTTCGATAACACTTTTACATATTGCACATAGCTAATAGATAACATTACATTCGTAATGACTGTACAATCGAATTTTTTTAATAATAAACATTCTACCTTAGTTTTAAACTTAAATATATGCATATTGTAAGTATCGCCATGTATAATTTTATCTGTACTGCAGCGATGTGAATTGAATAGGTTAGTTAATAATCATTATTAGCAATACGATCGTGTCTAGAAATGAATCTGCAGTATTATAGATAATTTCTGTCTATGTGAAACTTTAATATATTTATCTCTTAAAATCTTCTAAATATTCACTGTTTTTTTTTCTTTTTCTCTGAAACACTACCCTTCTTTATGATTAAGGGGAGATTCTCGTGTAACAGATTCAAAAAATTGATTCGTTTGCAGAAATCAACAATACAATACTCGTAAGATGCGCTCTCAAAGTTTTGCAGTTAAAATCACCCTCCCATGACGCATAAAAACGCCAAAGACGTTATGTCCTTTCTAAATGCAGCTGTTTATCTCGCGTCTCAGATACTCGTGCGAAGAATTGCTCGGTAAAGTCATGCCACCGTGAAGTTTAATATCGAGCTACATCACTCCTACTCAATGAGGATTGTTCAGCGGAAAATCAACTATTAGTTACTTTCGAGGTAAAATTCAAAATTTCTAAAATCGTGCTAAAATGAATTTCGTATTAAAATTTTTTTGTCAGGGGGAACCTTGCCGATTTCGATGACCTTGAAATATGTTGTCAAGATCATTCTGAACAACTTTCTGCTATACATGTTACCACCGGACGGCCTTGCGAAACTGTTCCGATGACTATAGCGAACACTACCTTTTCCCAATGAGCCAATTTGCCCTTCAAAGCAACTCCTACTCCCCCTCCCTAAAAATCTAACCGAGACCTAACCAAAATTCGTTCAAAATGACTGCACCAATCTTAGTTAGGAATATGGTCTTAGGAATATGGTCGTTAGATCTGTTGGGGTGGGGGTGCAGGGGGAGAGGCCTCCTTGTGTTTGATTTTACGGGCGGTTCTTGCCCAAAAGGCCTACCCACCCGGCCCCCATGGGCATGGGATTGGGATACGCCTAATCAGCGCGTTCCATCCAAGGACGGAACTACCGGTATGCTCTTAGGCTGCAGGGCCCTAGACCAGACAACCGGTGGTGCCGAGCTCCTTTCCCGCTCTACCGACTGAGCAGGCCGGTACCCGAGCTGTTGGGACGCAGCTCCTCCGCCGGAACCCCAAAGGTTCCTAGCCAGCAGTTAGCTTCCAACCACTGCCCCCGCGATGGCCAACCCATGACCGGGCTGGGGCATAAGCCCCAGGGGCACCCGGTCCCCTCGGTACCAGTTTAGGTCACTGGTAGGATCGTTCGTAGCCTCGGCTACATTCCAGTTTGGGAGCCTACACTCCCGGCACTGGTAAGCCCGCGCCTCGGGTACGTGGAGACGCTACCAGGGGGAGGGGCCTAGCTTCGCCTCCGCCCTAAAGGGCAAATTCGGTCATAGAATACACTTTTATAAATACGTGAATACAGGGTGGTCCGTTTAAGTAAGTCCTAAAACTTTAATTTTCGAGGATCAAGGTCATTTCAAGGTCATGTTATTATACATATCTGAATGTATTTTTCCATCAGTTACACGATGCAATTAAAAAAAATGTAGTTATGTACCAAAAAATATCGATGACCTTGACAACTCCGAAAAAAATGACCCTCGGAAAAAAATATTCGAACCAGATATTTGGTCCATTGACACCGTGCACATTACGTAACCAATATTTTTTGCATCACAATAACCTGAAGAGATTTTTAGGTGTTATTACTTAAACGGACCACCCTGTATATTTAGGATTTAGTAACATATAAATTTATTAGTTTATGTTACAATTAAAATTACTAAATTGGAAATACTTCAGCCATTATGCCAAGAAATGCAATTGTTCGATTATCTGTCGGACGTAATGTTGTTTGCGGATACCGTAGCGGAGAATATTAGCTGAAGCTTCTCTCGAAATGCGTTCTATAGTTACGAGAAAGGGAATAACATCGAGTCATGCGTCGTAGGTTAGAAAACGTCCTCTGTGCAGTAGCAACAGTTTCTTGCAAATATCTCGGAAAGGATGGTCGTCCGACGTTAAGATGTATAGGGAAAATTTGTTCAAAATTACGGCCCCAACACCATGTGTCAATGTCATTGAAATAGGTAAGGATCCGTATTCCGAATATAATTACATCTATTTGCTGATACGACTTTTTCCCAGAATTTCCCAATGGTCCCGCTGTGCCACGGGCGAAATAACGAAACGTATCGAGCCCGTAATGACAAGAATCATCGTGCCGTAAAGAAATTGGCGCGAAGCGCCGTTCCCGTGCGCACGTGCAGACTGACTGTGTCGGCCGCTTCGATCGTCCAGGGGTCGTCGCGGCATAGTCGTACGTCGAATAGCTTTTCCTCGTGCGTGCTCCGGTGATGCTGGCTGCGCTCTTTGATCTCCCTCGTCGTTCCTCGGTTTCGTGACAGAACGGGCACCATTTTCGATCGGATCGTGAGGGCCGAGGATCCGTCTGGGCGACACCGGAGCCACCGCGGCGTCAATTTCACCTGTGGCCACCTGGAGCCACCCTCGAAATTCTGGTCTCGCGCGAGAGGCTAGGAGACCGTGGGCGAGAGCAAAACCAACGTACGCGAGAGAGAGACAGAGAGAGGGATATGCTGGCACAGATCCGATCAGTGGACTGGCTCGAATCATCCGGCACGGTCCGTCGGGACAGATTGCTAACCGTTTCGTAATAGTGACATAGCACAAGGGCTACCACGTGAAAGGGGGGCTCGGCTATGTGTCGCGTGCACCGCTCCACCCCGAAACGGAGCGGTCCGAGGTACGGGCGCCGATCGGTTTAGATTTTCGGGGGGAACAGGGGGATCCCCGAGAACATTCGATCGATCGCGGAACGTGCGTGATCTTGTGTAATCGTCGATTCCAATATTGAATCGCCGCTCCGGGGAAATAGCTTAACAGCGCGATTCACCTGACTTGAACGCGGGGCACGTTGGCCACAGGGTGGTTCTCGCCGAATCCCATGGGCATGGGGTCGGCCCGATCCGATCGAGCGGGATGATCGTTGGTCGCGGCCGAAACCTCGAAAAGTGTGCGCGACTCGTTACGTAACCGGTCCACGACGATGTGAAATAAAATCGAGGGAACCAGTCGGCGAGAGGGGTCGATAAAAATGGGGGCGAGGGGTGTTTCTTAACGGGCGTCGTTGGTGTATTTGTGTCCGACAATAAATCAATGGATCGGTGCACGGCGGTGTAATTAGCATTGTTGAGAGAGGGAGAGGAACGAAAGAGAGAAAGGGAGTGTGGACAGGTTTTCTTACGTGTTATTAAATGAGGCGAAACAGCCTGTGGGGAGATAATGTGATATCCGATACCGAGTACGCACACGTTGCATTCAACGCGACACACATCGGACACACCGCGTCCGTTATCAGTGAGAACACAGTGATCCGAAGAGTTCGCACCAGTGACAGCACAGCGTGGTGACGGCCGAGTCTGGTCTGCCACCCCATGTTGTAGCCAATCCTATCACGATTGCCGAGGCCGATTTTTTTGGAAGACCGATAATCATAGAGACTAAAGCTGCTGGCGGCAAGAGGAGGCATAGCCTCCTGCCGCAAAAACAACGTCGTAAGTACGATCACATGTTACACGTAGTTTCACGTGAGAACTTCGCCCTCGTTGCGTTTCAGAGGTACACATGAAAATTTTTCTGCAAAAATGTTATGTATCTTATGAAATTTTATCAATTCTATGAAAAAGAAGATTAACACAATCTTCTTTTTTAATCATCTTGGAAAATAATATTAAATCCTTTTATATCTTTTCAGTTTTATATTTGATCTAATCTTTATTAAGTTTTCCTTAATTGGTCGAAAATTTTCGAATTCAATGTTTCAATTTCCTTCGAAATGTAGGGAATTTTGGTTACACAAAATCCTCGATTATTATATTATGATTGGACTACGGATTTTTTTTTGCAAAACATTTTCTGCGTCGATTGTTGCAAACAGTAACCACATGAAATTGCCATCGTTTCTTTCATAATTTTATTGAGATGAGAATAATATGTCGGCATAGTTACACTTCTTTAATCCCTTTACTGTTTGAAATTGCATCTACTCGCTTTTTTCCATAAATGGATAAAATCCGCAGTCTAACTGATACAAAATGCATATTTCATTGCATAAAATATAGACGCATGTCCCGAGGTCGTTGAGGAAATAATTTTTGTTTTAATTGAGGCACCATTGAAATAGTACCACTTAGAATATTTAAGTATAGAAACACTGCGATTGAAAACAATTTCTACATAAATGTCTTGGTGTTGAATAAATTGTTAAACACGCGAGTGTTAAACGAGTAAATATGTGTATAAAAGGAGAAAGAGGAAAGTGAATGAAGAAATGTTGAATTGAATAACATTATCAGATGATTTAAATGAGTCGGACACCAAAGCAGAACCTGAAATTGGACTGTCATCATCAGATATTGAAGTGTAAAGCAATGCAATAACAGTAGTGACCTTTCTATTTAATAACAAATTTAATAAGTTCATTTGTACCCCTTCTTTGGGAAAATTAAGTTTTCTGCAACTTAAAAAATATAAAGGCATATAAAAATCAGCACATAACTCTTTTGTTTATAATAAGTCCTCGACTACTAAATTTTGAAGCCATGATTATTGTCATTTTTTGCTTAAAATTATATTCTAAATTAACTGGCAAAATCTTGTTTTCATAGCGTGAAATATTTCCTATAATAGTAATTTTTAAGGATAGTATAATATTAAACGATATTTCACGTCAATGAGTGCAAGGCCGTAAGAAACACCTTTTTCTATGTCAAGGGGCAAATTTTATTTTCTATGTTGAGGGGCACTCAATTGTTGAAAAAATCCGTGCAATGTATAGAAACCGATGATATTAAATTAATTTATATATTTCAGAAAGTAAAGTTATAATTGAAAGCAAATTGACCCGAACTGTGCACGAGAGTCAAATTAAAAGTTAGCCTGTGTTGCGGTTATTAGTAGACTACGGATATTACGAAATGAGTAGTTGAAAGAGGTAGCACGATTGACAGAATTTCAATTTAGTCAATTTTAATCAAACAGTGAGATAAGTTATATTTTCAAAGAAATTTCAGTTCGCGTTTTAATTAAATTCTGAAAGAAACGAATATACCCTAGAATACACCAAAACAATTTTTTTCTTAACGAAGTAAAAAAATAAGAAAGTAAAAGTTTTATTCTAAAGCGGCGAAGTAAAAGTAATATAAGTTTATAGACATGTCCGTGTACCAGGTAATGCGATATAGTTGATAGACGAGTTGCTCGTGATATTAGATGTTATTGTCACTTTGAACATTAAATATAAAAAAGAAAAGGTAAAGTCCGAGGTTTCATCTATTATAAGACACGTGAACATATATACATCTAAAAATGTTAGTTTATTGCAATCTATAATATAATTTTGTTGTAGTAATGTGAAACGACACCACGATTTCAAAACAGCTGAAATCGATAAATGTTGTTTTCTAATTATTAGAAATTAGAATTATTCTGAAGGTCCTTTGTTTTTCTGCATTGATTACTAGCCATAGGTGGCATTTATAATTTTTACATTTAATACTCGGATAATAGCAACACAGAAATAAAAAAAAAGATTCAAATTGTATGAATTTTAAAATTGGAAGGAAAAGATTTTGCGATGATGATGTTATGACTGGCACAGGATAACTGGCATCGTATGTAATGGTAGATACAGTCAAACCTGTCTTTGTGTGATCCTTGTTTATGCGATTTTTTTTGTGCGATTTCTTTTATGCGGTATATAAATGCCAACGGTGTTGGCATTATAACACCCTTGTAATGTTCTCATCACAAGAAGATGCGCGTTTTGCACAACGACAAGTAGTATTGAATTATGTGCTTTTGAAAATTTCTCCACGTTTAAAATGGGAAATTAAATTTTTCTAAAATGTTTCCAAGTATAATTTAATTATTTATTTTGTTTGGAAAGCAGTTTCTCGCTATTTCGTAAATCTTTGACATATTTTCTAAGTGAGACTTTTTAATATGTTGTAAAAAATTATTTGTTATAGCTATTTATGAAGTTCCGAATCGTTTTCTGTCGAATCCTGTGCGATGAACTATCTTCATTAGTTCTATTACGACTAGCGTACCGGACGCTTGCATCGGAATTAACGAGTCTGATGATTGACCCTATTAGGTTACACCACTGCGGACTCGTGTCTATTGAATTCCGCAAGTTCAGAGTCGCCATTGAGGCCCAGAAAGCTGGCGATGTTTACCGGATTCCTCAAGTCCTGGTTATCCTCCATCAATTTCAATGGTCCAAATAATATACAATTCTATCACTAGAAACTCCTCTGTACTGATTTGAAATTAATACTGTGGATCTACAGGAAAAAAGTAATTTAAAAAATTCAATCAATAATAATAATGCCAGTTAAAAGTATTTTTAAGCAATTTTTTTATATTTAATAAATTAATTGCACCAGTATCATATGCATGAAATGGAAAAAATAGAATGGAATTATTCCAAGTCGAAAGGGATGTTTGGTTTTCAAGTGGAAATAGTTCCGAGTGCAAAGGGTTAATTGCAGAAGGAAGAAGCCAATTAGAAATGTCTTCCTGCCTTCAAGAATTTCAACAGACTACAGACAATACAGGGTGGACCAATAAATTTGACCGCCTTGAACATTTCCGTTATTTGTAAAAATATGAAAAATTTTATGTACAAAACTCGCATGGTATAGAGGGAGAAATATTGTGACGGGTACATTTTTTATATGGGTGAAGGCGTGTTGGATATTTCAAGGTCACCTTGATTTCTTCAAATGGAATGACGACTGCACCGTTGATCATGATCACCGGACCATTTGTACCGTGAATCGATAGAGTATCCTAATTCTGCATAAAAATATTTCTACCTTCATATGTCCCAGATCTAAAGTTGATATAAACTGTTTGAAAATGGCAATGGAGTTAGGTCTAACAGAAAGTATAAATTACGTTAATTATCCATTTATTTAGTTCTATTACATAGACGTTCCTTAATATAAAAATGTACCAAGCCTCTTCAGTCCCTACTATTTATTATTGTTTAAATGTCGACGATAAAATCCCAGAATTTTGCTTCGAATCAAAAGAGAGAAGTAGTTATTCTAGTTTTGAATGCAATTTTTTTTTTACGAATTTTGCATTTTTATTAACAGTGCCTGTAGAGTAAACGAACGGATACACGTCCGCCACCACACTCCACACCGCTTCAATAAATTCATGCTCATTTAAATGTCGAACACGAACGAATGTTTAAAAAATTCAATATTCCATTCTATTTTTAATGAATGCGCCGTGTCCCCGTATGTCACAATTACGTATCGAGCTGGACGTTCATACAATGTGCAGAATCATTGTGTACATTGTGAAATTCAGCAGACGAATATAGACTTTGGTGACTGACAAGGAAAGATGAGAAAATTTAGATGAAACTTAGCCAACGTAGCCTTGAAGAACACGAAAAAATGGTAGGCACATTTTCTTTAGCTGCGGTCACTCAAATTTAAGGAGTGAAACCACCCTCCAAAGTTCGACCCCAAAGAGGTAACTCGGAAACTTTTATACACCCTGCGACAAAACTGTAAGGAAATGAATGAAAAGTGGGAAGAATTTTTCCCTTTCTTTATTGTTAATGTTATTATTCAGATCACATAGTAACACTCTATACGGTACTATGTCTAGAGTTAGTAAATTAAGACTTGTCTCCCCACTCTACTTTGCCCTTCTACGACGCTATTCCCCCAATCTTCCGCCTCGGTCCGGTCATGTGACGCGTTTCGTCTCTGTTGTGTAGGTGTCACGTGACTGAACCGGTACTGGCACAGAGGAGGTAATTTTTTCCCCTCGATTCGAGTCAATTCCCCTGATCCAGCGACTTTGGCTACGCCTTCCTTAAAGCTACGGATCAAAGAACTTCAATAATAAACAATAGTTTTAAATAAACAATAATCCAGAATGGTATTCATAAAATGTTGATTTCTAAAAGCATTTAATCACAATTTTTACCAAATCTTATTAATTTCAACGTTTTCAAAGGTGATGGACATTTAGAATAACACTATTTAAAATTACTATATCATTGAAGTGAAAGTTCGTGCCGTTTTTTTGTAGGTGGCATTAGGATAGATCTGAATATGTCATAATGACTGAAAACAAATGGTATGTGTACATAGTCTAAAAAGGTGATCTTTCAAACATTTTTAGAAAAATGTTTGATTAAAATACATTAATTTTTGTTAGTTTTATACACTCTTAAATATCGAAGGAAACGGAGTGAATTATAGGCATTTGATGCTTTTTTCTTCCTATAGCTGTTGAAGCTTGGTTGGGATATGCTACCCCATTCACCCTATTAACCAGACCCACAGATTTTCATCTCTCTAGGTCAATACAAAATTCCCATAATGACAAAACCTTTAACTCTTTGGTCTACATAAAAAATCATATTTAAAAGTTTTTCACCGAAAAACGCAAGTTGCGTGAAAGGCACAGAAAGATTATGGAACAAAATGGCCCTTATAATAATTCAATAAATGTATATCGAAATTTAAATGTACTGCGTTTAAGTTTCTCTTAAAAATCAGCACGAACTTTCCGGACAACCCAATATATAAGGAAAAGTATACTGAAAATATTTCAATCTGAAAAACTGCAGAACTATTTAAACCTCAAATAATTTTGACAACTTTCATTAGTTCATTGAGAATCATTGATGTAACAAATGACGAGCTGTAGTTCTAAATTTAAGGTGAGCATTTTCAATGTAGAAGTCCACAGCTTAAGAGTTTACAGAAGAAAATGTTCATTTTTAAATACCTTTTCCAATTATAATTTTTATTCAGTTTCATTAATAATTAACAAGTGATTATCAGTAGCTATTTTCGACATTTCTGAAGATTTAGAAGGTAATATAGATGCGTTAAATACCGATATGAGAAATCTCGTTTTTTGGTGGACCTCCGTGCATTCAGGACCTCTCCTTGCGAATCAGCGTCGCTGATCGCACCTCTTGGAGTTGATCGTGCTACTCTGGACCACCGGAGTCAGTCGAGCTTCGAGCTTCGACCGCGGAGGTTGCCGGGCCACGGATCCGATTCGTCGCAGGTTGTGACGCTCTCCGCGTATTTTCGATTTCTATCCATGGATCGTTCCTGGAAAGAGAACGATTCACTTTTGGGGCAATCTTTGCACGGGAACAAACAGTTGTTAGGTAATCAATTAGCAGTGTTCTTAACATCGTCGAACTTTTTCGGTGCCGGCACTCGCCCGACCACTAATACACGATGATAAAATTATTGGGAGTCGTAACGTAAATTCGTTCAGTTATATCGGGTATTTATTTATTAATAAATTGCAGACTTTCAGCAATTGTATAATTCCTGACTGCGAGTGGTCTCTTTTCAAACACAGTTCTGCACAGTCGAATCATAACTGAATTGTGAAAATTAAAACACATTTACAACTGAACGAATTTATTTACAATCCAATAATAGAATTACAGTACGGAAAATATCGGATAGATAGATATATATTTTTAAAAATCTGACGTATTTTGAAAGTGGTTACCTGTTGTTTTTTTTAATCGTAAGACAAAGTGAACAAGATTTATGTTAAATAAACATGTGTATTTTGATTATTTTGTTTATTTCATCGGGTACTGAGATTCGGAATGCAATCTAACACAGAGGGAAGTTCTAAAAGCCACGTGTAATTGTATATTCAGGTGATACAGTCACTTGACTGCATCACCTGAATTCATTCATAAAATAAATACATACAAATGTTTATTTTTTACATTATACTAAAAAATATACTAAAAAATATACTACATATACGAAAAATTAAAATATACTAAAAAACAAAACAACAGTATATGAAGTATACAACAGTATATAAGAAGAGTGTAACAATATTTTCATGTCCCATTGATATTTATATTCTGTATTTGCTAATATTGCTATGCAATAACTATATATACAACAATTATATAGACAAAGTGTTTGAAACATCCACTAATACCTACAAATAACAAAATACAGACAATAAAATACAGATAATTACTACTAATAATTTTTCCATCATTTTATCCCTAATACTTTTCACGCGAAATTACAAGAGGACTGCAAGTTAAAACCTTCTAAGAAAAGCATAATTAAAAACGTAATGTCTAATATTTTTAAATTAATATATGGTTAATATCTAATTACGAATAATTCAAATATATAACATAGGTGTCAAACGCTGACTCTGATTACTTACAATTTTGAAGTATTTTTCAACACTTAAATAGCCACTATAATACATTTCAAAAACTGTCGATGTGAAACGGAGGTGAGATAGTTCTCGTTTATACAACTATGACAGTGAATCTAATTCAATACTCCTGCCATAATTCATCGAATTTGTCACTTGAAAGGTGAGCACCCTTAGAAACTCGTACGCAATTACACTGCAGATCTTTATGCACAATAAATATTTTCTGCATTTGTTGCAAGAAACAGGAGTTTTTTTTAACAAAAATAAGTAACCAGCACAAGTTCTAACAAGAAAACTAATTTTATTTTGTATCCGAAATACGGCGAAAGACGATCCCGAGCCTTCGCGTTATATGGAAACAAAGCTGTATTACTCCTTGTAATATTTGAAGCTGAACTTGGGAGGTTACTTTCCCTCTTAAAGTTATGATTTTTTCTACTCCGAAACGTGAAAAACAGTCCCATACTATAATATACCCTGTCGCAGTCAGTGCCGGATCGAGACCTTCAGAGGCCCTAAGCACTTGAAAGATTCTGAGGCCTCCTTATCGTTTCGAAGCAATATAGAGTGGACATGTACGGTCTCTTAGGCACTTTTACACATGCACATAACAATATTATTACTATGTAAAGATGTAAAATTCAGCTGTAGTGTCCCCTTTTCCTGATGCCCTAGGCACGTGCTTACTTTACTTCTTGGTTTATTCAGCAATGGTTCCAGTAACTATAATGTTCGTTTGACACACTGATACGATTGATACTTCAAAATTCTTATATTTTTGAAAATAGTAAAAAGAAAAAAATATTTAGAGGTCTCGTAAGGATACAAGAATTTTGTAAAATATCGATACGATTAATTAAATGTAATCGTTCTTTTTTATTTTTTTTTAAGTTAATTTTATTTTTAATTTTTTTGTATTATTTCATCTACGTCACCCCAACACAGCTGTTATTAATAAAACATTTTTTCATTGTTTGGCAGCATGTTTTGGATTCGATTTATTCGAAACTTTTATTTGATTTCTGCGGCGCCATGTCAGGATATAATGAATAATCAGGCAGGGCTTCCAAACGAGAGTACAAGTTGTGAAATAAATATAATATTCCGACGAGCGAAGCTAAAACTGGCTTCAGTATATACCGAAAGAAAGCAGATACTTTGTAGGTCATGGGTAAAAATATTGGCTTGGCCTGTCAATAGAAAATTCAAGTAAAGTTCTAAAGTAGGAAACCAGTGTGCAAAGTTGATAGAGAGTGTAAAAAAAAATTTAAAACAGTATCTTTTAGCCCGTGCTACTCTATATTAAGGCACACTTGACATTCAAATTTACTTCAATTATCACAGACTTCTACATACTCGCAATGTCACAATTACAACGTATGCAAAAGGAATCTGGAGACTCCCTAACTCTACAAATGAATTAAACAAAGCAGTATTTTTGTTAATGTTTTATCGCATCCGGAGCTGTCACTAATTCGTGCCACTTGCCTAATTAAGAAACTAATTAACTAATTTTTGGCACAGCCAAATATTTAAATTTAACATTAGGAAGTATTTTACATTAGGAACTAAAAAAGCCCTTGTCAAAGACGATTTTGAAGAAATCAACTTTTTAGATTATAAAGCGTATTTGGACTCGAACACACTATTTTTTATCCGCATTCGGCTTCGTTCGTTCGTAGAGAAAGGAAAAATTAACTAATTAAAAATCTGCCCCGACAAAGACCGGATAACAATGGTACTGGGAAATTTTATCCGCGTTGGTCCAGCAGTTAAAAATTTCATTTCGTGAAAAGCGCGTTTAAAGTTTCAATTGTCTGTTACCACTATTCACATGTGTGGTAACGTTACCACAAAACAGAAACTGTTTATTTAACGGGATAGTCTGTTTACTTAATAGCGTTTTCAATGTACAGTGAGAGTACAAGAGAGTAGAAGAAGTACGAATAGCACGAGAAGTATTTACAAGAAGTAGTTTTTCTGGATTTCCTCCCTTTATATACCGATCTTCGGAAAGGCGTTACCTTTCCGAAGATAAGAAGGCGGAGCTATGATTTACAGGGGTAGGAAATCCCGCATCTGTTGTTTTATGGTCACTGGCAAAGGTGGTCGCCAAATGTTTGGAAAAAGATCTTGCCGGGACCACGCGTGCCGCGCGGTCGGATAGGCCCCAGTGGTACTCGGCTGGCAAGGTTTATGACGGGGTAGTTAAATTTTCTACACCCGTAAAGTCATTTCGGAAATAAAATAATTTTGCCATCCTGCAAACGTCAGGGTAGGTTTTATTACCTTAGACCCTAACATCTGCAGGCGGTCAACTCTACATCTTGCGATGAGAATCGCGTACCGCTACACCTGCACTTCCGGTGTTCCAAATTCGCCAGATTTAACAGAACAGAAATAAGTAACAAAACTAACAATTTCAAGACATTCCAAGGTCATTGAATTCTACGAGGAGTCCGTTTTCTGAGATACTTGCCTTAATTTCAATTAAAATAGATTTAAACTTCCACGTAATACAAAAAACGATGAAGATTCGTTACACAAGAACGGTCCCTATTGCATACCAATTTATTTATTCAAAGTCACCTCAAGGTCATAGAAATCATCTACAAAACTATGCAGTCAGATTTATACGTAGTTCCACTTTAAAAAATCAAGGTGACTGACTTTCCATCGAAACGAAAATTTTTTTCAAATTCATAATTGTACAATTTGTAGACCATTGAAAATTCACTTTTGTTCGATACATTTTAATGGTCGGACTATTTGAAATGCTTAAAAAATCATGGTAACTAAATTGCAGACTTGTATAATAAATTCCAAACAAGACAGAAATTGTTTTTGAAAAATCGATTCGCCTCATTTTACCATAGGGTCCGGCCGAATAACATGTAAAAGTGGGCACAAGATGATCCCTTATGGAAAAATAAGAAAAAATATAGAATAAAATTTGTTTATCCGAAGCTTCGTTTCTAAGAAAATCGAGTTTGAAGATGCAGCAAATGCGCGTGCTATTCGCTAGGAATCGTGCGACGCGTCTGATCACGACCGACCAATTCTACTTCCTGTGTATACCGAAGCACGCGAACCCGACGGATCTCTAAACTAGATTTTCTCGAAACTGAGGCGTCAAACGGAAAAATTTTATTCCTGTTTTTCGATTTATACCTGCACGTAGAATAACTCCCTGCCTTCTTATACATGTTTTACGGCCGGACCTTGTCAGTAGCCCTTTACGAAATCAGTTCAATAATTACAGAATCGAGTATTGCGATAGGTGTAGACTAACAACGGAAAGTTTCTTGTCCTTCATTAAATCGCGGATTGTATGAATGATTTGTAGAACTCGACCTGGACTATTTGGAAAGGAGGGGAGGCGAGACAATAAACTGTGAAAACGCTGAAAGCGGATCGAAAGAAGAAGAGAGCCCCGCAGACACTCTGGATCGTGTCAAAGTCGTGTTTCTCGGTGCACCTGGAGTGGGAAAGTCCAGCATCATTAGGGTGAGCACAGTGTTATTCAATAATCGTGCGATAACGAACGAACGTGGATTATCCCGACGTTTGATTTTTTCCCGAATCAAAAGTTTTCTGTAACAGCCCTTGTTACAGTAGAATCTCGATTATCCGAACTAAACTACTCGAGTGTTCGAATAATAGAACGGTTTCTTAATTACTATGCTGGGTTTAATCCTTAGATTGAAACTTGTCAACTGCAATACGAAACAAAGGGAGCGAGGCTTAATAATCCCCGAGTGGTAAAAACTTTTATTCAACGGAGGAAACATTTTAGTCGAGAGAATACTCCTATTAGGAAGTAAGATAAGCTAGATTATCCATTAGAAAGCACTTTATCTCGCGCTTCAGAGTTTATTTGCATCAACTAGGTCGAAAAACTGTTTTCCCCGAATGCAAATGATCATTATAAACTGTGGCAATGGCAAGAGTTACGCTCAATTATTAGTTTATCGATTTCCTGTTGTTATTTCTCATCGCTACTTATAATTACACAATTACACTTTATTATATATTAATACTCTCTTTTGATCTTTTCACTGTTTTAAATTGCACTTTCCCTACATTATAATTATTACTGAAAAATTCATATTCAACTCATGTATCTTGCAAATGACGCACAAACTTTTTATTTTGCATAAAAATCCGGATTTTAATTGTAGGGTAACAGCGTGGTTTTTGTTGACATTAAAGTCCTGTTGAAATGTTTTTATTTGAGGTACATGACCGTAAATTGCGGGAACAAATATTACATCGCACCAGAGGAATCGTAAACTATAAAATTAGAATGTGGCCTGGTAACTGGAGAAAGAAGCAGAAGGTTCTCAATCTAGCAGTAACGAATGCTGGTTCAGATGACGCGAATGACTTCCTTTCATTTCCGGGGACAGTTTCCGGTTACAAATGGCAACTGCCGACGGCCAAGGAAATGAAAAGTCATGGAAAGGCGTTGTAGAATATTTAATCGCAATATAGACACGCCATAAGCAACCGAATGTCGGAATTTCGGAAGGCCGGAAATACTTTACCGAATAGAAAAAATTGAATCACATTTCCGCGTCTTTGTGAATTTATTTAGAAGTAATGTAATTCTCTTGCGGTTTTCAATCACTATTCCAATAAATGTTTCACCCTAGAAAAAATTTAGAAAAGTATCAGTAATATATTGATTTTCCCGATTTAAGGCAATCTTTGATAATATTAATAACAATCGAATATCAATAAACAAAACCACTTTTTACACGAAAAATTTGAAAATTTCGTATTTTTTGGTTTTTCTGCGATGAAATGTTTACCATCGCATTTGTCTCTTTTTTCTGATTAAAGTTACACCAAACATGATATAATTACGATCATTGCTTGTTCAAATTGAAACATTTTTGACCTTGAGATTCAAGATCAAACACGACAGTGGCGGCTCAAGTCAAGTGGAGGCACCAAGCGGTACCTCCAAAATAAAAATTTTGGGGCTCTCAAACTCAAGCTACAAATAGAAGTTGCAAGAAAACTCTCATTAACTTATTAACAAAAAAGAAAAAGGGCCCCACGCGGCCGCTTAGTCGAAAACATTTCTTAACACCCTGTACACATTATTTGGTCGGATCCTCACATGACAAACTCCCCCAATCGGTTCTCTATCTGTCAACCGGAACAGATTGTACGAATTAGAAAAGAGCTAACGATAATCCATCCTTTGTGCACTGTAGCAATTCGTGTGGAGCGAATTCTCAGAGGAATACAAGCCAACCGAACGTAGAGAGACCTTCTATCCGAGCGTGGTGCTCGCCGACCGATTGTACGAGTTAAAAATCACGGATCTGCCGACGATACCGTATTTTCCGGTCAGCTCACACCTCGAATGGACGGACTTCCGTTATTGCGGTCTGCGAAGTGCAAACGCTTACGTGCTCGTATTCGATCTCAGCAATCAGGACACCTTTCAGGTACGTAACTGAACGCTCCGTTCTTAACACGTTGACTGCCCGCTCAATGACCACGAAAATGACCATGAAAATTAAAAGGGCACTTTGTGTAACAAGTACAGGAATAAGTGATTTAAAACTCTTTGGCCTACACTTCAAACTATAAGAAACAAAATTTTGTAATTTTTAATCGACTACACCAGCAAGATGATTTTTAAGCATGTCTTAAACCAAGTACTTAACCAAGAAACATGTAATTAAAGCTATAGAGAAATTGTTGCGTAAGACGAAAGAGTAGCTGAATCAATTACGAAAAAAAAATTATAATGTAAAACATACCATCAATTTGAAAAAAAATGACAATTATTAAATTTTGCAGCATTTACACTAGACTGTCCCCTTAAAGCAACTTTTCTTTTTTATTTCACAGTACATTAGAACGTTACGGGAGCAAATTTACGAAGGTCGAGAAATGAGGGGTGTACCGTTATTAGTAGTCGGAAACAAGCAAGACGAATTATCGTCTGCGGTTGCTTCCGGAAGTAGGTACAGGGACATCGTCAATCTTGTCCGGAAACATTGGCAATGTGGCTACGTCGAGTGTAGCGCCAGATTTAACTGTCGTGTGGTTCAGGTAAGTGTAAAACCACCCCCTTGTCGAATGTACCACGGTTATTATTTGCATGAACTCCTCCCGTTATTTCTACCTGTTTAATTCTAAGATTCTAACCTAGCAGCATCTGTAAATAAATGATATCAAATACACTAAAATCGTGATCTTAACAATAAAACTAAAGCTCGTATTGACAAAGAAGTAAGACGTTCTGTAGACTTAAAAACGAAGTCTTAAAATATTTTTTTAATTAAAATTATTTCAATCATTCGATATCAGGTAACCCTCCTGAAAATATATAAAATGTCAACATTTATTTAAATTTTAGGAAGTGTATATAAAAAATAAACAACACTTATTTTGATCAACATTTATTTCAATTTTAGGAAGTGTATATAAAAAATAAACAATACTTATTTTGATCAATTTTTATTTTTATGAAGACAGCTGTAGAAGTGGAAATATTTCAAACTTCATAAAAAGTGTTTTTACAAGCTTATGTTGTAAGACATACAAGTGCGTACAAGAGATTTTTGTATCAAATAGTAATTTTGACTTTATATAGACACATAATACAAAATTAAATAGTAGATCACAAGGAACCTATATACGAAACTGACATATCTTATGTAGGTAATAAATCTTATAAATTATGAGAGAGTGAAGCATAGCATTACATATCCTTAAAAGATAACTTTAACATTGCTTTTATATAACTAGACTGCAGATAGTCAACTGCAAACAATATAAGGCACATCAAATTGTTATTCTTGCTTTAATAATTTTAACAAAACAGAGTAATACATTGACATTTCTAAATTCTTTTAAATCTTTTACCGTTTTAAATTGCGTCTACTCATTGCCACGATAACTCCTAACGATAACTACTATTAAGCCATAATATGAACTATATAAATATTGAAAAGGAACACAAATGGTTTAACATTTTGAAAGAGATCGTACAAACAACAGTATGAACGTAAACATAATTACATTCTACACCACGATATTGGATTTACTGTCACCTTATATTACTGTTCTTGTTATACTTGAAGCTTGTGGAGTACTACTTGACAAGTCATGAACATCTTATTCATAGTGCCTCCATTTCTCTTGGTAGTTTCTGAATATATTTCTGAAAGATTTCCATCTTTCGTAACCGGTGAAATACTGGGAAGAATGTTGGCAGAAAATGTAGTTGAGATACTTGAATTTACCAATTCTACATCCCAATCCATTTTAGTGTTTCTTGTGCTATTTTTACTTGCGTTTTTTTCATTGCAAGTGCCTGTGTCGTGTTTCGTATTTTTTGGTATCACTGTTTCTTCTGAATAACAAAAACATGATGTCAGTTGAGATTTCCTGCCAGTACATGTACCCAATGATCGAGTATATGGTCCATCACAGAGTTTACTTTTATTTTCACCTATTATACTGCTTTTATCTTTACAGACTTTTTCCACGTTGTTATATTCGATAGGAAGAAAAAATATTGTACTACTTGTACTACATGTATCACTGACATCATTTAATTGGACACATTGTGTATTCTTTGTCGGTAATTTATTTCCCAATGAGTCTTCCTTCGTTTTAGTAGGATTAGCTTTAGTAATTTCAGGAACAGGTCCAACTTTCCCGGAATGCTTCCAATCTGCATCTGTAGTCTTTAAATTGTCATTCTGTGAGCTTTGAGTAACTCGATCAGATTTCTTTGTATTTTTTGCAGTGTTGTCAATCACTGTCAGGCCACTAAAACTATAAGCATCATTTCGTTTATTCCAAAAAGCAATTTTTTCATTGGTTTTATTTATAGCATTGTAATTTTGCTGAACTTTTCTTTTTACACATATGTGATCATTTTGTATATAGTTTACATTGTCATTGAATCCACTTATAGTAGTACTAGTAAAAGATTTCTCCGACCTTGGTTCTATAGATACATGATCATGATCATGTTGTATCCCGTTTGCATTATTGATTTTAGTAGCGTTGTTCAATGATCTTTTGCGCAGTGATATTTTAGATTGTGAATTATCCTTGCGATTGTGATTGTGATGTAATTTACCATACCTATATAAGTGCGATTGTTTAGAGTTATGTTGTATATTTTTTTGGAGGTAGGGCATTCTTAACAGCTCTTCCTTATCTTTTAGTTCTTCTTTTAATTTACTAATTATACAACCAATGATGAATATAATATCTTTTGCATCGTATGGATCAACTATTTTATTCTTCAGATTTTTCACTTGCAAATTATTTAGTTGCATATTAAATTTGGATAATGTACGTTTCATTTCTTCTACTACTTTCATAATGCAAGGCTTATAATTTTTGGCCACCTTCAATTTTTTTCTTTGTTTTAAGTTGGTTTTCTTTTGTGCTTCTGTATTACAACTATCACATATAACTTGTTTTCGTTTCATGTTACTGATTTTATCTATTGGTTTGCGATACACAGTGACATCTGAATGATCGTTTAACTTGTTAAACAAATCACTTGTCTTCTCCTTATTAATAGGATTTATTTCGATATCACGAAGTCTTTTTAATTTGGATATAAAATCAAATTTATCAGTTTCACTAGAAGATGTGGTATCATATTTTAATTTCTTGAAAGTGTTACCACAATCTTGTGATCTATCTGATAATTTAGTTTTTCTGAAATAAAGCAAAGATAAAACTTTATTCCCGAATTATAATATTATATGTACATTTAACATATAAAAGTACACAATTTTATATGAAATCGTATATCTTTTAAGCCGTTGTGAAAGGTAGGAATGAAAGATTTAAATTTCGGTTTTGCAATTTTACAAAGTTCTGTTTACGTCATGTAGTAAACTAATTATTCTAACTTCTCAAAAAAATGCAAGTCCTATCGTTCGATATTTAAAAAGTTATTGCCCTTTTAAAAGTGGCCGAATATTACGATATGTCACTGTATACATTTGAAATAGATGTTCGTACATAGAATTCGAATGCAGAAAAAAATATACTTACTTGCTCGTAGAAGTCATGATAAGAATCAGGGATCACAGATGTAACATAAATGGCCGATATGATCCGTTTCAAAAGGAATCCGCTACAATTTGACTTCTTATGCTTGTACACAAATACAGTTTGGAACGATCTCACTTCGCCGGAGGCAAATGAGTTTCTGGTGCTATTTACAAAATTCACGCCACCTACGTACCATCGAGTAAAATAATCTGTGATACGTATTCGTACATATTTTAAGATGTCGTGATCGCAGCGCCACTTAGACGAACGTGTAATCAACTTCTTTGAATCCCTACTTTCGAATTTTTCTGTTTTCACTTCGTTTATTTTTAATTAATTCATTAATTTCCTCTACGAGTCCATACTTTCACGGCGTAATGTCTACCACTAGGTATTTCGAGAATTAATGAAGAGCATCCAGGCGGTCGAAGGCAGACCACCCTCGCCGATATCTGCGCCCATGCAGCCTTTGCGAGCGCATCCCCACGACACCGAGGAAAAGTGCATTCTTCTCTGACGTTAAAAACAAAGAATCACCGTGCTCGTCTTCTGCGACAATATTATCAGAAGAACTGCTTCCTTTCTTATCGCGACGTAAGATCGTAATTAAGTCAAGGACGAGGGTCAAACGTGAACGAGAGGCAGGTTCACTCGAAAGAATCGGAAAATTTCCGACGTAGAAGCGGAATTTTACCGTGGATTCTAAAGCAAATAACTTCGAATATAACAGCGTGTCAATCGAAATATACGAACCGCGTCCGTGGTTCGTCGTTCAATCGTATAACATATACAGCATTGTGATTGTTTAAATTATTGCAACATTTCGTGAAAAATGTATTGGTTTCCTATCGACTTACAAATTATTACAAACTCAATATATTTTTGTTATAACTTTGATATCGAATGGAAATCGATTCGAACAAAAAGAAATATCGTTACCTGGTGATTCTGTTTCAGTTCAAGAATTATAATTAGATAGCGGATTTTATGTATTCGTGACAAAAATGAGTAGGTGTAACCTAAAACAGTGAAAACATTGGAAAAATTTTAAAATGTCATTTTCAACCTATTACACATCTTAAGATCCGCTGTCTGATTACAATCGATTCAATCAATATGCTTTTCTAGTTGGTAAAATGTTCGTGCTCACAAGCAGCAGTATTAGTAATTTAGTGACGAGGTGAAAACCGAGCGTTTCCGATTGCGAAACGTGTGAATATGATCCATTAAAATTACCCGAACCGCGTAATTTTAACGCTGAGAAATACAATCTTGTTGTACAACTGTAATCGCTCGTTCGCGATGAAAGTAACGAGTATAAATTGCAAATGCGTATTGCGTACTTGAACTTGACTGCCCAATCCCTTTGTATCGACGCACAGTTTCGTTCACCGTTTCACTTTTACTATACAGGACGACGATGTTTATTGTGTTCGTGACACTCTGAAAACACAAATTTCAGCACACACACGGTACTCTCGACCCTCTACAAAATGTCCCGCGCTTTTTCAAAGTTTTCTCGTGAGATACACAGCCAGTGCCCTTATTGGTAAGGTCATTTATACAGCCTCCTGAAATATTTTCGTTATTTTAAAGAGCACGAATTGAGGGGAAAGAAGTTACCCTCAGGGGCGTGGCTTCGTGCCTGCCGCTGTGTATATGGCAAGAAAATCGGTACCTGTACGGGCAGTAGCTCTGTTTTAAACAATACGCGTAAATGTTTTCAACAAAAGTTATAGAATTTAAAGCAATTAATGATATAGTAATAGCAGTTTTTTGAGAAGCAAGCGTGTAAAGAGCAGGTCACTTTAATTATTTTCTTTTTTACATGACTTTGTGGATACATGCTATTGTGTGTACAAATTTCATCTGAGTCTTTCTAGACAATCTCCCTTTTATGAATTTATTGTTTTCCGACTCGGATACCGGCTGCCTTCCTTGGGTCTGGCCGTACCGCTCACAATGGCACTATAAATCCTATCACTATTCTTTGAAACATTTTCGCGTACCGTTTAATGTAACGAATGTTTCAGTTGGATAGAGTTCGTGTGACACACTTTGTATGAAAACTCGTCGCTTTGTACACTTACAAAGTTGGCTAAAAAACAAAAGAAAAAAGTAATGAGACTGTGAGAAGTAAACAATATACAAAAACACTTTCCAACGATTTGTTTCTGCGTATTTACATGTCATATATTCCGAGGTCACAATTCATTCGCGTGAGTAACATTTTATTTTTTTATAAGCTTTTGTTATCTCGCACACTCTGAAGATTATAATAACCATATGCACGGTTATATTTGCATTGACAGATTTTGTTTGAATTTTGTTTCCAGATACACTTATTGGAAACTTTCTAGAGTGTCTTCTCGTAAAGTGAGCGTAGGTTCTAACTGTGAAATTTTGAAAAACATTTACGATTGGAAAACAATAAAATTGTGATGATGAAAAATTAACTCATGACGCAAACGGCACGCGTAATCGCATGAAAAGATGAATTTTGAACACTGTGTACAAACAAGTAAACATTTCGAACACTTTTACAAGCAATCATTATTATACGCAAAGAGTGTTTACGAGCTTCGTTTGTTACTAGACACATACATTTTTTTATAATAACTTTTTATACAAGCACTTAACCGGAATATTGCCAGTATCGAACTTTCTGTTAGGTTTTTACTTTTTAAGCCCAACAATACTTCTCAACACCAACACACACATGGAAATGACTTAATGCTTACATTAGTATAACGTTTTTAGTGTTATTACATGATAGTTAACTCTTCATTACTATGTCTCTTTATTTTCAAAAATAGCAATAGGATATAATCTGTTCAGAAATAAAAATTGTTTATCGATGAATAGAAATATAGCGTCTCGTTACTTTCCTGTGATACTATACGTGGCATTTAAATTGTATCCGAAGAACAGGAAAAATTTGTACAAATGCAACAAAATTCCGTTTTCCAATTCATTGTTCCACATGTGATATATTATTTGTATGCATATATGTAATGTTAGTATTCATAATTTCACTATAGTCTGCAAATAGGGTAAGGAACCCAGTTACTGGCACAGTAATTGTCCCTTACCCTAGTCCGCGATTTTCGCCCGGGAAGCATCAGACTACCCTAATTTCACGATATTATATTTTAGGCATACAAAATAATTCTACATTGTTTATTTGTTTCCAGCAATGCATTCGGCCTAATGGTATTAGTAATAAATAGACTGCGGACCATTATGCAAAATAAAATTTGAACGTATCAATTGCAAGCGATAGGAGCCAAGTAAAAATTTATTTTTCACAATAATAATTTTAATATTCTTGAACTCTTGTAATCTGTTTACTATTTTAAATTGCACCTATTCATTTTTATCATGGACGCATAATATCCGCAGTCTAGTAATAAAATAATAATAGTGAATATACCAATTATATTAACAATAGCGAACAAATAAATGTAACGATAGCGTGTTATTGAGAGTTACCTCAGATCAAGCAATAGCGTATACAATATACATATATTTTAATATACTGTTAAGGAATTAGTTACTAAGTAGGCTATAAGCGTAGTTGTTGACACTACAAAGTATCGTGCATGTACGCTATCGGCGATCAGTACAAAAAGGACGACAGCCTGTACTTGTTAAATCTTTTGGATATTATTCCAGATTTCAATATTATTCCATAGGAGACACGAAAATCTTGTTTAAATATTTTGTTTTTCCGAAAAGGATTTTATATATTATTCTCGACACAATTTAATTGGAAGATAAACAATTTTAATATGAAATACAAAACGTGAAAAACTGACGAGTCTATTTTTAAGAAGTCACTTTCTCGCAGTTTGAAAACAATTAAAGCAAATATTATACCTTAAAAGCTTATTTTCAACAGTACAGTTTTTCTCAATTTTCAAATTATGATTTATTGTCGTTCTAATACAGCCGATAGTAGACAAATATGTATGCAATTTTATGAAGTGTATGTTACTGTTGTTATTGTTTACATCTATTTTAAGCAAAACGCAATATTTTCGGCTCAACAGTTACACCGTTATCTGCTGTAACACAGACAAGGTCAAGTAATGTATTGTTGAAAGATTTCCTGACAACTCTTGCGTTCGATCGATTTCAGAAAACAGTCGGTCGTTAATTTCCGGTGGTTAAACTTGTTGTGTATTACACGCGTAGGTGATGCAAAATATACGTAAATCTTGAATATATCGTACATCAGGATAGAGTGTAATTGCATAACATACAAACATGTGTTCGTTGGAAATCTTTGTACCGAAATACATAGAATCTAGAAAATGGTAACTTTCGACGTGGTTTATACAGTATTAAGCGTCGAGCAAGCGTCGTTTTACATACAAAATGGTATTAATCATTATTTTGTATGCAGAAGTAACGCAATAATAAACGGCAAACTGAAGTATTACTTGTTTGGTGGATTTTATTCGACCCCCTCCTTCCCTTGAAACCACATTCAAATAATAATTATCGTACATCGAACATAATCTCCTGTGCAAGGAAAAAAGGGAAGAACAAAGGAAAATCTTCGCACGGACGCGTCAAAAAATATTATCATGATTTAGTTTTGTTCATTTTGTGCGGAGAAATGTCTAAATTTTAAGCTTCATATTGCAAAGTATGACGAAGCAGAACTCGTAATCACGATATCATAAGATAAATTAGCAGTGGTGGTTCTGTTCTATGGAAATTTCGAGGATCCGTGTGTCAAAGCCGCTCTTTTTGGTTCACGTATTTTGGAAAAATGCATCAGTTTTGGAGAGGATGTACGGACATACCGACGATTCTGATGGTCACCCGGGCATGCAGCAATAGTAATCGCGGAGGACGACGACACGCATTGAGGGTTGGAATTGATTTACCGATGTACGAGGTTACTCGCTGCCAATTCGACTTTCCAAATCATAACCAAACTCGACCGAATCGATTGACAGTTATTCAATATTAAAGAATTCACATCAATTTACGGAACAATATTAAAGTAAAAAGTGTGATTGTACTAAACAATTACACCAGTCCCGTTCAGCAAGCGGGATGCAACGAGATGATTGTTTGTGTTCCTCTATCATTTTCACGGTACAACAACTCGGTAAAATTTTAAACGTTAAGAAAACTTTACAGTGAATTCTTGATAGATGTCAAAAACACGGGTCTTGCCAGCGTCGTGTATCGTCCAGGAGACATACCTGAGCCGTGTAGAATGAATTAGGAAAACGCGGTAGTATTCATACTAACGTTCCCTTCAGGCAGAAATTAATAGACTTTTAGGGCCTATTGATATCTGCCGGGACCGGACGATTCTGCCGCCGGTCTCTAGGCCTAATCCCATGTTAACCAAAACTCTATTGCCTTCGTGCCAGACGTTGGACTAATCCCATCGGCCGCCGTTGCCCGGCGAGCGGCTGATTATTACCAGATGCCTTTTCGAGAACGCGTTGACAGTTCCCTGCATTTTGTGCATGGCACAAAAAAAAAGGTTTTTCGGGGCTCTACAGCTCCTTAGGTAAACTATCGGTTTCTCTCCCCTACAACATTATGGAGATAGGAATCGTGCCTGCCTCTTCGTGAAACAGCATCACACATCCTTATATCTTAAAGTAAATTATACATATATTGTGAAAACGAGAATAGTTGTTACTTTTTTTTGTAAGGAAGTATCCACATTAGGGATGGACTATGTCTCGAATTTTGATGACATTGAAATATGTTGTGGTCCAAGTAAAAGTGGAAGAAATCCAAAACAATACTCCCAAAAGTGTTCGATATCGCGTGGAATGACTCAACTATATGATAATTTGTAGAATAAGAAGAATTAATTCCACATAAATTGCATCGTTTTGTCTTACGACACGAAAAAATGTATATGGAAACTTCTAAATTCTTGTCTATAATGACCTAAAAATGATTAGATGCAAGGTTCCCTGGCAGGAATGCGATGGCGTATCTATATCTTGTCCAATGAGATGAGACAGTAGACGTAAACATAGCCGCTCGAGTGCGATAGAGTTGAAGTTACTCTTACAAGATAATTAGCAAAGGACTCACGCTGGGTACTTCACTGTCTCGGTCTCGTTGGACAGAGCATAGGTACGAATGCGCAGGCTTGCGAAAGTAATCGAACGCCCTTTAAAACAGCATAACTTTTTCTTTTTAAATTGGACAAAACCACATGACTTTTTCTTGAGCAATTAAAAGAATTGGTTTACCGAATGACGCGTAAAAAAATTTTGGAGGAAACACAGTTGCTAGGAATTCTAAGAGCAAATAAAAAAGGCAAATTGGACAGCGTCGATGACAATTGTTGTTCATTCGGGTATCTTCCTTGGGCCTGATTACGGATTAAGGGTCAGCACGGCCTTACAGAAACTCGGGGGTTTATGATACCATCATTTGCTATTAAGGTTGGGAACGAAAGATTCTAAAGGACGAGACATGCATTGTATAAAACATTCTAACTGTACGCGCTGGAAACGGCCTTCTCAGAAAGCTTCGCTGTTGCTCGCGTCGATGAACCGACCCGAACATTTGTATGGCCACTGTTTTATTGCACGTGACGATGGTCGCTACGGCTATTTCTTTCGCGATTCCGAACAATTCATAATTTTGTCCAAAAATTTTTTACACCTCGCCTGATAAAATAATCCTTCCAACTTCTCAGAAACGTAATGAATAACTAAATAAATGACCTCGAATAATATGATTATTTCGCTAGTATACTCATATTAGTTCTCAATTTAGTTCTACAAACAAACGCAAAGAGCGATAAAAAATTTCGTGGTTACCCTTACAAGATAATTAGCAAAGGACGCACGCGAGGTGCTTCACTGTCTCGGTCTCGTTTAGACAGAGAATAGGTACGAATGCGCGGCTGATTGGATAGGCCTCGTTTCACACGTATTTTCGACTACAGTCGAAATATTGGCTACAGCGATCACACATACTATGTAGCGTGCGACATCGAAGATAAAACACTGGGACTACGCGCGCGGCTGAGATGGGCATAGGCAGACCTAACGATAGACTTCCAAACATGGTGGCACTGTAAAAATGGCGAAATTAAAATGGTTTTTTTTTAACTTGTTCTCCGGAGTTTTTACTTATAATTATTGATAAGATATAGAGTATTTTTGTTCTGAGTTTTATTGTTTCTTATAGTTTGAACTATTACTTCTTAACATTACAACTCAGATGAACAATTCTCCTTCCAACCTGGAAAGGCACCACAGTTATTTAAGATGGAAGTGGGATAAAATAATTTGTCTTTATGAAATCCTGTTTTATTAAACTGTATACGTGCTCATCCGTAATCACGAAAGCAATTGTGACATTAAAATTTCATTATTCTGGTCATCAAGGTACAATTGTAGATAACAAAAATGTTATACTCCAAAACGTAGAGATTTAACACAATATGAAGAAATAAGCTTTAGAATTCATAGAATTTGAATGAAAGAAGACAGAGCTAAACACATAATTCAATGCTAAAATTTATTTTAGCCGGGAAACGGCGGCCGATGGGATTAGTCCAACGTCTGGCACGAAGGCAACAGAGTTTTGGTTAACATGGGATTAGGCCTAGAGACCGGCGGCAGAATCGTCCGGTCCCGGCAGATATGAATAGGCCTTGACGACATACATAGAGAAATCACTGTAATTATGTCCGGCATTAGGTGCCGTCCAGCGTTAGGGGAACTCGCTTTAACGTGTAAATTCTACAGCTTAAAAAGTTATAGGTAAATATTAGTAAAATATAAAACAACTAATTAAATTAAGGTGAGCAGAACAAGAGGTGCCCCCAGTGCAAGTATAGATTTAAAACAGGCACTGTGGGAGAAGATACCCGTCCACTATGATCTACTAAGGAGTTTTCGCGAACAGCACGGATCCTCTGTGATCAGTCACATAACCGTGGAGAATATATACCAGGGCTTAAGCGGTGTGAAGACTATGGTTAGAGAAACCTCGGAAACTGATCCAAAACATGGTGTACGTATCACTCTAGCCTACTTTCTTATGCTGCTTCCAAAAGACTAACGGGATAAACCAGTGGGATAACTATACGCTAAAACAGCTATGGACACGGTTGGAGCCCCTCAAACGCTTCTCCCATCACCTCTCTTTCATGCAGCGTTTACGGGAAGGGGGCAGAGGACGCTATGGTGGGAAGGTCTTGTCTCAATTGACACGAAAATGCCCATCCCTGCACTAGGGGGTAGCAGAATTAACAAAATCTCATTTTTTTATATCGTAGGGTTATGAATGAGACACTGTATTAGAGTAATTGTTTAGAGTGACATTGTGGCGCCAACGTGTTTGGGTCCTGCGTGAAAGAAAATATGTTTGGGCCGAAGTATGAAAGAAGAGTGTTTGGGTCTTGGTGACAAGAGTAAAGTGTTTAGGGGCGCCAAACGCATGGCGTACGTGACTGGGTTTTCTGAATGGATGTGAAACTGATAGGGAGAGAATGAGAGTGCAAGAGAGGAAGAATGAAAGAGAGCCTTATATAAAAGGGACGTTGTGCGAGGGATGTTGTGTCCGTCAGTCAGTGGAGAGAGAGAGAGAGAGAGAGAGAGAATCGCGAACGATTGCGTTAAGTATCGAATTACTAAGAGAGAGTATAAATGACTATAGCGAAATCGATATGAAACGAAATGAAGTTACATCACGCCTAAAGGTCAATGCATACCTCACAGGTCGGCGAGCCTGCCGCTTTTTCCCAGTTTGTAAGCATTTTGAGGTCCGGGACAGCCATTTGAGAGGGTTTGAGAGGCTCGGAACAAAGGCACAGCGTGTCCTTTGCTACCAGAACCCCAGGGATTCGCTGCCTAATGCTAGAACCGTACGAAGACAGAATGAACATGCTGTATTTATTTAAGAAGCTATCAACTAGAACTTTTCAGAGTTCTTCGTGGCCATAGATGGGGAATACCTTGTTAAGGAATTTAAACGTTATAACAAACAAAATAACAATTTATTACTAAGCTAACGAAAAAGAAAGAATATCATATGATAATCTGTGCGGTGAAACAATTCGTCATTATTTATTTCAAAAGCTGTTAACTAGAACATTTCAGAGTTCTCGTGGTCACCGTGTTTTAAATTTCTCGGGTGTAGCATTTTTACATTCGTCGAAGAGGTCAGGGTCTACAAATTACTTTACAGTAAACAGATTTTGTTCGACTGTGCCGACTTCCAGCTCAATAGTAATGATCTGTCATAAATTGCTCCATACAGAGTACCGCAGGGGGACGGTACCTGAACAAACCGAGTCTAACGTAGGTATGTCTATCCCCATCTCTGCCGCGGCGGTTGGGCCAATTTTTGAGGCCGAGGGCCGTTACGCTACACAGTACGTGTGACCGCTGTAGCCAATATTTCGAATTCAGCCGAAAATGCGTGTGAAACGATGCATGCCTCTTCAACTCTGAACCAATCGGCCGCGGATTTGTATCTAGATACGTCACCGCAGTCCTGCCGGTGAACCTTCTTCTAAGCTTCGCATCAATACAATGTCACCACTTCGAACCCATACGATATGGCGTCTTATTACCCCCTACAATCGTGTAGTAGTGGGCGATAACAGTTTAACCGTTTGAGTGCCACGTGTCTTTGCTGTTTTCCCGTCCAAAAATGCCAAGCGACGCGATAGCGCTTGTCTTATTCCCTCTCGAAGAATGCCAAGGAGCGCGATAGCGCTTGTCTTATTTCCTCTCCAAGAATGCCAAGGAGCGCTATTGCGCTGTTTTCAACTTTATACGGTAGCTGTAATTGTTTCAATTACACAGAGGACAGAGGACAAGCGCAAAATCGTTCCGTGGCACTCAAACGGTTAATATGTTAGCCCACTCCTATAACCCACAGCTTACGTCGAATATCATCGAGAATCACACGGCAATTTCTTAGTAAAAATAGTATCTATTGTTATGTTTTTCGAAATTTCTATCGTATTTTAAATAAGCAGGTAATTTTCCTTGTAAATCAAAAACACATGTTGCTATTGAGTCATTGGGGAACAAGAATGCTCAGATTACCTGAAAGATGGAAACAAGTCCTTACAAATAATGGAAATTATATCATTGAATAATATTAAACACGTATTTTTATTTGTATTGTATTTTGATTCAAATGTTTTCTTTAAAATACGACAGAACTTTCCCTCCAATCTAATATATTTTTATAACAGTTTCAAGCACCCAATATTTGCAATTTTTGATGCTCTGCGAATTAAAAAACGGAATTTCAAGCAGGAAAAATCGTAGAATACGACCATATTTAAAAAAAATTTTTTACACTTTATAACCGGTGGGAGAATTTGCAGAACAAAGATGTTTGTAATATATTTTCATTAAGAAATTACATTTGCGTATAACATAATAAATTATTTAAGAAGAATTTTATATCTATAATTTACGCATGATAAAATACATATAAAGATGTGCGATGCTGATTCACTAAGTGCCAGGAACGTTCCCTATTTCCATGGTGCTGTAAAGGAGAGATACGGATAGTTTACCTAAAGAGCTGTGGAGCCCCTAAAAACATTTTTTTTGTGCCACGAACTGTCAACGCGCTCTCGAAAGGCCCGAGAGGCCAGAGAAGAAATTCGGTTCCAAAGTCTGACACGGTTGCCGCTAGTAAACGCTAGGGCCAAAACCAGAGTTGTAATGTTGAACCGGCCGGCCGGGCCTGCGAGATATGCATTGACCTTAAGACGTATGAGTTTCCATTAAAATATTCTTCAATTGGTCGAGATAAATGTTTGCAATTAACATACTCGAACACTAAGAATATTGTTTGTAAATACAATCTGAACATCTTTTTAAATAAATGTGACGCTCTTGTTGTTAGATCAAGTACAGAGGATTGACGCTACCGGAAGTTGTGAGTCTACTACCTCGCCAAGGGAAGTCGCCGAGCGCGGAATCTGTGTTTTG
This sequence comes from Halictus ligatus, assembly GCA_028454255.1. NCBI lineage: Eukaryota > Metazoa > Arthropoda > Insecta > Hymenoptera > Halictidae > Halictus > Halictus ligatus. Next base: position 19,385,393 of record CM052129.1, read on the forward strand.
GTTACTGCTTACTGGTGACATACCGACAGAAGAGCAAACAGCTTCGTTAATCGCCGATTGGTCGATGCGACGCCAAAAGAAGAAATATTGGTGGTCCGGTCCAGGAGGAGGGGTTGTAGGTTCTGTTCTTCAGACTCTTCCGAAAACAGTCACACCCCTCGAAAAGCTATCGGTAGCTCTCACTGTCTTCGGATCCGGGAAACACATGAAAGAAGCTTTGAAAAATCGGGCATCGAGCTACAGGTACTGGGAAGTAAGTTGTAAAGTAACGAGAAAGATTTTCGGAAAGATTTATACGGATCTACCAATTACAAAATCGACTGCTTTTATCCGAAGTACACGTATGAAGATAGCATGGAATTGCTAGCCACATTGCCGGCAATAGTTGGGCTGATTGCCAAAGGCAACGGACTAAACAATGTGAGAGAGGAAGGAGACTGGGTGCAATATCTAATGGAGTGTTTAGGCGACGCGTACGGGATCACGGAAAATCAGAAGAAGACGATGATCGATTTTCTTCGATTATATGTCACCTTAAATGCGTAAGTAGCGGCACCGTTGTTTTGCCTTTACTAGCAAGGAAAACCACCATTTCCAGATTGTGAGTTTAACGAAGATAAGGACATTCGACAACCACCACTCAACTTCATACAGCGTTGTCGAAAATATAAAAAATCTTTACTAACCAAAGTTTTTCAGTTTAAAGAGGACTATAATCAGTGGAGCATTTAGGGAGGGGGGTATAGGAGCTATAGCCCGAGACGGCAAATTTTTGGAAAAATGCCAAAGACACAAGTCACAACAATAACGTTGTATGAAACTTACCCCATATCTGAAAAATAGTTTGAACAAAATCAGGGTAGTACCAATGATTTTGGCTCTTTGAGGAGAGCTGAGTAGTAGGGGTAGCACCTAGGCGGCAGAAGTATAAATCCGCCACTGAATACAATATGGCAATGACAGTTTTTCTGGATTTTACTACAAAACCTTGAAAAACATAAGATTTGCCATCTTTTTGTCCTGGCGTGTAAGAATAAAGAGTAGAGGTTTCCATTTTTAAAAATTGATTTAATTCGTATGCCAAGGTATTAAACTGCTTGTATAGTTTGAAAACTATTGACTTAAACTATTCTAAACAACATCTGGCATGTACTGTATACAATTTTATATCTAGTGACGAAGACGGAGGTATTCCCGCTATTCATGTCACTGAAATACTCGGTGCCTGCCAACTGGATATAAACCAAGCTTTAGCTGCTGGGGTTTTAGCGTATAATAATGAGCCGAAGAGCGGTACCATGTCACAGGTAAATTGAACGATTACATTCAGTCAGACGTTCTAAAAATCAAGATGTATCCTGGTAGCATTTATGGTTGGCTAACGGTATCTAACAGTTGAAAAAAATTTACATACGATTGTACTGAGCTGGCTCAACCAAACTTTGCCAACATTTAAATGTCTTACAAACGCTAGAAAGGTTGCTGCAACCAAAAACTTGTTAATTATTATATTCCAAATTAATTTTTGTTTTCTTATTTATGAATATACATAAATAAGTATAGTCACATAGGCCCTATGTTGAGTATGATCGTTGGCTCAGTTGCAAGAAAGGGTGACAATTCTAACTGTTGACCAGCCAATACTGCAACAAAATGCCAACAATAATTGTCGCTAGGGAACTCTTTACTAATAACGAATTTACGAATAACACGAATTTTCGGGTTCCAAGCCGGGGTAAATACCCGATTCGACCCCGAAATTGTCGAGTTCCAAGCCAGGGTAAATACCCGATTCGACCCCGAAATTGTCGAGTATCCGCCCTTCCCTACTTTTTACGTATAGACTTAAGAAACTTTGTTTGAGGACTCATTTAAAGTTAAAAATTACATAGATTACGAACCGAATTCGTGTACTACACGTGTACACGTGAAATATGGCCCTCCAAAATCACAATCAGCACAATCAGCACAATCGTAGCTCTTAATGAAACTTACAGTATCCATTAATAAAGATTTCAAAAAGGAATACGTGTTTTCATGCCATATTTACTTAATATTTCGTTTTGTTTCAATAACACAGTATATGGAATTCCAATCAAAAATACAAGGCCTTCTCGGCCGAGAAACAAAGGAAGAGAACATAAAAAATTATGTGACTTTAATAGCCAAAGACAGGTTGATTGGTTGCAAGGAGACAGAAGTTTCTGATCCACGGTACTCTACATTATTACATTACATCATGGAAAATCTACCTGATAATTCTGATGTAAATGTGCGTAATAAATTTTTCTGCTCACTATGTATTTCTTAAATGATACGGACAATTTTAGGTATTAAATTTGCCCTTTTCTGCTTTACTATATTCACAGTTATCTCGAGCTATCACGCGGGTACTAACTACAACGATGAAAACTGCCAAAGGAAAAACATTTCATCCAGAACAGACTACCATTGCAGCACCGGTTTTTCAGGTATGAAAAAAATATTGATTACTGAAATGACATTACATAGCAAAATCTTTAGTATAAAAACCTGCGGTATCACGATGTTACATTTCATCAAACAAAGTGTATGCGTCACTATCTTTATCTCATTTAAATATTGGTATATAATGCCTCGGATTTAGTTCTGATTACAGACAGGTTCAAAATTTAAGTTCAAGGCTTTTGTAACAGTTTGCTACAAATATGCTTATAAAATTTGAATATTCACACAATACAAATTCACTGTACAAAGGCATAAAAAATGGGAATGCAAATGATACATGTTGCATAAAATACATAAAATCCACAGTCTAGTCATGATGTACTAGAGCAAATGATTTACTTCTTTTACACATATCACTCCTTGCTCCAGGCCTGTGGATTGAAAGACATGAAATTCAATCAAGTATTATTGTGTGTATCGAGAGCATTCGGCGCAATTGCATCTATTATTTGGGCAAGAGCTGTTAATGCACCGGTCGAGCATCCAGCTTCAAAATGCACATACAGTTACTTGGAATCCTTACAAGGACCATGCTCAAACAGAAAACGCAGGAAACACGTCAAAGATTTTCGAAAATAAGTGTTGTTTCAGTGAATGTGTTCTTGTAATAAAAATGTATAGAAAATTATATCCATCGCATTGCTTCATACGTTTGTATAGCGCCTTTCTCTATTAAAAATGTATCTTCCCAGTTATTCAAGATTTTATTAGAATTACCTCCAAAAATTCTAATTTTATTCGCCTAACACAAAACTTTTTCTTCTTCCAGATCTAACATAAATCGATCTATTTTATTTGTAAATAAAATCAAATTATTTATACAGTAATAATAGAAAATGGAAATGTAACAGTGTTTAATGCTTTTTAAATAACGTAATTTTAGTAATTATACTCCACATTTTTGCAGTATATGAGAAGCTACTTTTTCAATCTACGTTATCCGTGTTATGGAAATTCACTTTTATGCACTATACATATATACAATATATCATACATGTATGTTTAGGAAAATAGCAATATGATTTATGCTTTATGTATATTAATAAGATTCATATTTATTAACATTATATCTAATTAAGTACAGTATAAATGTAAAGATATTCCACTTAGGACTTCAATTTTCTTCCAGTATGTATACCCATCCGAGTTAGTATATTTACAGTTAAAAATATTCACAATGTACAAAAATATATTGACTACGGAAACAGAATTGTTTACGTATATCTATGCATGTTTTTCGTCCAGTATTATTCAAAGGAAGTTACAAGCTTGTAATAAGAATATTTTATGTGGGTATTTATGTAATAACCATCTCAGTTCATTATAAAAATGTGCTTATATACTTTGTTGTCGTCCTTTCCATGAAATATAACGACTTATAAAATGCTTACACGATATCTGAGATTATCTACCACCGTATGCTAATTTTGTTATGAAACAACCTATGGATCATAGATTATATTATTACCATTGAAAAGGCGAATGTTAACCATTATGTAACAGAAATAAAAAAAGGCTGTGAAGTCAGTGATATAATTTTTACATGCATGTCTATTGCAACTCGTTCATATAGCAGTAGGAGAGGAATCATTGTAACAAGAAAAGAGGCAAAGGTTTGTCAAATCGAGTTTCGAATTACAATTTACATAATTTGTAAAACGAAAAAGATAAAACCTTACATGAGCTTTATAATTGCCTGATTTTCTTACTAAAATAGGTTAGCTAGTCACCATACTGTTTTAAGTCACATAAAATGACAAGTGTAGATGAAACTACAGCTTATTTCTGGTTCATGACAGAATAGTTTAACTGCTATGTTGAAACCTTTCGTTCAATAATATTTACAAATTATTTAACCTTTATTTGGAGAGTTTAAAGTTTTTACAATGAAATCACCTGTAATCATTTTTAAACGAAAACTATGCAATTGGTTATTCAATTATGTTCTACATAATTGAATACTTGTCACAACCATTGTTAAGCAGGCCTCTTTAAATACTATTTCTTGTTAAAATAATACATTCACATGTATTTTATCTAAATACATTGAAATACTGACAATGGTCAAGAACACATTTTCATCATTTTCGCATTAAGCTTTCTGAGTTGTAGAATGTCTGTCCATTGATTTTGGTTGGTGTCCATACATGAAAATGGAACAAATAACTAAAATGGCACCTAACGAAAACTGGAAAGTTAAATTGAAATTGAATAGATATATAGATGCTATGCAAGAAATAATAATAGCTAAAGATGTAGCAAAACCTTTGAGTATATTATCAGCATACTTAACTACCATGGCAACAATAAGACCTCCACCTGCTTGAAGAACAACTAAATAACAGACAAATAAATCATAGCCAAAAAAGAAACCTTGTTTTTGTATTGTACTGCCATCGCTTATAAAGCATGTAATTAGCCCAAAAGGTAAAGATAGAAAGCTTAATTGCACATTTCTCATCCATACCGATATATCTGAGTCTTTAAGTATTTTTTCAAAGTATATACCAGCAAAACCTGATAAAAAGCACGCGCTCAACGCAGCAGAGAATCCTAACATACGATTCTGCTCTATTCCAGACGGAAGAGTATCTTCAGAGGTTTGAGCTAACTGTACTAATATTACTCCTATAACTAATAATATTACAGCCCCCCATTGAGTACTTCTTAAGGACTTTCTTAGCATTACTACTGCGAAAAATGCTGTTGTTAAAATTTTTAGTTGGTATGTCACCTGCAAAACAATGTGCATAGTAATCTTGAACAATATTAAAGGATTCTTATAAAATTTTCAAAACAATGATTTATACCTGATAAGTTGCTGCATCTAAATTAGACGCTGACACATATAGGAGATTATTTTGTACAATATACAAAAGAGATGGCACACACACTTTTAAAGTGTCTGCAGGTTGTTTTATAATTGTTACTTTCAAAGATTCGCAAAACTTCCAAAAACTTTTTTCTTCCCAGAAGACAAATATTAGACATGTTAAAAGCTTAACCATTTCTGCCATAACAACAGCTAAAAGAATACGTGAAATACATAAATAAATAATTTCATGTAAATTTCCTAACTACTTCATAGTAAAGCATAACGTACGCACCTGTTGAGGATAAAAACATGTCACCTGATCTGGTACGTGCATAGCGCATACTAAGCCCAACAAGGGCATTTTGTAATGTAAGAGTAACTAAACTGACATACTTTAGCATCTGATTGTTTTCTATAAATAAAATTTCAAATAAAAGATAAATAAATGTTATTTTTACACTACAGCCTGCATAATAAAAATAAAATATATAATTCCATACTTACTTTGCAATGGATTTATCATAGTTATAATAATCTCTTGAATTTTTTTTTTAAAAGCCAATTTATATCATCTGTAAAATAATATATTAATGGAATCACTATCTTAAAAGCTATTTTACATATTTATGAATATTTCAGCATTAGTGATATGTAAGAGTGTGTAAAATATATAATAAAAATGTTAATAACACTTCCAAAACACATTAATTGTGTGAAAAAACAAATTATTTATTCAACTTCATTCCGTTCTTGTAAATGCAGATTAATTTGAAACATCTGCAGTATGAAAAGTCTTTATTATGACGTAAAATTTGAGAAAATATTTTGACTTTACCTCTCTATGTATTTTCATTTTTAAAAATGCCATGCATTCAGACAAGTGTACACGTTGACATTTACCTGGTGCCACTTCCTCGAACCTTCACATAGAAACACATTGCACCACAAAACAAATCCTACACGTGAATATATTGACAAAATATCTACGTACATAACACAGGTCTCTTATGAATGTATATGCACGTATGTATGTGGACTTGTGTGTAACTATGTGTTTAACTATGTGTGTAGTAACCACATTTTTTCATTTCAAGAAGTTCAATGAACAACGACATTCAGGTCTTACAATGAAATAAAAGAAAGAAAGGAAAGTTTATACTATAAATATTTAACGTTTAGAAAAAACTTTCCCATTTTCAGTGTATTAGAAAGTGGTTAGAAATATTCGTACCGTGCGCGCGCCAGATGATGGCTGACAAAGTGTATTCATAGGAGATTGCTATTGGTTGCAGAAACGTCTCGGAGTTAGAGCGAACAGACTTTGTTAGCCATCATCTGGCACGCGTACACTACCTGTACTACCAATGTTCATCGAGCTTCAACAGAAAGAGAAGATCACCGACGAATCAATGCTAAACCGAGCATATTCAGTTTTCCTATTGGCTGAAGAGAAAGGGTAGGTAAAATCAAAGGATTGTGCTCCTCGACACTATTTTAAAAAGTGGGACTATCTTAGAAGTTAGGAAGGAGCAGTTTTTGTATACTCATGTATACATAACAAGTAAAGTCTACATTCTTCCTTAACCTATTTTGTTTTAAAATTCAGTCTTCCATGGTCTTCCACGCACGGGCATTTGAATCAGCTTTAAATTTCCCGATTCCATCACATGTCGATGCAACACTCAAATATTGACGGAAACTGTTTTCAAGATAAGTGCTTCTTAAATAATATTAAAATCAGCAAAAATAATCAACCTCTCCTCTATAATAAGATTTCTAAATATACAAATGGCCTACCACAATATTGTTTTACGAGTATTTTGAATTTACCGCGCTTCTACATCTCATTGATTCCGTATCGAAATCAAATACAATGTATGACCTAGGTATACGATAAACAATTCTTTATTTAAATTGACGAATACACGTGGGTATTCAGTGAAATTTCATTCATGGTTTAAGTATAAAGGTAATGTAAGTTATGGTTTACGATTTATTATATGTTAATTCATACATTAGAGAATGACATGTGGTGTTCATCAATAACAAAACATTGTAACCTCACCGTATTATAACAGAGACCAAGGTGTAAATTGAATAGATAGGCACAATATGATAAAAACACCTGTATCTATTCTACAAGAAATGATGGTGAAAGAGCAGACAGTACCTAATTATGAACTTATACACGATGGCGGTGGAACACATATGAATACCTTCACCTACCAAGTTACATGCGATGGCCTGAGAGCAATTGGTACTGGACGTTCTAAAAAAGATGCAAAGCATGAAGCTGCAAAAGCAATGTTAGACGTTATAGCAACACATAGAGGCCACCTTCAGCTTCCAGCACCACCTTCGCAATCTCCTCTGAGAACACCCTTGCCACCAGTAATTCCAGAAACAGAAAGGCTACCACCTAATGTGCCATTTGTTAATGCTGTGGGTTCTTTAAAAGTAAGATATATTCTTTACTCCTTATTCGCGGAATTATTGTGAACGTATTAATATGTTGGTGCACATATTTACATATCAATCTGCATGTTGTAGGAATTATGTGTGGAGAACAGTTTACAGGAGCCTGATTATGTACAAATTAGTGATGTTGGACCACCTCATATAAGAGTTTTTACTTTTCAATGTAAAGTAGCAAATTTTAAAGAAGTTGGCGTTGCAAGAACAAAGAAGCAAGCTAAACAAGAAGCTGCGAAGAAGATGTTGCATAAGTTAATAGACCTAGTAGCTGATGTGAATGTAACAGAGTTATCAAATGAAGAATCAAAGGGCAGTGGAGAAGAAAACGAAGCTAATGAAATTGCAAAATCTCGTTATCCAACATTGTCAAGGTTACCAACCACAAAAAAAATTAACTTAGGTTTTAAGGTAGCTGAATATCACATTAAAGTGAAAGAATCCTTGAGTACTGAGTTATGTAACGATTTAGGCCAGAAACTAGAATTGCTCGTTTCACAGGATCATAGTAATATTACAAAAGAATACGTAGAAGAATTTCAATTAAAATTAAAAGATCTCTTGTCGAGTGTAAATTTAGAACTTTTTTGTACAGTTTTAGAAGCCGCAAAAGAAAGTACACATGTTATAGTTGCAAAAGTTAATACTTCCCCTGAGATTGTACAAATTGCGGTAGCCGATACAGAAGAAAATGCTACGTTTAAAGCATTATTGAAGCTAATTAAAATGTTAATACATTTTTTAAACTAAAACGAATCTTTAAATATAAAACAAATCAGGGATACTTCGCTAATGAAATCTTAATTTCTATTTATATTATAAGAATAAGTTAAGAGACAAAGTTGAATATATTGCAATCACTTGTTCAAAGATACTTTTATTTATCATACAAACTTTAGAACTCTCTACTGTTTATAATATGATCTACTTTTCCATTACATTACTATTATCTACCTATTAATTTGTATTTAATAATTGTGGAAACAATCGTTGTAGACTAACGTATGACTTACTTACTTTTGACAATTCCATTTAATAGAATACAATTTAGGTAGAATAACGTAATCACATATAATTGCAACAAATAACTTATGGGTTTTTTTAAATCGTTGATACAAATTTTTGCTTTTTTTTACAGAATTTGGAATAATTCTGCAAATCGGACAGATGCTTAAAAGTGATAAAGTAAATATATTGCTTTCATTATTAAAACGTCAAAATGATCATACTTTTGTTTATTTAATTTTATATTATTTTATAATTTTTTTTTGTTAATTGCAACATTAATATTTGATGAAGGAAAAGAAAGAAAGAATATTTTTTAAATTTTATATACTATGAATCGTATCAAAAACAGTATCATTTTTTTTTATTTGTTAATTTCAATATTAATATTTTATCAAGGAAAAGTAACAAAGAATATTTTTTTTCACTTGTTTATGAATATGTTATCGGTTTGTGTTTCATATGACAAGGAGATATTCTTATTTCAATATATGTAACACGGTATATTTTGTACAAGTTTATTTGTAACACTGTTAGTAGATACTATAAATATTTCTATGTTTTTCCAACAAAATTAAAAGATGTTGTATTTATTCATGTGGTGACGTTTGCGATTTGACCTTCAATGGGCATCAACAAGAGAAATCAAATTACAAGTTTATAAGAAGTTGAAAAATAAGATAAGACGACCTTCAACGCATACCGATTTGCCATTAACGTCATCAATTAAGAAATATTTTTTATTATTAAGCCGATACTAAACAGACAGTAATCTAATATTAATCTGCCAATATCACGATAATTGTCGTCTTAATCGGACGGTTTCTTTACCTTGACTGACTGAGACGCGTGCTCAACAAACGTAGCAAACAGCAACGAACGCTAGCTATGGATATGGAAATATCTGGAATACAAATTTATAGTATTGAGATAGTGTATTCTCAACATACCCCCTTAGTACTAACAATTTGATTACTAGTTGAACATTCTTTAGGACATTATCAAATGTTTCGACTCGATAACAGTCGCGAATTTATAACTTGTCATCTTTGTTTTAACACTTTCAGGGCGGTTCCAATGGCTCGAATCGTGTTTCGAGGTGATGGAAGTCATGAATAAAATTCTAAAAATCGACAACTATTCACATAGTAAGTCGTAAAATGGAACGATTAAGGAAGAAAATTGAATGTGCTCTCTGAAATATTCTTTATTTGATGTCACATAAAAGCGCTACACCACGCAGTGTCCAGTGTTGAGGATTATGGTCGGTTTCGAAATCGATCGATCCTATGTACTTTGTATCCGTCCTCTGCGGTTTTCTATATATAGGACACTCGTAAAGCTTTGGATCCTTGCCCGCAGTTGTGTTTATCGCGTAAATGTAAATCACAGGCATCTGCTCGTATAGGACCTTTGGTTTACTTTCCACCAACTTGCCCGTTTTACGATCGAGCGAGGCACCTTCCAGGAATAGACCGTGAACGTAGACTCCTTCCTGGGGCGGATTCTTAATTTCTTCCTTATTGAACCTCGTAATCAAATTTTGCAATACGACGGAATCCAGCGCCCATCCTTTGTGCGCCCGAGTTACCTCCTTCGACATACACAGACAAAATTTTAATTGTACAACTCGAAAATACCCAATTAGCCAAACCTGTGTCGAGAAAATTTTGATCAATCTTTGTAATCGTACTTGTACATGACAGGAACGGAACGTGTCACGTGACCGGGCCATGGCGAAAGCGCGGGGGACTAGCGTCGTAGAAGGGGAAATTAGAGTGGGGGAACAAGTCCTGATCTGGCGACTACGTCGGTACATTCGAGAACTTGACCCGATCCGAAATTCGAAATGTTCGAGTTCTCGCAGACCTCTGGTATAAACTATTACCAGAAAAATATTCTACACTCTCACGCTGACAAAAATGACGCGTTTCAACTAACTTGTCGCATAGCAGTTAGAAATCCTTGGGGGTTGAAGAAGCCCGTCATCCAGAATACTTTTGGTCTGCTGTGGGTGCACCACTGTCTAAACTGATAATCACGTTCCAGGAGTTCAGTGTACCAGAATCCGAGGGTAGCGGATTCCCACGATATTTTCAACCATTTTTCTGGTATACGGGCGTCGTACATCGCGTCGAGCGATTTTCGTAATCCTTGGCTCATCACGATGGTACCATCGATGGCTAGTTTCAAGTTGATTAAAGTACTACGCACCTCCTTTATGACCCTTGTAATTCTATAGAAGTGGACGAATTTTTCAAATACATAGCATTGAAAAAGGTAGGAAGAAACAAAGTATAGTAATGTCTCGATACATATGAAAACTTCAAGACTTCCATTGGCTCAATTTCGTTTTTGACTGTGTCTAATCCCTGTATCACATTACACTTCTCAGCGACCGAGCTTCTGTGTCCCTGAAGGGGCACACTTTGCAGTAGTAGGAACGAATTTCTTACAAATATCGTGTACATGTTTTTCACATTTATCGAGGCATTACTGTTCACGAATTTCTGCACCTGTCGACTTCCTGACGTAAGAATATGTTCATTGGGAGCAACGCTCCCATTCGTTGAAGCGCTTCTTTCACTTCGAAAGCGTTGTATTGTTTCGGCAATTTGGCCAACATGTCGCTAGCTAATTTGTAGACCACGTTCTCCCTGCTTTCGCCACCCTGTGAGCCTCCTTCCTTCGGCTGCACGCTTAGGATTGTGTCGAGTATTCCCTTCGCCGTATTTATTTGATAGGTAATGTCCGCGTTCGGATGTAATCCGAACACCTCCGGAGTGTCCATCGCCGGCAAAGCATCGATGTAATCTATGTATCCTTGAAGATTCCTGGTCTGCGGTACCTTGTATCCACGGTAAAATTCGAAACCAGGCCGTAACAGTACATCGCAGAACCAGACGTGTGTAAACGTAGTCAATAATCGCTTGTCAAAGTCGTCGGTGACTCTGCCGCCATATTGGACCTGAATTCGTGAAAAATTGCAATTACAAATCAAACAGAGTTATCGCTCAGCTCGGTGATTAGATTTACTCTGTATAATATAGCAGTTCAAAAATTCCGATAACCACTTTATCCGTAGTTAGGGTGCAATAAACATTTAGTGGAAAACGTTCATTGTAACAGAAAAAATTCTATTGTTCCTCAATCGAACAGTAAATATCTTATTATGTTAATTAACAAACCTCTCCAAGCATGTAGCAGACAGTCGGCCACGACACTCCTCTTTTTGGATCCATGTCGTCTAAATGATTCTGTATAAATTGAACCGAGGCCGCAAAATCAGCTTGGTTAAATTCATATGGAATATTCCATCCAAGGGGTCCAAATTTTCTGCGTTCTTGAACGACCGTGTGCAAAAACGCTACTGCATATAGTAACGGTTGCCATTGCGACTGTGTACTATAATCCAATGTATCTTGCGTCACAGCTTGGTAGGTCCTCTTCAAACTAGCTCTGATACCTTGTGGCGGTTCGTTTGTGAATTTGATCGCCATCTGAAACGAATTTGATTGTTAAACGACCTACAAATGATACGATCTTTCGTACAACTATAATTGTACGACAAATGTTCCTTCGACAGTTTCAACGACACGTGAAAGTTGTACTGTTTGCGCTCCTGTTGTACAACTTGTACGACCGGTGTCGCCAGATTAAGAATTGTCTCCCACTCTTCCTTACCCCTTCCACGACTCCATTCCCCCCATCCCCGGAGGCGAGCATCCCCACGCTTCTGCCATGCACCAGTCACGAAACGCGACGCGCGCACTCAATTCGCATTGCGTCTGTGTCTGCGTCGTGACTAACCCGATAATAGCAGAGAGGGGATTAACTGTATTCTCCTCAATTTCCCCTGTCTGGCGACACTGCGTATGGATGCGACGTGAATTACGACAAATCGTATCGTCTCTAGGCTGTTTTACACCCAGCATGCAATTAACTTTCACGTTTTTCACTTCTTTAATGATTATAGAAACCTGCAGTAAACCGATGGGAAATTGTGCGTGCACTTCGGTGGTCATCCAAAGTCTGAACATTTCGTTGACTGTTTCCGTTTCAACGAGGGCGTCCATAACTTCCGTGCAGAACGGAAGCGACAAGTGAATATTTTGCAGCAGCACCCATCCGCCGGTATTCATGGCATCTGAGATCAATCTGCGAGCGTGAAATTCCTGACCTTGACCCATAGACACTAACCTGAGTTCTGTAACATCAATGGAACGATGCTTTACAGATAAGCCTACTGAGCACTAAAAGCGACTGGAAGCAATAATGTCTGTAAAATCTATCATTAAATTTTGCATTCAATTAATTGCGACTCTATAGCATTTCGAAGACAGTTTACTCACGAATGGATTTCTGTTTTGCCAGCGCTGTTATCTGTGGGCTAGGGTCAGATCCAATTGATAGAATGCATATAAGCGGACTTCTGACTTCCGATTCCAGCCAAGTGGCCTCCAAATCTAAAATTTTGGCTTCTCCGTACTCCTTCCCCAAGGACTCGATCACATACTTCGTTGCCTGGGACAAAGTTCTGTCCGGACTCCAAGATCTAATCAAGAGCAGCTTTCGGAACACGTCCAGCTTCTTCTGATAGCCGCAAGGGAGTTCTTCTTCCTCAGGCTTCTCCTTTTCGTACCACGACCTCCACTCCCTCTCGCCAAACTCAATCTTGGTTAAGACGTCTGAAAATGTCTTCAGCTTGCTGATCTCTACCAAGTTCAACCAGGTGATGTCGAGGATCCATTTGAACGGCTTGGGGGTGACGGCGTTCAGATCCAATGACGCACCGCCTTTTATGAACGCGTTGAACTCCGCATGAGATATCGTACCCCGGTGGCAATCAATCTTCATCGCCAGCATCAGCGTGAATAATGATTTGTGCCTCTCGTACAGACTTCGCAGCGTGAAAGCCCACACTTCGTAGGTCAAGTGGCGGAGGATTATGTTTATACGTTCGTTGGTAATTGGGCTCTTCGTCGACTTTGTGATCGAATTGTCGAATATAGTCAGAAACTGTCTCAGCGAGTTCTGGTACATGACGTTCACGTTGCTCATCTCCACGATCAGGAAGTAAAGAATGGAGCCTCTGGACGCGACCGCGCGGAATTCCTCTCGAGCCAAGGTGATCTTCTTCTTCGTTAACGCCGACACCTTCAGCTTCTCGTTCACCGACTCCGCCGTCGTTTTGGTCTCCCTGAGCACGTTGATGAGCGCTTCGTCGTCTACCAAGGTGCCCTCGGACGACGTGAGCCGGTGTAGCAGCGTGCTCTCGAGTTCCTTCATTGACCGTTGATTGGTCATCACGGACTCGAAGAGAGCCACCCTTTCAGCCTCCAAGTCTGCCTTCTCCATTAATATGACCCTACCCAACAACTGATCCTCTAAACCCAGCATGGTAACCGTGAAGTCGATTATTGACGTCTTCGCCGATATCTCCGGGCTGTACGCGGGATTTGGTAGCTTCGTGGTGATGTACAGCATGAAACCAGGCATCACGTCGCACTCCTTGTCACCGACGATCACCTTCTCGATCGAACCAGACTTGATGAAATTCTTTTCCAGCACGTTATCGAGAACTGGGTCTAACTCTTCCGCTATATCTTCTATCAACAATGGCCTGCCTAGAGACAGACTGTCCTCGAGATGCGTCCTGAAGTATTTGTGATTCAGAGACGTGATCTGTAACTCGTTCATGCATTCTTTGTTCTTAATCCACATTTTCCCCTGATTTTGTGGATCGACTAACAGGGGGTACGACGAGGATTTCGTCACAATTAACGCGTTCTGCACGGACAATTCATCGTTTGGTAGACCCTGAAGGGTCCACTCCGACATGGTTGCACTGTCAACCAGCATGTTCGTGATGTTCAGATTTTTGGTGAAAGGAATAGACTTGGTTGCTAATATGTTCATCCAGGAGGACACCAAGCCCGCTCTGTACTGTTGATTATAAGGTCCGCAGTATGATAAGAAACCGGTAGCTAACAGAACATCACCCACCAATCGTCCCAGCTGGATTTTGAACTCACTGCTTTGTTCGGTCCAGCGTATCTTTTCGCCTCCGAGTCCGTTGATCAGAGCAGTGGCGGCCGTCATTTTCCTGATGCAGATGTTCGCGGCGTCTGTGAGTCGTTGCTTCTCCGCAACAGCTGAATCGTATTGCTCTTTAACAGCCTGTAACGCCATTTCTCGCTCCGATAATTCTCGCTCTGCGTTCGCTAAATCCTCCATCGCAACTTTCAATCTCGCTTCCTGCAAGGCTAAGTTAGCTTTCAGCGGGAGGACCTCTTTGTTAACGGAGTGGAAGAAAGCCATGGCCTTGGTCCAGGACAGCAAACCCGCCACGTCTCCGCAAACTCGTCTAGCAGTCTCCATGTTGTAGTCTTCCATTTTGAAATAGGGTTGTAGTAATTCCACCATCTCGTTGTTGATGATGTCCTTTGGATAATTTTGTAGTTGGAGGAGGAAAGTAGTGCTGGCCATCAGCTTCAAAGATTCCGCCCACGATGGCTTCGGACAGAGCGCAGTATTATCTGGCACCACTGGACCAATTTTGCGCTGAAACAGAATCAGCACGCAGTCCATAATCCTCATAATCAGATGGGGTGGTCTGCCCAATTTTCGCACGGTAGCTATGTGGGCAGGCTTGATCGTATTCAGAGCGGCCTCCGCTTCTTCCAACGCTGGCTTAGCAGCCTCCAGCTTCTGTTCAGCGAGCGCTTTCTCCTCGGCTATGCAAGCCACCAACTGCTCGGCCTTCTCCTTTACCTTTTGCACCTGGTTCTTGAAAGCTTCCGCTTGCATCGCTCTCTCCGTTACCTCCAACAGAACCGTCTCCGCCTTTTCCGAAGCTTGGACCAGTTCCTGTTCCATCATAGCGAGGTCCCTCTTTAGGATCTCGACCGATATCGAAGCCTCTTCCAGTTTCGCCAAACCTGTATCCATCCTCTTAGCTCCCTCCCCGAGTTCGTGTCGTTTGCTGTGATAAATATTCTTGTAGCCTCCGATGAAGTTCAAGTACGATTTCGGTGTGACGTGGGTTGCTCTGCGGAACCGTTCGAAGTACTCTGCAGACTTTATGGAAACGATGTCTTGTATGGAGCCCAGCGCGTTCACCAGCTCGGCCTTAACCTCGTCAGTGCAAGCAATGTCAAAATCGTGTAGAAAGTGTTTAGCGACTAGGATCAGAGCGTCTTTGGGCCACGGTTGAAACCAGTCAATCGTGCATCCCGATATCAGAGCGGGGAAACGCTGGGCACGGTTTCTGAACTTCTCTCCGACAGGGGAGAAGCAGAATACCACGTGCAGATTGTGGCATGTCCTCTGCAGGAAAAACTCCATCACGAGCTCGTTGTTGATCGTCCGCTTCGGGTTCTCGCGTTTCAAGATCGGCGTTAGCTCGGATATGATTTCCTGTTGCTCGTCTCGCGTGAACAAGTTGCTGATCACGCCGGAACTGAGTATGTTGTTCAAGTACTCTAAGAAACCTTCCTCCTTGATGTCCAGGTCAGTAAATATGAACGTGGTCCCTTTCCCCTGGGACCCGCACGTTCGATAAAGGTACTTGAGGTCCTCTAAAAAGTTCGCCACGTTGTACGATCTCGTCAACGTAATTTGATACGTCTTATAACCAGCGATAAAAGACGATAACTTCGTCAGACTCTGTTTGCCCGATCCGCCGACACCCACCAGCATCACGTTCCCCTTCGGGTGCCTGATGACCCGCGAGATTTTCACCAAGTGCAACATGGCGTCGGGAAAGAAGACCAGGTCCATGCCCGAACCCCTCTGCATTTCGTTAAACTGCGACAGAAACATCTCCAATCTGTCTCTCAGTATCTGGTCGTCGTAAACTGGCTCGTACACCTTTGGCAACTCCACATCGGCTTCTTCACCTTCTTCACCGGTAGGCTCGGGGGCGTCTCTGAAAGTTACGACAACGATTAAATCTATTACGTGTCTAAATCAACACTTACGAAACGATAGAACACACTACGTTTCTTTGTGAAAGCAAAATGTTTCTCCAGGTCATATTTTTCGAGATTTCCAGGTCATCGGAGTTTTTTAAAAACAGAACTACATATTTTCACCGTCGCGATACGATTGTTGAGGTCGAGATGCATCCAATCACCTGTAATACTATGACCTTCGCGTCACCTTGAGCACAAAAAATTCATAAACACTCGGCAATTGATGGGAACAGTGAGAGAACTCTGATGGAAGGATCAATGAATGAAATTTGTGTAACAAGTACTCAAAATCATGTCCACCAACTTCAATACGTGTTCTATCTTTTTGCCTCTGACTGTACCTCATGAAATCTACGAACGCAGGACTCTGGCCCAACATGTCCACGTATCTTTCCCCCAGCATGTCTTTGGTGACATGGACTAGTTCTTCCTCGAACCACTTTTTGTCCGCCTGTATCGTGAATCGGTCACTGAAAACCCGACAGCACTCGTGCTTCCACAACAGCATCAGTATGTTCTCTTTATCGACGACGGAGGACAACGTGCCGACCATGCCTTGCCAAATCCTCGACAAATCTCGAAGGCTGAACACGTAGTGGAACTTCGCCGGCGTCGGCAGCAGAGTGGTTCTGGTCCTGTTCCAGAGTATCCTGGTCAGAGGGACCATTTTCTTCACGAGGCCTCTGATATCCGACGAGAATCCCCTCTTCGTGTTGTAGTGTCCCTCTCCGAGCACGCTGAAGATCCGATCGATCGACGCCTCGTCGGGCAACGTGCAGTTGAAGATACAGAATTGCCTCTTCAGTCTCGACGGTATGTCGTTTCGTCCTCCGCCGGGTTGGCACATCGCAGCGAGGAACGTCACATCCACTATGCTGGTGAAGTCCCCGGGTTTCTCGAGCGAATAGAACCCCTTCATGTCCATTGTCTGGCGCACGATCTCGTTGGTGATCTGGTCGCCCCACTCGTTTATCTGCGGCAGGTTGACGTCGTCGATGAAGATCAACATCTTTCTGCCCCCCGGTGGCCCGAACGTGTTCCCCAAACGTTTCTCCACGTAGCTCTCGATGGTCTTCTGGAATTGGTACGGGCTGGTGGCCGAACTAAAATTGAACGACCGGTTCAACGTGGTTTCCGGGTTCGCTTTCTTCATATAAGACTTCATCATCACCGTTTTGGCCGAGCCCTGTTCCCCTATCAACAGAACAGCCTTATCCTGCCGACCGATTAGATCAATCAAGTATTGAATCCTCACGTTGTCGGGTATCGGCACTAACACGTTGCTATAGTCAGGTGACGAGTATTCGGGGTAAACGTAGTTGGTTACCATGCTGTGCCACGTGTCCCATTTCCCCTTCTCGGTTACGAAGAAATCGAACACCATCGCGTTAGGGTATTTCTCGGACACCGGTAGATCCAAGCTCTCGAAGTTCCCGCGAAGGTACGAGTCATATTTGTCTCTGTCGGACGTCTCCAGAAGAGCTCCTATGCCCCACACCAGCGTGAACACGTAGAGACGCTTCAAGTGATCTGCCGTCATCGGCTGACGTTTCTCTTCTTCGGCTTCTTCATCCTCCTCGTCCTTTTCTTCTACAGTTTCAGCTGGCACTAATCCTTCCAGGAGACATAACATCTGCCGCACGATGTTGCACTGAAGGACGTCGATGGCCAACGTCACAGCTTGAGTACTCCAGGAATAAATCTTCGAAATAATAAGAAAAAAGCTAAGAGAGTTCTACTGTGACTACAATTTGTTACCAAGTTTTACCTGCCCGAAAGAGTCTGTGAAGCATTGTTCGAACACTTCGTGCTCTAAAAGCGACCTAGTTTTCAACCAAGCGGTCACCACAGGATTCCAGTCGAGGCCAGAGGAGCTCATGTAGACCATGCCGTTGCGGGAGACTGTCGCCGGGCTAGCATTGTCGATGTTGTGTGGTTCAAAGATGATCTTGCAGGTAGGTGCCATCGACAAACGGTCGCCGTTCGCCAGTGTCAACGTTTTATTGTCGTCCAACACTGAGTTCAAGTTCTCAATCCAAATGCTGTCGACTGGCCCGTCAAGGACCATCCACACGTGCTCCCCTTCCTTCAACTTTAGCGTTTTACGCCACAGTGCCGAAAATATGCCGTCTGTCCAGTCGTTTGTGGCTACGTCCAGACGACCAAACATTTGGGCCGCTGTTATGCTTTTCGGGTTCATTCTCATTTCTCTGTAATGAAACGAGGCATTATTTTTCTGTCTGTAACTTTGAATGACCTTGAGTAAACATAATCACTGAATCTCTAATGAAAGGGACTATCATCGTAGGTGTTTAAAAAGGGGTGACCTCGTCTAAAAAAATTAAGTGATCTTGATATTTCTAAAAAAAAATACAACAAAAATAAATATTTTTATGGCATGGTGCGAACCTTACTGAACCATTCACCTTGTCTTTAAGAAATTTGACGTATCTTCAAAAATAACAAAGATATTTGAGGTGTACACATTAGATGACTTTGAAACGACCTTGAATGTAACGAAGCGATATTCTTTAATGTTATTATTGACGGAGTGTTCTCGATTGGAATAGAATGGAAATAGGCTTGTTATGCTTAAATCAATCAGAAGAAAATAAAAATAATTTGTCCCATCTGATTAACTTGAAATTTTTGATGAAGTGCTGCGGATGTATGGTACCTAGACATGTTTAAAATTACCTGTGCACATCCCCAGTTTGCGTTAAAGCTTTCATCAGAATTTGGATACATGTTGTCTTCCCAGCCCCGGTTGGACCCAGCGTCATTATTCCATGCCTCACCCTCTGAGTCTCGTACAATTGTATCAATTTTAATACCCACGGTGGATGATAAATTAATCCAGCTTCGTCAACTTGTAGGCTGATTGCTTCTTCTAATTCTGGATAAGCAGTTTTTTCGAGGGCTTGATTCGGAAACAGGTCCGCTACTAAAGAGATGAACAGTGGTTCATCCTCGTCTGCAATTGTCAACCAATAACCAGTATAACCCTTTAGAAGGTCAGAAATAATCGACGGTAGATAATGCATTCATTGTAAAGATAGCATTACCTATAAGTTTAGAAAGATTCATGTCTCTCAACACTCGCATTACGATAGTGCTTTCCGAGTCTTTCGAGTTTACTCTCTTCGATGCTCCCAGAGTTCTCAATACTGACAGTATGTTCCTTAGGCCAAAATCGTAATGGACCTTAGCACATAAACGACATGTTATTATAGCAATATTGCTGTACGTGCCGCAAAAGAAGTCTCGTGAAAGGAATGCGGAGCTGACTGGTCAAAGTGGAAGGGACACGCCTGCACCTGCCCTATTGGCTAAAGCGATCACACATGCTATGCAGCCAGTGACGTCAAAGACTAAGCATAGGCCTAACGGAGATTCAACGGTGGGGATAAGTGTTCCGATATAAGGCGACGGCGTTTGTTCCGAAATAAGAGAATCGCTATTCCTTCTTCTTGTTTTGAAATGGTTCACTGGACACTCCTTCCATCCTTTTCCTCTCGCTCATTCTCCCTGTCACTCTTGGCCCACTCCAGGACAAAGTTGAGGTACCCTGATCTAAAATACGGCGGAAGCCGGACCCGAGCCTTCGCCTTTTATCCGAACAAAAGTACAGAGTTTACTCGATATGTGTCCTAAATGCCTAGCCGATAAAAGTCCTAGAACTATCCCCACTACCGCGGGGTATACACCGTGAGAGACCATGAACCGAGGCCTCTAGAACTTCACTGTCCTTTTTTACGTTCGGCGTGGATCAAAATAGTATCTCTTGGCCGATATATGTCCGTGGCTACACTCGTGCTTTGGACATATATCGAGTAAACACTGTATTGTATTTTTTTTTTTAAATCACCTGTTTGGTAAGTTGCTCTTCGCATAGTTTATACAAGGTGTAAAATTTCCGGGCCAAAGTAATGTTTTCCAGAAAACCGCAGCTCGCCAATTTCACTCGAATGATAATTTGTCGGTCGGGCACCATCATGGCGACTGTTCGGAATTGAATTTTCAGGTTCTCCGGTAGTTCTTTTCTGCCAGCGTAGCCAGGATTCTATAAGACACATTTCTTCATTTCATTACTCAGCCGCGTTCTAATTGGTCCGTGTTTTTTTTTTTTTTAATTAATAACTCCTTAACAGAGCCGTGAAGAACATTTTCACGAAGAAAAAAATACTTCAAATGACCTCAGGAATCATTCCTTTAAAATCATAAATCATTGAGTCATTATTAATGACTGTAAATGTAAACGTGAATAGAGTAATGGAACTCTAAGTAGTGGAAAGCTAAATAGAAGCTGACAAGACTCGTGTCGTTGACATATATCGAGAATTCACTGTAAATCCAAGAGGCTTGAGATGTATAATAAATAGAACAAAATTTCTCATTGATTACGATTAGTAGCTCCCAGACTTTTGATTACCATAGTTATGAAGATTCCAAGTTCAGGGCACATGTCTATCAGATCACCGTCTGTGAAGACAAATTGCTTTTTCTTTTCCTTCTTTGCGGCGAGAACAACGGCGACTTGTTGAGCGGCAACAGACAGAACTGGTAGTTCGATTCTATTGAACTCGTCGAAACAACCCCAGGAGCCACTTTGCGCTAAGCCTTTGTAAATTCGTCCTAATCCTCTGTAATCCATCTGGTCCGAACAGTTGAAAACCACCACGTACTTCGCCAGAGTTTTCCCCATGTCTTTGACGGTCTCCGTTTTCCCGGTTCCGGCTGGACCACACGGTGATCCACCCATTGACATCGATAAAGCTTGAGCCAGGGTAATGTAACACCTTGAAACGCGAATGAAGATTATTCATTACACAACAATGAATCGAATAAATAAATAACTCTAAATAAAGTACTCATTTTTATCATAAATGCTTAAAATCAGTCCAGTAATCAGTTTGCGTCGGTAATTGTTGCAAGTTTTAACTGAAACCTTTATTATACAGTGGGAAAGCGGGCACGAGGTGATACCTTATAGGAAAATAAGAGAAAAATATACAATAAAATTTGTTCATCCGAAGCTCCGTTTTCGAGAAAATTGAATTTGAAAATGTTGCGAACACGCGCGCTACTAGACAGGAATTGTCTGACGGGTCTGATCATGGCCAACCAATTCTACTACCTGCAATACAGGGTATTTCACCTAACTCGAGCATCTAAAATATCTCGCTTGGTTTTTATGATAGAAAAAACTTGCAGAGGAAAACATTAGTTAGTTCAGTGGGCAAATATTATTTCTATAAAATTTGTTCAAGGTTACATTTTTTGAGATTTCAAGATCATCGAAGTTTTTTTTAAATGTAATGATATATTTTTATTATCGCTACATGATAGCCGAGATCGAGACGTATCCAACTACTTGTAATATTATGACCTTCACGTGATCTTGAGTGGCAAAAATTTACAAATCTTTGAAACTTGACGTGAATAATGAAATAGCAGAGAGAGAGAGAGAGAGAGAGAGAGAGAGAGAGAGAGAGAGAGAGATTTGCAAAGAATTTATTGTGATAATTGCTCAAAATGATTTCCGTTGACTTCTAAACATTTGTCAGTCCGATTATAAAAATTTGTGACGTTGCAGCAATATTGTAATAAATTCTTTGTCAATATCTTTGTTGTAGTTATTGAATTATTCACATCGAATCCCAAAAATTTCTAAATTTTTACAACTCAAGATCACGCGAAGGTCATGAAATTGTAGGTGGTAGGTCAGACACCGAACATGCTCGAACGTACTTATGTCACGACCCAGAATATTTACCTGTCAGTTAAAGGGGTGATAACGAGTCGTTCCGTGCAACCCAGGTATTCGTTTTGGTATGTGAAGTTTACATCCGTTATGCATATCGATGTTTTATCGAGATCTTCCTTGAAGTAAAATCTGCATTGCTTCAACCACTCGAAATCGTTTACTGATCTCACGTTTAGACGGCACTGTAAAGAAGGTTGATGACGAAATTCAATGACGAATTAACTCATCTCCGGTCAAAAGGTTAATGTTCGTAAAAGTAAGAAATCATTTCTTGTACACTTCTAGAATGCAAAATGTACGAATAGCGATTGTATATTTATTATTTGGGTGATCTGTGTTTTTGGAAATTGATTTGATGGTTCACATGATTTTAACCCATTTGCATCATTAGTGTATATACTGGACACTATCACCGGAGTGTATATATACGTTCAATTTTCCCGGTCACTATCACCGCAACCGTATGCATACGCTCAACTTTGTTGGTCACTATCATTATACGTTAGCTAAAAAATTTGAGGTGTAGTTGGAGACGAAAGTAGTTATTCTGATTTTTTCTTATAATGCTGAAATATGAAGTTCTTTTACTTGTAGTAATTTTTGTACTAAAATATAATGAAAAAAAGTTTGGTGATAAAGGCCTCCTTTTAGTTTAGGTTAAGCACGAAATTTACCAGTATGTCAAATATATCACGCTGATGCACGTGGATGGTAATCAATGTTTCAAATTTTGTCCGATCGATTTTCGAAAGGTCCCTGGTTGTCTGATCGATCAAAGTGTTCAGCAAATCAAGGAATCGGTTGTTCGTTTCCCCCATAATCTTTTTATCCGCGCGTGCTTGAGCGAGAGCCAGTTCGCTGTCCCTGGTCCAGATCATTTGTATGCCGAGCAGACCGATCTGAGCAGGCATTTTGTCCAGAAAACCAAGGAAGTTGAAGTTTACATCGTTGATCATTGAATAACACTGCCGGATTATTGAGTGCAGAGATTGCTGGGACGTTTGCAAAAGCTGCGTCAGCCAAGTTTCCACCGAGCCCTCCGCTCGCACAGCTTTCTCGAGCTGTGTACATTAGAAGCAATAAATTCATCTACGTTAGTCACAATTATCCTTTTGAACTAGTAAAGTGCGTACCAAGATGGTTTCACCTTCGGATGATATAATGGCGGTCATCTTGTTGTACTCGATATCGTGAAACTTGACGTAACGGGTGTTGTCGAAAATGGACAACAGGTGATTTTGTATCGTGTGAGAATCGGACGCTTGGCCGAGGATTTCCAACAGGGCGGGGTCCGATACGAAGAAGAATCTTGGAAACATCATACGTTTCTTCTCCAAATACCTATAGTTACATTTATGAAAACCAAATTTACCACATTATCACCTCCTCTAATATTTCTGCAGATTTTCCCAGAAATATTGTACATCCTTGAAAAGAATGATTCCTGAGATGATTTGAAGTAACTTTTCCTTTACGAAAATGTTCTCCGCGGCTTTGTTAAGGATTTATTAAGGAAAAACACGGGCCAATCAGAGCGCGGCTAGAACTGGCGTTCTTTTTCCTCAATAACTCTCAATAATTTTCCTCAATAATTTTCGCAAAGGAAAAAGTTTTATAGAATAACCTCAGGAATTATCCCTTCCAAAGAGATACAACATTTTTGAGACAGCCTGTATTAACATGCATATACTTACCCACTCAGTGATTTTTGGCACAATTCCAATTGCTCTTGTAGATGCGGTAGAAGTTGCTTTAGCAAATCATCCCCTACGCAGCAAGGTACCACGCCCGGGGTCTCGTGGGCTCTTTGCATGATCTTCTGCCAACTTTTATCGATTTTGCTAAATCTCTTCGCCTCTTTCGGTAGCTGCTTCGCAATATCCCCACCGACGAACACCGCCTCTAGATAGACCCACATATTCTGCACCAGCAGCCATCTTTCCAAGATCTCGTTAGTGTTCGACAGATCCGCCAGCCACTGTTGTATCTGTTTGCGGAACGGCGCGTTGTACCGGTTCGACATCAGCGACCCAAGGACCATCAAGCTGTCCTCGAGCTGACCGATCGTCTCTGCTGTGGTGTCTCCTCTCAGTAACAACTCCCCCCTGTTGTTGAATGTCATGAACGTCAGCTCGTGGGATGACCACTCGTTGACGACCGTGCGTAATTTCGCCTCGATGTCCTTTTCCTTCATAGCCGAGATGCAGATGTCCTCGATGTCCTCCTTGTACTTCAACAACGGCGCCTCGAGGATGTTCTTCAGACAGAATCCCTCGTTCTCGAGATCGAACGAGTAGCCTGTCACTTCCACGATTCTGTGCCAGTGGCGAGGCTTCATCGCTTTGTTGGCCATTAACTCGAGGAGGGGACACATGTCGTTGAAGTCGTCGATTGTTTTCTTCAACGCGAAGAATGCCGGCCACTCCTTCAGCCCCTTCGGCAGCTTGCGGCACCGGTTTTGGAATTCCATTAACTCGTTATTTATGTCCTCGATATTTACCTGAATAGTAATTAACTCTCTTAGTGCTCAGCAAATTTTTTCAATTCTTTCTAGGAATACTCGAGAAAATGTGCGATCTTGAAGAGTGAAAATCTCTTAAGTGCGTTCCTCAGTGGCGAGATTTTTCGCCGCTGACGTACACAGGGTGTCCCATTTTAATCAATAAACGCTATTATCTCCAGAAATATTCGTTATTTGAGAAAATGTAAGATGAATAAATGTCAGATGAAGGTCATCTTAATATTTTTATCGGAATAATATAGTTTTTTTATGCACTATTCGATGCATCTCGGTATTTTGAATAAAAATGTGTTGACTTATTTATGTCAAAAAGCTATTACATTGAGAGATATTTTCATTTTCATTTTGCGAATCCCCATTACAGTGTTTTCTCGATATAAGTCAACAACACGGGTCTTGCCAGCGTATTATATTTACACTCCTCAGCAACCGAGGTCTCTTGAACTTCGAGGCCTCTCACGGGGTATACTCCTCGGTAGTGGGGATAGTTCTGCGACTTTTATAAGCTAGGTATTTGCGACATATATCAAGAAAAGGCTGTATTAGTACAAAAATGTACACTAGCGTAATATTCTATGACACGTGGTATTTTTGTTTTCAAGATGTAGACGACCCTGTGTTTGTACTGTTTTTCGACTAAAATGATTTAAATGCACGTTACCTCGCCCCAGGGAATATCGTAGTAGCTGTTGACTCGGTCGATCACGTCGTTGTACAATTTGTACAATTTCTGTAGCAAGTTCAGCTCCTTTCTGATCTGCGATAGCATCGGATAGTCCGTGATGGGCAGTCCGAAGAGTTCTTCGCCGCTCTGATAAGTCTGTAGTTTCCTCCACATTCCGTCGAATCGATTTTGAAAGAGAATTTGCCGATCGGATGCCTCCCGTGGGCTCAAACCCGGCTGCATCGGCCCTGAAGATCTGTACTCCTCGCAGTACATTTCGTTGTCGAGCCGGAATCTCGTTAAATTGTTTCTGAGGTCCTCTTCGAACTGTGGTTGCAGCTTTAGCAACAACACGTGACTCTCTTGCGCTCGCGTGAGCAATCTCTGCCACGTATATCTCAAGCTGTCGACTTGTTCGAGACACTCCTGGTCAACCGGCACCTCGTATCTCGTCACTATGTTAAAAGCTTCCTCGATCGGATCGATTTTCAGCTCCATGTCTACTTCTTGCTCGCGAATCTTCTTCAGGGTGTCCATGATGAGACGCACGTCGTCCAAGTCCCGGATCTGGCGGTCTAGTTTACGCTCCATTTCGTTCATTAGGGCGTAAACATACTCCATCTCTCGCCTGTACTTCTTCTTCATTGCCTGGCCGATTTTGTGAGTACACGCTGCGGAAGTAACACGTTTTGCCTCACACATTTGTTAGTTAAGATACTGTGAAAGATTTTGATGACCTTGAAATATATTGTCAAGGTCATCATTCTGAACAACTTTTCCCTATACGACGGATTCCATACTCCAGTTTTCTATACTCTAAAAAACTACGGACATCCACTACAGCGAAGTCCTTTTCTCTTCTCTCCCACCCCAACAAACCTAATTCAGACCTAACCAAAGTTAGTTTAAAATGGCGGAGTTGGCTGTGTTAGACCTAACAGTTTTTACAAATATCTCGGAAGCTAAGGTCGAGCGGCGACAACTTGTATAGGAAAAACTTTGGAGTGATAGCCTTGACAACATATTTCAAGGTCATCAAATTTATTCAAATTTATTTTGCATATAGATTCGCAGTTTAGTTACACATATATCGAATGTCCAACCACATGGATGGTCGTTTTTAAATTTCCATTAGTTCGGATGGAGCCAATAAAAATTATAAAATATTTGTCGTTGCATGTGTCAGTTTCGAAGTGCATTTTTTGTGGATTTGCTATTTTAAAATGACACCTCGTACCTTTGATTTCTGTGTAGAGGCCATATTTTAATTTTTCAGTTGATATCGCAATGGAGGTTCCGAAAATGATCATGTCCGGTTCGGTAGCTAATCGATCTTCAAGTTCACTGTGCTTGCGAAGAGTAGCTTCGAATTCTGGCAAGGAGATTTGTAATAATTCTCTCATGCTCCGTTCGTTCTTCCATAAAAATTTGTAAGGTTTCCATCTATTAATAAACTCTACAAGATCCTACGAAATTAATACACATTAATTGAAATATTATGTTTAGCTATTACAATTGAGTTTCTTGAAACTGTGTTGAAATTACTGGTTTGAATTCCAGCATGCACGTGTTCAGCATGGATAGAAGTTTCACGATTTCCTTATTGTCCATCACCATCCCGTAGAAATTGCTCCCTTGAACGGGAA
Source organism: Halictus ligatus (assembly GCA_028454255.1). Lineage (NCBI taxonomy): Eukaryota > Metazoa > Arthropoda > Insecta > Hymenoptera > Halictidae > Halictus > Halictus ligatus. The sequence goes on from CM052129.1 coordinate 19,412,746, forward strand.
AACTTGGCCTTTCCTCGGAGATAATTTTGTATAATCGTCGCCTTCGAGTTTTCGGGTCTTCAGGTGCCTCTTGTTTCTTCTTCGCGACTTGCATCTGAGCTCTCATTACTATATCGGCGAAGCTTTTTCTTGGATCAGCGCTTCCCCACGAGTTCTGATCGATTGAGGATTTTGACAATTACAGAAACACTTTCTTTAACAACTGCTTCAAATTTAATATGATCAAATACGACAGCTACCGGCGATTTTCACAAACTGAAATTTTACTTTGAAGCAGCAATGAATTTTTTTGTAAACATATATCCACATTTTAGAAAATAATGGAAGCGGGAGAACCACAAAAGGGGATAGAAAATGAGATGTGAAAATGAGTGGACAAAAGTAAGGTAAATATTACCTATAGAGGAGGCAGTGCGGATGACCTTGAAATATGTTGTCAAGGTCACCCCTCTGAACAACCCCCAAAAGGTTCTACTCGTCGTTACTTTTTCATTAAAAAGTTATGAACAAAAGAATGGCCTAATAATATTAAAAAATGTATGGGTTTGTTGCAATTTTTTGGAAGCTTTGTGAGTAAAGTTTTCTTTCGATATAGGACGATGACTCGAGACGATTTTCAACCTATTGGGAATGAGAGTACGTATTCAATTTGACATTGTTCTTGAGTGGACTGAGAGTTTATGGGCCCATAAAATCGGCCGGCAGACCATTAAATGATCGTTTGAGCGACGATATCTTTCGTTGGAAAATGTTTTTAAATTATGGTAACTGGTGAGTGGGTCATGAATCAGTTAGAAATTTCTCATAAATTCGGAGCATCACCTTGTTAACTTTCGAGTTCCATTGTGAAACTCCTTTCGCGACGCCGGCGATCGTTTTTCCGACTAACGTCAGGACTTCTTGAACGTCATCTAAACTGGGCTTCACCGTCACCACCGGTATCATCAAGGTTGCGTGTAGTAGAAATATCGGGCTCGGTGTCTGTTCTTTTTCGAAGACAATCATTAATTCACTCGTCTGTCACTATGAAAACCTTGCAGGCAACATTTATATTTTATTCAATGCAGGTAAATACCTGGATCGATCTCGCGAATAAAACGTTTTCTAATAGCGTCCAGGGAGCTTCGTGTAACCTTCGTGAGAACGTCCACGACCTTTCTCGTGTAATATCTCCTCATCTCGGACACTGCGTTTTGCACCATGTCCTGCATACCCTTCGGCAAACTACCGGGCGTAGTCAACAGCTGATGCGGATCGTCGAATAAATTCCAGACTAACGACCAGTCGTGCTGAACAGTTTGGTCAACGGATTCCTCCGTTTCTGTAAGTGTTACAAAGACAAAAATAAGACAAGCATAAACGACGAGTCGCTTGTCTGTTTAATGGACGATGGGGGTATTCTGGCTTTGAACTTTCAAAAAGTCATTTTTTTGCATTTTCTTTAAGAACTCTTCAACATGTGTACAAAAAAATTGTCTTGAATTCGTAGAATTAACCTTGACCATCTAAACTTGACCGTCCTATAATCTTGACCACCTTGAATATTGTCGTTATTTGTGATAATATATAGAAATTATATATACAAAATTTGTAGAGGAGGAAATATTGCAGGGTTGGACACATTTCAGTTGAAATAAAATAACAAATACTCTGACCTCTAAATAAAAAATTATTTTATTTTTGATTTTTCACGAATCAGACTTTTACCATCGTATTTGTCTCGGTTTTATGATTAAAATGACACCAAACGCTGATTAAAATGATACCTAAAGTTACGATCACAATTACGTATGTAACAAGCGAAGTTAAGAATTCGTGTTCCTCTACCCTAAATGTCAACCTCGAAACTTTAACGAGCTCGAAGCTTGTTACACAAGTAATTATATCATGTTTGGTGTCATTTTAATCAGAAAAACAACACTAACACGATGGTCAACGTTTCATTGCAAAAAAATCAGGAAGAAGAAATTCAGATTTTTTAATTTAAAAGGCTGGCAGTTGCGGAGTATAACTATAATTAATCTAAGGTTCAGTAGATATCTACGTGGAGAGTTTCCATATACATATATGGAAAATTGTTTCGATAATGCCTGGTTAACTATTAGTTTAAGGTCATGTGAAGGTAAATTCGCAACTTTTACGCACAATTTAATTTAAAGAAATGAAGGTGCCCTTGAAATCTCCAAAATGTTTTCGTCCATATTAAAAATATATTAATTAGAATATTTCTTCCACTATGCAGGTTTTGTATACATGATTTTTTCATATTATTACAAATAACGGAAGCTTTAAAGATAAACTTGTCTAAAAAAAAAAAATACGTCTTATAATGCTGAAGCACAAAAAGATAACAGTATTTTATTATTACGGTGACGTATTATTAGGAGCGCCATGGGGATATTACACGAGAGAGGGGTTAACGTCAGGTATCACCTTCGTTGTTGAAAAAATCGAATTGACAGGAATTAGCGGCACTTTTGAAGTTCTCCGCGGCATTCTTAACGAGATCGAGCACTTCCTCCACGGCCTCTTCCACCATCATACTTTTACGATATAAATCTACCGCTGCGAGTCTGCATATTTCCTCAGTCTTCTCCACGAACTCCGCTATCGTCCATGGCTGGTCAGACTCTGGTAGCATGTGCAACGTGATCTTTTGCATACTTGATAGAACCTCTAGAATCCTTACGGCAAACGAATTTTTACGTTTAGGAATTTATACATACAGGATGAATCAGGACATGTAGGAAATACTGCAGGGACTGATTCGACACACTAAATTGAAAAAAATGTTTATACCAATATACACCCCTATACAGGGTGTTCATTTCAAAACATTCCAGCCGAATATCTCGAAAAGTATGAAAGATATTAAAAAAGTGTAAAACACGTGCCCATGGATTCCGTGGGGGAAAGAGCGGGGCAGTATCAGTTTTTTATTTGGGTGGCGTTTTCAAGGTCATTTGACGGTCAACTTTGTTTTTTCAAGTGGAAACCTATATTTTTTATTATGAGATCTTATTGTACGTAAAAAGACCAGCAACTTTCGTAGGATACTTTTTTTTATCCGCGCATTAGTTTCGGAGATATTTAAAGAGCAGTAAAGCGAGTCATACTTATACTGCGAGAAAGTTTGTAATTTCTTTATAACTATAACAAATTTTTAAAATGTTCTCCGTTGTTTTCTAAACAATAATCTTGAAGGTATCTGTTGGAATAGGTCTACATTCCTGTACAATTCTGCGACGTTAGTCGTTAACGCTTTCTGGTTGTATTTTACAAACAACAGACTTTAAATATCCCCACAAAAAGAAGTCGACTGGAGTTAGATCTGGTGATCTTGGTGGCCACTCAATAACGCCTCTTCTACCGCTCCGTCTTAGTGGGAATCGATTGTTTAACCACTGGCGAATTGGTAACATGTAATGCGGGGAAGCACCATCATGTTGGAAGTACAAAAGATCTCCATTTAACAAAAAATGGTCGTTTTCAACTCTTTGGTTCTCAAGACTTTCTGTTATAAGTGGATTAATGATGTCGTCCAGTATATTTAAATACAGATTGTCATTCAAAGTCTCTTGGAAAAACAGAGGACCTACAATACCATTTCCTAAAATGCCTGCCCAAACATTTATTTTTTCCGGCCATTGAGTATTACTTTCTTTAGTAAGATGTGGATTTTCGTCACTCCAATAATGACAGTTATGACGATATACAGCATCGTTTAAGAAAAAAGTGCATTTGTCACTAAAACAAATGTTTTTAATTAGATTAGGACTGACGTTGATCGTATTTGTTAATTCCTCACAAAACTCAATCCGGCTGCCAAAGTCATCTTCCAATAACTTTAGATGTAACTGCATTTTATAAGGATGAAACTTGTTATGTTTAAGTAATTAGTGTAAAGATCTCACTGATACACCGAGTTACCACTGAAACTTGTCGAATTGAACTAGTAGGATTCACAGTAAACTGTCTAATTTCGATTTGATCAGTTTCTTTTATGAATTTTGGCTGGTTTCTTATTTTTTGTCACCGATCCTGTTTCCCTAAACTTTGCAAATAATTGTGACAAGTACGTGCGGGAAACATGTGTATCAGGATGTCTCTCATTAAAAGTAGCAGCAGCTCGACGAGCACACACTCATCAGCTCCATAAAAAAAATTATTTCTACCCGTTCTTCTAAAGAATACACTATTTTATACAATTAATTATACTACGATATAGTATCTCTTATTACAATGATTCACACTTCACTAAATAGTACAATCTTACATTGGAAGACAGACAATATAAACAAGAGATAAATAGAGGACAATTTTGTTTTCAGACGGTACGTGCCAGTACAACTGGAAATTATCAACGATTTGCGTCAAAGAATTTTAAACAATAATATGCCCCGGTCCATTTCTATTTAAATATCTCCAAAATCCTACGAAAATTGCTGGTCTTTTTAAGTACAATAAAATCTCATAATCAAAAATATAGGTTTCCATTTGAAAAAAAAAACAAAGTTGACCTTCACACGGCCTTGAAAATGTCACCCAAATAAAAAATCCTTGGACGCATGTTTTACAATTGTTTAATATCTTTCATACTTTTCGAGATATCCGGCTGAAAAGTTTTCAAATGAACACACTATATAGGGGAGTACTATTGAAAAATTTTTATTTTCGAAACTAAGTTTTCTCCACCATTTAACATCCTTGAATTTGTCTTCCTATGCTCTATATCTATACGGGAAGAAAGCATAAGGTCATGGTAAAAAAAAAACGCAACCTTAAAATCTCAAAAATTGACTTTCAAATTTTTTAAAATTTTTTCTTCGTAAACTAATTGTTCTAACATCTAAAAAAAATTGCACGCTCATTAATTAGCCATACCTGTTGTCATACACGTCGTGAACTCTCGTGATTACAACATCAAAATCCTTGATCTGCTCCGTCGTGTTCTGATAAAAATCTTGCCATTCCGGATTTGTCCAGGTTAAGGAGACTATTCCGGGTTCCAGCAAAGTTGCGACGCGAACCAAATGCGGCAGCAAAAGCGGCCTGACTTCCAGTTTCACCCGTCTCGCCGTCGACACGAAATTATCGATCATCAATTGAAGGGAGTCCGTGACTAAAGTGAAATGATCCTTCTTTGCTAAAAGCGTCAACGCCACGATCGGAATGTCCAGGTTCAATTTGGCTAGACAGTCGGCTTCGCGGAGCAAAAGCGCAACGCGTCCGTCCAAGTTCACCTTGATTTTATCCGCTCTTTCGTCTATCACCAGCAAAAATCTGATCGGTACAATGAAACGATACGTTTATTCTCAGTTGATCAAGACTTGTCTCTCACTCTACCGTTCCCCTTCTACGATACTAGTACCCGGTCACGTGACGCCAGAGTTACCAGATCAAAGGAATTGACTCGAATTGAGGGGAAACAGTTACCCTCTCTCTGCAAGTACCAGATTAGTGACGTGACATGCACGACAGGGATGAAACGCGTGGCGTGACCGGGCCGTGGTGGAAGCGTGAGGAGCAGCGTGGTGGAAGAGTTAGGTGACCAGATCTGTGCCTTTTTTCTAGACATTTTACGTCTTATATAAGTAAATAATCAATTAAAAATGCATACCACCGTGTTTGTACATGTCTTTGCTACGTCTGTCCAGAGCCTTTTTTTCGATACGAACACTAAACCTCTCGAAATTAAGAGAATCTTTCTGCAATATAGGTATACAGTAGCTCACGAAAGTATTCGAACGCTTCCAATCTACATCGTTAACAAATAAAATACACCCGTTGGGTTTAAGTTTTCAAAATAAGATTGTAAATAAAGACACATAAGAGTCTTGAGAATGTGTAAGTAAAATTACAAAAAAATCTGACAGCACATACGGGATTCACAAGGCATTGAGTATAAACATACCGTTTTCGGATGTCACAAAAGTATTCGTACGTTCGAATACTTTTGTGACATCCGAAAACGGTATGTT